>CM054061.1:178284419-178723251 GCA_028641055.1 Alopecurus myosuroides | reverse complement strand
AACTTGCCTCGTTGTTGTTTTTGTTACAGACGCATGTACCTCAGCTGAAGATGGTTTCTATCTCGAAGTGGACGAGTAGTTTGGGGTTCCCAGGTGGCAGTCTCCAGTTTGTAGTATGGGTTTGGCTATGTTGCTTAATTCTGGGCTCTTAGTCCTTTTGCAGTCTTGTTGTATAGCAACATAATTTGCTTTCGTTGTTTCGTGTATTGTTGGTTTACTTGACGTATGCTGGTCATGTGACTTCTGCGTGTAATGTTATACTCTAGTGAGTCTGGCATACTACACTTTCATGTCAAGAGTAATGCTTTGATCGGTTGTTGATTTTGATCCCTCGGCTATACAGTTTTAGCTATGCATGTGTTTACTGTCGCAATCGAGGGATTGTGGTGTTGATGATCCATTCCAAGCACGTCTATCGATGTTTACTCGGCCTGGTATTGGTAACCCCAGTAACCCTCAACATGTGTAGCACTTCATGTGACACATCGCATCTCTGTATATTTTTTGTCCCATTCCGTCAGCTTCGTAATACTCATGGACTCTTTGGTGTGAATATTTGATTATGACTAACAAGGACACGAGGAGCAGTACTACCGAGGTTTTTGGCCTGCGTGTTGATGATTCAGATCTATCTGCCATTATGTGTTACGACCGGGGGGCTGGTAACCCCGAATCCCTTGTTGGTCCATGAATTCTCAACTTGTCTTCTCTTAGAAAAAGTTAAAACTTTTATAATTTTGAGTAGTATGAGATGAGCAACGTATTGAATATGTATCATTCGTGTCAATGGAAATCATCGTTATAATTTCAAAATGAGTGCTTTATTTTATTAGATTAAATCCTTCAACAATGTCTACTTAAGGCTGGGTGGTGATGAGATAAGGCCAAGACACCCTGATATGTAATTTATATTATCTACGACTTGATTAAGATGTCCAAAAGACTATCACTCAAGCTACGAAGCAAACACAAAACTGGGCAAACAGTACCAAAATCGATTCATAGTTTTGTACCCTCTGAAATTGAGAATTTGGTTCATAAACTGATCGAATATTCATCTTTAAATGCAAAAAAAAAGTTGCCTATATATTGTGGATGCTACTACAAAGTGCATTTATACGTGGACTAGCATACATGCCCGTGCGTTGCAACGGAAGAAAAAGATACTATAGAGAAGGTGCACAAAGTAAGTTTTTGTGGGCACAATTGCGGTATGCCACAAATTCTAGTTACGGGAACAGGTAGACCATATCTACAAGTACAATTGTTGAGGAGTTCATCATAGTTAGTGAGTAGATTATGCTAAAATCTATAACATAATTGAATTATATGTTTACTTCAGATATAAACCTTGTTGACTGGCTTCCAACATAAGTTTCATAATGACCTTTTTTGTGGCGATGTGAACCCGCGACATCCTTGACACCTCCTGTCACGGGCACCATGCCGACCACGACCTAGTCGCAGCTCCGGGGCCACCGCCCCAGCTTCCTCCTCCCCGACCAACACCAACACCCGCCAAAGTTGGGGCCTGGAAACCGTCGATCCCACGCCCGGAGCTCCGCACCTCTCGCGGAGGCACCAGTGAGGGAGAACGGCGCCTCCCAGCATCATGCCGGCAGGAGCTCCAAGGGCACCAACACCGGCCACCACCAAACAGCCCCCAGCCAAGCCCGCCCGCAGCCCACAGACACCCAACCGCGCACCCATCCCTGAGCTGCCCCAGCTCCTACGCTGAAACAAGTGCAGATGCATTCCCGTCGCTTGCAACGGCCGCAGCCCGCCCAGCCCGAGCGGGGCCCAGATCGGGTCCGCCCCGCCGCTGTATCCCCAAGCCCCCGCCTTCCCCTCCGCCCCCAACGCCCGATGCGCCGCACGCGCGCTGTCCTCGCGGCCGCCCGAACGCCGCCACCACCTGCCCGGGGCCGCCACCCCGGCGATCCATCTCCGCCACGCCCAGTGACCAAAGGTTCCCCGCCGCCCTTTTGGAAGACAAGGCCCGCCGCCACCGCGGCAAGGGCCGGCGGCAGCGGCGGCTGGATGCAGCAAGGGGACCGGCGGTGGGGGGCGCTAGGGTTTCCCCCCGAGCCGCCAGGAAGAGGCGGACACGGGGGTCGGGAGGTGTCCTTCTACCGGTTGGTCAGATCTGGAAGTTTTCAAAGTATGAGAATAGATTTTCTCCAAGGTAGCCATGTTTAACTATTCCATAATAATGCGTATAAGAAAAATGCAAAATCAAATAAGTCCACTTTTCTTAGCTTGGGATATCCAGGCACATAGCAAATAGATTTAGAACTTGTTGAAGAATAGCAATGAATGATAGATTGTATTGCTCAGGTTCGGTACAGAGTACATATGGCGATCGATACAGCTGTGCACACGCAGAGGCGCAACGCAGGCGCATGCCGTGGCTAGTGGGTCTCACGATCCTAAAGACTAGGAGCAGCAGGTACACAAGATAACGGTTCAACACCCCCCCGCAGTCGGAACTGTGCCTGGAAGCACATTCAGACTGGAACGAAATTCCTGGAACAATGATGTCGGGAGCCCTTTAGTGAAAATATCCGCATATTGGGAGCTGGTGGGAACGTGTAGAACCCGAGCCTCGCCGAGTTGCACCCGATCACGAACAAAATGAAGATCGATCTCCACATGTTTGGTGCGCTGGTGCTGGACTGGGTTGGAGGAGAGGTACACGGCGGAGACGTTGTCGCAGTAGACGACCGTGGCTCGAGTGGGCGGCTGATGAAGCTCAACGAGGAGCTGGCGTAGCCAGACGGATTCCGCCACACTGTTGGCGACCGCTCTATACTCAGCCTCCGCGCTGGAGCGTGACACCGTGTTCTGGCGTTTAGATGACCAGGAGACAAGGTTGTTGCCAAGGAACACGCCGAAGCCAGATGTGGACTTGCGCGTGTCGGGGCAACCGGCCCAGTCGGCGTCAGAGTACACTGTGAGGTCGAAAGAGGAGTCCCGGTGCAGCTGGAGTCCAAAATGAATGGTACCGCGAATGTAGCGCAGAATGCGCTTGATGAGCTGGAAATGAGCGTCTGAGGGCGCATGCATGAAAAGGCACACCTGCTGAACGGCATAGGAGAGATCGGGCCTGGTGAGGGTGAGATACTGGAGGGCTCCGGCTAGGCTGCGGTATAGTGATGGATTATCGAATGCGGCACCGCTGTGTAGGGAGAGTTTGGAGGTGGTGTCAATGGGAGTGGAGACGGGGTGGCAGTTGAGCATGCCTGCACGGTCAAGGATCTCAAGAGCAAACTGCTGCTGGCTAAGGAAGAGACCGCGAGGGGTGCGCTGAACATTGACACCTAGAAAGTGGTGTATATCCCCTAAATCGGTCATGGAGAACTCACGGTGGAGAGACTGAATGGTGGTGGTGAGAAGTGACGGTGTGTTTGCGGTGAGAATGATGTCGTCCACGTAAAGTAGGAGATAGGCAAGCTGCGTCCCCCGGCGAAATATGAAGAGAGAGGTGTCACATTTCGAAGTGGTGAAACCGAGGGAGTGAAGGAAAGTGGTGAAGCGTACGAACCAGGTCCGGGGAGCCTGTTTGAGGCCGTAGAGAGATTTGTTGAGGCGACAAACATGGGTGGGAAGGGTGGAATCGACAAAGCCGGATGGTTGCTGACAATAGACGGTTTCGGCGAGGTGACCGTGCAAGAAAGCATTCTTGACATCCATTTGATGGATAGGCCAAGAGTGGGTGGTGGCGATGCTGAGGACGACGCGAATGGTGGATGGTTTGACAACGGGGCTGAACGTCTCGCCGTAGTCCACGCCAGGCTGCTGTGTAAAGCCACGAACAACCCAACGAGCCTTGTACCGTGCCAGCGTGCCGTCGGAGTTGAGCTTGTGGCGAAAGATCCACTTCCCGGTCACCAAGTTGACACCTGCAGGACAAGGCACAAGAGACCAAGTGTCATTCCGTACGAGAGCATTAAATTCTTCTAACATTGCGGCGTGCCAATGTGCATCTTTGAGTGCTACACGGTAAGAGGATGGTATGGGTGAGGGGGATGTGGAAACGTGCAAGTCAAATGGTATCTTGGGCTGGGCGAAGCCGTGTTTGCCACGGGTGAGCATGTGGTGTTCGTTTTGGGGTGGAGCTATCGTGGTAGCGTTTGCGGGAATCGAGAGCGGAGGTGGCGAGTTGCGGTTGGTGTGAGGGGATTCGGTGGGGCTGGCAGGTGCTGGCGGGTCGGGGGCGGGCGGTGAATACGAGGTGGAGACGGGAGTTGGTTGGACGGGAGCGGCAGACTCGGTCGGGGCGGGAGTGAAAGCGGCGGGTGCGCGTGGGGTGGGGACAGGGGTGGGGCGGGCTGTCGGTTGGATGGCGCGGGGGTCACGCGCGGGTGAGATTGGCGGCGGGGTCGGGTGGGGATGCTGCGGATGGTTGGTGGGCACGGAAAGTGAGGCAGGTGAGGTGGGATGGGCACGATAGTCGGGGGGGATTTGGTGGGGACAGGTGGGTGGATCGGCTGTGGCTGGTGGCGGTGTGGGAGGCGGTGTGGGGTGCGCGAATGGGAACTGGTTTTCCTCAAAGATCACGTGACGGGAGATGATAATTCTGCGCGTTTGGAGGTCGAAGCACCGATAGCCTTTGTGCTCACGAGGATACCCCATGAAGACACAGCGAACGGAGCGAGGAGAAAGTTTGTGGAGGGATGTGGGAGTGACATTAGGATAGCACAAACAACCGAACACGCGGAGATGGTCGTAGGAGGGATGGGCACCGTAGAGGTAGAAGTAGGGGGTGGCATGGGCATTGACACGAGTAGGGCGTATGTTGAGTAGATGATTGGCAGTGTGAAGGGCTTCGACCCAAAAATGGGAAGGTAGGGTGGCTTGGAAGAGGAGGGTGCGTACTATGTCATTGTGAGTCCTAATGAGACGTTCGGCGCGGCCATTTTGTGGCGAGGTGTACGGGCATGAGAGGCGAAACGAGACACCGTTGTTAGAGAAGAACGTGCGGAGGGACGCGTTGAGAAATTCGCCGCCGTTGTCGCATTGGAGACAGCGGATGGTGCGATTAAATTGGGTTTGGACAAATGTAAAGAAGTTGATGAGTGTGGCACATGTGTCGTGTTTGTTTCGAAGTGGAAAAACCCAAGAAAAATGAGAGTAATCGTCAAGAATAACTAAGTAAAATTTATAACCGGAGCAACTGATTACAGGGGATGTCCACAGATCACAATGCACTAAATCAAAGGGAGACATGGCACGAGAGTGAGAGATCGAAAACGGTAGACGAGTTTGTTTTCCTAGTTGACAAGCATCGCAAAAAGAAATAGTGGAAGAAGCATTATTACATGTGGAAAGAAAATCTAGGGGTAGATGCGAGAGGGCGGTGGGGTTTGGGTGGCCCAGCCGACGATGCCAGATGTCGCCGGAGACGGTGAGGGCCGCAGATGGTGTTGGGGGCTGGTCACCGAAGAAGGGGTATAGATCACCGTGGCTGTTGGAACGCATGAGGAGTGTCTTGGTGGTGAGGTCCTTCACAGAAAAACCAAACGGATCAAATTCAACAGAACACCAATTATCACGAACGAATTTACGCGTGCCAATTAGGTTTTTAACAACAGCAGGACAGACAAGCACATCATGGAGGTAGAAGGGACGGGACGTGAGTGTGGAGGTACCGGTAGCGACGACAGGGAGATGTGTACCATTGCCAACGACTAAATGCTGAGAATTATGCTCTTGAGGGGAATGAGACGAGTCTAAGGTACCTGAGCTGCTAGTGACATGGGTGGTGGCACCGGAATCCATGATCCAGGTGCCGGAGTGCGCGGGGAAGGCGGATCCGTAGCTCGAGGACTGCTGCATCAGGGCCTGTTGATCCCAAGAGGGAGGCTGCGAGGCGACGGCAGCGGTGTAGGCCTGCTGGGAGGCCGGCGCGACGAAGTAGGCTTGCTGCGGGGGCGGCGTGGCAGGGGCGGGCATGACGGGGTACACCTGCTGCGGGGGCGTCGTGGCAGGGGCGGGGACGACGGTGTAGACCTGCTGGGCGGCGCCGGGACGAGGGCCAAGAACGCCGGCGGAGTTCGGCGGGATCCAGGGCGCGCGGGCCGGGGGAAACGGCAGGTGCATGGGGGCGAAGTAACCTAGCCAAGGTTGTTGGCCAGCGTTGGAGGCGCCCGATTGCCAAGAGGGGCGACCGCGCCCGCCGTCGTGCGAGGGCGCGTTCTGGGTGTTGTCGCGTTGCGCGGAGCCGCGTCCGCCGCCGTGCTGAAAACCAGGGATAGGGTTGCGCCCCCGATAGTTTGGACTGACCCCTGGGGTCACGGGGCGGGGAGTGCTGCTGCTGGACGGCCCGCCGCGAGGACCGCCGTGGACGGCGAGGGCATGAGCGCTCTCATGAATTTGCTGTTTATCGTAGCCGATCTCGGTGCGCTGGAGATGGGAAACGGCGTCGGAGAAGGCGATCAGGGGCTTGGTTGTCTTGAGGATCTCCGCCTGTAGGGCGAATTTGCCACCGAGCCCGTCCAAGAATTGGAAGGTGAGATCGTCATCGCCTAGAGGGCGCCCGATGGCGGCCAGATCGTCGGCGATTTGCTGGAGCTTGCTGGCGTAGTCCGCGACGGTCATGTCCCCGCGCGGCGTCTTGCGGAAGGAGGTGCTGAGGAAGTGGTAGCGGGAGGCGTCGCGGTCGAGGAAGAACCGAGTGAGCCGCGCCCAGGTGGAGCACGCGCGGCCGTCGGCGCCTTGAACCAGTCGGAAGAGGTCATCCGAGAGTGTGGCCATGAACCATAGGGAGAGATGGATGTCGACGGCGAGCCAGCTGTCGTCGGGGTTCGGAGGTGCGGCGCCCTCGGTCACGTGGTCAAGCGCTTTGTACATGGTGAGGAGCCAGAGGATGATCTGCCGCCACTTGGTGAAGTTGTCGCCGGCGGTGTTGACAGAGAACTTGATGTAGTTTTGGATGTGGACGCTGAGAAGGGGGTGGGGAGCAGGTTGGGGCGAGGAGATCATGAGAGGTTGGGGTTGGAGAGTTTGCATGTGGGTTTGGAGTTGAGTTTGGGGGATCGGTTGGAAGGAGACAGAGGTGGAGGAGAAGGGGTAGGGTTCGGTGGAGCCACCGGAGATGGGATCGGAGATGGGTGGGGTGGGAGGCGCGCGAGGCATGTTCGAGGGCTGAGGGAGGGGGGTTTGCGGATCGGAGTCCAGTGGAGTAATGGAGGGAGTCGGGAGGTTGAAGGAGACAGGGAGGGTTTCGGTGGGTAGGGAAGAGGAAGCCATTAGAGCCTGTGCTCTGATACCATGAAGAATAGCAATGAATGATAGATTGTATTGCTCAGGTTCGGTACAGAGTACATATGGCGATCGATACAGCTGTGCACACGCAGAGGCGCAACGCAGGCGCATGCCGTGGCTAGTGGGTCTCACGATCCTAAAGACTAGGAGCAGCAGGTACACAAGATAACGGTTCAACACGTGGTACCACATGATAAAAATCATCATTTTTGATAAAAGTGGTTTAATTGGCATTAGAGATTCAACGGTACATTTTCTGAGTGGTTTATGGGTGCTGTTGATGCTATATGTTGCTCGCAAAAATCGGATAAAGAAATGCTGGTCGTCCTGTTTTATTTGTCTCACCAGTCACCATGACACCATGTGACAATATATTTATAGTAACTCCAGATCAAATAATACTGTTAACTTAGGTTTATGAAAAATTCAAGCAAGTGAGAACGAGCAACGCTATTAATACTCATTCCGATCCATATTAATTCCGTTGAATCGGATGTATCGAGCAATAAAACACGTCTAAATAAATCCGTTCGCCGATAATAATATAGATCGGATTGAGTATTATTTAGTTAACCAGGGGAAAACCAATGCGCTTTCATCTATAACGTCAATAATGAATGTTGTTTTTCAAAATACAACCAATTTTTAATTGAAAATTTGTACAGTGGTAGATCTTAACATTGTCTCCACCTCGAGTTTTTGTTTCGATTTTTTTGAAACAAAGAATTCCATATAAAACATAACATCCATGTAGCTCAAGGTACAGCTCAAGGTACGTTTGAACCTTCCGCTAAAACATTTCACAATTTCTTAGATTATTGAGAAATTACTATTTCTGATTCGATGGTGAGGATTATTCAGTCTAAACATTAAGATTTCAAAAGTATGATGACCAATAGCAGGTGCTCCATGTTTTCAGTTCGGAAGTACAAGGATGACACTATATCTCGCATGTCTCCTCAAGGAGGCTTATATCATCTCTCAGCTGGTTTACGAGCACGTCAAGGGCATATGATAATTTACTTTAAAATCTCTCGAAACATGCTTTCATTCAACTATATAAATAAAACCAAAGGCTGAACCGATACAAAATGATGAGAAAATCCTCTTGCAAAACATATCAAGGATAAACAAAAAACACACAAAAACCAAACTTGCCACCGATAACACTGTATCGAGACCGAAAGAAACCGGAGCTCCACAACAAATCCCTCAGGAGGGTAACGACGCCTCACTCCGCCATTGTCGAGACAGCAGTCAATGGTTTTCACCTAGAGCCTTGATGTAGAGAAGGTAACTACAACGGTGCCCCTAAGAGGGTTACGATTGTTGGAGAATAGCCCTACGGACAATAACATTTAGTTATTATACTATCTCCGGGTTCAGAATTAAGTTTATGTCATCATGTTACAACAGTTATAGCACTTCAAAAATAAGATTTTAAAGGAAAATATTTGTGCGGGTGTGAAGACATAAACAAATAAGAGTTCCTAATCTTATCTCTAAGATGAGCTTATGGTTTGTGACATGATCATGTTTTCCTGATTATGGATTTGGTTAAAAGTCTAGCAAAACATCTGAGTTTATTGTTAGGACAACAATAGTACTGAACCGACCCAAGTATATGATCTTGCTAAAAGAGACTGAACAAATTGCTAGGGTAACAATAGAACTCAATGGGGCATTTCACAACAAACCCTAGCCGTCCCACTCCGTGGTGTTCCTTCGTCTCTCCCGTACACGCGCTTGGTGAAGCTTTGTCCACGAGATATCTCCACCATAGCCAGCACGACATCGTCGTGCTGCTAAACTCGATCTCATCCACCTCTCTACTGCACTTGTTAGATCAAGGAGGAGGGCCCGTTGTTGTGTTGTACGTGTGCACATCTTGGAGGTAGTGCTTGTTGCGCTGATGACCAACTGGATCACGGGAAGGACGTCATCGACCTAGTACGACTACACCAAGCTGCCTTGTAAATGTCGAGTACCTAACTCGGCAATATCCCCCGGCTGACATACTGGGGTTTTGAGAGTAGGAAACAAATGGACGCTGGTGGACACGACGGTTAACAGGGGCACACAATTTACCCAGGTTTGGGGCCCTCGAGGAGGTAAAACCATTACTCCTGCCTGTCTGGATTGTATTGATGTGGTGTTTACAATAGTGGGTGCCCTAATCGAGAGATTGGGTCTCGAGAGAGGCAGCACCTATGGTGGAAATAATGATCAGATGCCTTACCCGGGGGGTCCTCCCAGCCTCTATATAGGAGGCTGGATCTCGAATCCATACCCAGGTAGGTTTACAGAAGCCTAATCTAATGTCGGTTGCTCCTCCAATTCTTGACCCGCAAGTCTTGCGGGTGGGCAGCAGCTGGGCCTTCCAGAAGATCGGGGTAGCTCCACATGGGCTTATGCGCATAATTTAGACCGGACAGGCCCATTAGGAGGACTCGGGAAGTATCCCCACGTCATTAGCCCTTGAGTGTTTATTTGACTCTACAGAGTCAGGTAAGCACTCAAAACTTGTTTGGGTTCTCGCGGCTGAGAAGCTGAAAGCCTCTCGAAGGATGTGTGAATCATGTATGAAAGGGAGTCAAGTATCGAGTCGATAGATGTGATGTACATACAATTTGCAGAGGGATGTCGTTCAACGGATCGGGACCAACTAATTGCACTTGGGCAAAAGCAGTACTGATCTACACAAATTCGAGTCCCCCGGCTCGAATCCGGATAGGTGATCGCTGCGACTCGGGCCGTGGAGGACTTACCGAGTCGAAATTAACCTTTAACGGGGGTACCCAGCGCGTCCGCCAGGATTTTTCATCATGTCGTACGCACGGAAATTACCAGCGAATGCAGCATGAGTGCGATTCCTGGGCCCCAAAGATGGATCCTTGGGTTTTACCTTCGCATTCGCCGAACGCGGCATCTAGGCGTGTCGCGATGGCCATATGACCCGGGGGTTAAGAATGGTGTGCGGTGTGTTATACATCGGAGTCGCGATATTGTTGAGGAAAATTGATCGCAAGTGCACTCGCGATTTTTCTCTTCAGCGGATTAGACGAGTGTCGCCTTAAACTTCCCACTGGCGACATTTTGACACGGAATGCAGCGAGTGCCATTCTGTTTGCAGGACTTGAGACTTTTCGATGCTCCAAAATGGGGCGAGTTTTTTTGCTGAGGACTCGTACGAAAATAAATTTGTAGGCTGATGTTATGATGACATCAGAGCGCATTTCCCTGCTCCTGATGGGACGTGATGCAAGGTGGCTGTAGTGGGACAAGATGTGGTGGGCCCGTCCTGCCAGCTATTTTGACCGGAAACCGGCCGTTGTGCGCCGGTTTTCCGCTCGGTGTGCAGTAAATTACGCGTGGGCGCATTGAAGATCATGCAGGGCAACCGCCCACAGGCGCTTCATCTTCACGCGGCGCACGGCGGCCAGGATTGACGCCACGTGTCCCTCTTGGCGAAGATCAACGGCTCGGGTTGATCCGGCCACGGTATAAAATGGGGTCTGCGGGGAAGGATTCACTTTCCCCCTTTGCACTTTCCCCTTTCTCTTCGCCGATGCCCATTCTGACTGTTGTTCGTTGACCATGGCCGGTGGTGGCAAGAGAAAGCGTGCCGTGGTGGCGGCCAAGAGTGGAGGCATTGTTTCAACATCCCTCCGGAGGAAAACCAGCGAGTGGCATTCCTCGAACTTCACCATGAAGAGCCTACGCTAGATACAGAAAAAGGGGCTGCTTCCCTCGACGCTCAGGTCGAGTGCGCTAGCCTGGGAAGGACGAGGACGACCCGTCTCTGCAAGGTAACGAGCGAGTCGTTTTTGCAGAGCATGTTGCAAGGGGCCTCTATTTTCCCCTCCATCCCTTTCTTCGCGGGTTGTTGTACATCTACGACATTCAGCTCCATGACCTCCCGCCAAATGCGGTGCAGCACATTTCATGCTTCATCGTATTGTACGAGTGCTTCCTCGGCATTCACCCGCATTGGGGGTTATGGAGGAAAATTTCTCGGTGAAGATTCATCGGGAGAAAACTTCCCCGGGTGAAGAGGCACCAGGGGAGCCCCTTGCCACGGGCGGCTTTGGGATCCAAGCCCTAGTCGCCCTACTTCGAGATGAAATTTGTCGAGTCCGCTCAAGGATGGCGCAGGCGATGGTTCTACGTCCAAGACACAAACTTGAACGGCGTGCTGGAGTTCATCACATTCACCATTCTAAAGAGGAGGAAGTCTTAGAGCCATACTATGACGAGCGAAGAGGTTGAGGTTGTAGAGCCGTTGCTGCCGCAAGTTGCGGAGCTCTGCAGGAAGGACAAGGCCCTTTGATCACAAGGGTGCACCTCGCCACTGTCTTCCTGCTTCGGCGCGTGCAGCCACTACAAAATCGCCCCTGCACTCTGTGGGAGTACTCGGGGACTTCAGACCCGAGCCGGGCTCGCAAGGACGAGCTCTCGAAAGACAAGTTTGAGACGAAAATCCGCGGGACCACCAGCCTTAAGAAGCAGGAGAATTTTTCAGTGGTTCCTGCTGTAGCTTTCGACTCTGAGAATCCTCCGACTCAGGTGATTTCCCGCACTTCTTTTCTCTGTTGTATAATTCTTTCGAGTATCCAACTGATCGTCGAGTTCCCCTTCCTTTTTTAGAACTAGGATGTCGAGACATGCTATCCGCCACTCCCGGGGGTGGACGGCGGCACTTCTGACCTTTTGGCGAGTAACTCCGAGGCTCCTCTCGACACTAGCGTTGCAGCTGTAGAGTCTAGCGAAGAGAAGGATGAGCACGAAGAGTTAGAGGAAGACAATAGCTTCACCCGCGTCCCTCGCAAGCGTAGCAGAAGATACGAAGAAGAAGTGACTTCCAAGGATGCTTCCCTGAGTCAAGAGCTACCTGGAGAACTTGATCCGAAGGTGGTTCATTATGAGAATCCTCTGAATGTGCTTCCTATGTTTCCAAAGAAGACAAAGGTCGTTGTTCCTTGGGATTGTGACGCTTTCGACGATGAGGATGACGAGTGAGTCTCACTTCCTTCCTACTCGCGTTAATATTTTACTTAGAGCTTTTCTCTTAACATCTTCCAGTTGTGTGATGCTTAGTAAGGACCAATTTGCCTCCTTGGCCCAATCTTCTAAGCTGAAGGAAGGCGCCCTGGAGGTCGAGAGGATTCCGAGTCTGGCGAATGCGGTGGTGAATCCTGATTTGGACCCGCCAAACCCTGCTAGTGAGCAGTCGAAGGATCCCTCCAAGCCTGATGCGTCGACAAGGTTTGAAGCTTCAGGTAGGTCCGCTGACCCGTTGTCGACTCCAAACGCTAATGTAACAATTTCTTCTTTTCTCTTACGTTTATCGGGTGCACGGCAGTGCTCCCGATGGGAGTAGGCCCCGAGTCTACGTCTGACTGTTTACAATCAGGAATAGACTCAAAGCCTATCTTCGTAACTTCCTTTTTTTTTACTGTATGTCGTGCAGGATGTTCTTGATTCCTTGACTATTTTTGGGCGTCACCTCATGGTCGCGGAAGCTGACCGCGTCGCCTTTGGTCAAGAATGCGACCAGGTCCTTCTGAGCCTCAAGGCTTCAAAAGGTAAGTCGAATATGATTCGCCAGTGATATCTTTTGGGTTTTCTGTCGCCTAAGTTTGCTCTTTCGGCCTTTCAGACGAGGCAGCGTGTGCTAGTACCGGGAGGGCGGATGCCTGCCGCCGAGCGAATGACCTCGAGAGGGAGCTGGAGTCTGTCGGGAAGGACTCATACGAGAAGCTCGCTCGATCCCAAGAGGCCCTGAAGAAAATGGCCTAGGAGGGCCAATCTCACGACAACAAGCTGACTGACTTACTTCGCCCCATAGCCAAAGCTTTGTCATGTAAAAACACACGCGAATTTTCGGCATTGGTCTTTTTGTTTTTGTGTCTGGAAATATTCTCATGTTTCTATGAATTCTTGATCTTGCATGTGCACTCGGGGTTCCTCTGGCGATTCCCGGCCAGGTTAGGCTTGATGCTCTAATGCACGTCTACAACCAGCTCAAGGAGCATGGGTTGAAGGCGAAATCTGCCCTTGAGGAGGCCTCCCGGGTTCTGACCTTGATGCACCAGAATCTTTTCGCGGGGCGAGAGGTTCCTTCGACTATGGACGGCCTGCTGCGGGCTTTTCTTGGCGAAGATGACCCCTTCCGCGAGTATTCGCGCGCTCAGACTGAGTGCAATGCTAAGACCGCGATTCAGATAGCCTTGGCCAACGACATCGAATGATACTTGGAGAAGATTTACTCGGAAGCCCCCAGGGACAGCGCGGGCAAAAAGGTAGCTATCAAACCTTTTGTAGCTTGCGTTGAGAAGTTGGCTAGTTTGATGTCGGAGTTAATGGCTCGTGGCCGTGGAGAAAAACATGTTGCGAGCGAGGCTGTTTCTGGCAAATCACTAGTCCCTTAGGGTAGAATAAACTTTTATTTTATTGTTGAGCTTGTAGTGAACCTGTTGTTTGACTAAGTACTTTTTCTCCTTTTCGTAATGTGAATGTTTGTTTTGCTGGTCAATTCTGTTTCTTCCTATTTTTCTTGTACACTCCCGATGGGAGTAGCCCCCGAGCACTCAAAAGCTTTGACGACACAAATGTTGGGTGCTTGGAGCCGTGTGACTTAGTAGTTTGCACATTTGTCCTCTTTAGCTAGGTGGTTGTAGGTGGCCTTGGTTCTTCAAGTACTCCCAGGGTTTCTGTTTTGACATCTCCAGCTAATGCAAGTGTGAGTGTTGTCCTGCGTAACCGTATTGCTGATGGTGAGAAGAGGTTGAAGGCTTTGCAAGGCGTTACGGACGTGGCTAGATCGAAATAGAAGCTTGGAGCTGATCGTGAACAATTTCTGATGGAAGAAGTGGCGACTGTTGCGAGGGATTTGCTTTGTAAGTGCTCCAAGCCCCCGGCTGATTTGACTCTTGTTTCTTTGCTTGACGTTTTTCATGTTTTGCAGGCATTGAACCTGATGCGAGTCGAGATGGGCAGTGGGTCAACAATTGGATTGTTTCTGAATCCGGGAGTTCTAATACCCACGCGTGTAACTTCTGGTTTGACAAAGGCAGGGGTCCTGTCATGTCTGCCCTCCAATATCGAGTGCGTCAGGTTTGATCTTTTGTCGAGTCATGTCGGGAGGCGCTTTCTTCGTTGTACAAGACTATGCTCTTGATATGAATAGTGTCCTGCATGGTTGTCATCTTTATTGTGTTAATAATTGCCACACAATACTTACATACAAAATATTGTAAGAGAGGAGACTTTACCAAAGTATGACAGGAATAATATTTGTTTTCATCTTTTTAATGAAGAGGAGGAATATTCCAAGGTTTTTTCTATTGTTTCTGACAATAAACTAGCGTATGTGGAGAAGCTTCCTTTCAAGCCTCTCCCTCCTAAAGAGGGGAAGAAGAGGAAGAAGAAGAAGAAGAGGAGGAGTAAAAGGAGAGAGGTAACGGTATCTCCCCCTAAGCTTGTTGCTCCTATTATAGTTTTTTAATGAGTCTGAACTCGATGATTTTCCTATGCCTGTTATTTATGAAAGTGATCATGATTGGGAGAAACACACTACTTTTGATATTGAAAATCTCTTTGGTACCAATTCTGAAAATGATGATAATTGTTGTACTATTAGTACCATCCATGTTCCTTCCAATGATGATATATAAAGCTCTGAGCTTGTGGATGATGTGTTTGAAAATCCTTTTGCTACTGATGATTATATGCTTGATACATCTCTCTCTAGTAAAAATGATGATATGTTTACAAATGAATGCACTTTGGAAGATAACTATTCTATTGCTTATGATTACAATATGCCTCCAATATTTGATGATTACGGTGATGAGAATGATAATCATAGCTATTTTGTTGAATTTGCTTCAACTACTATTAATGAGAATCACTATGCTTATGTGGAGAGTATTAATTCTTTTATGCATGTGGATCATGATAAGAATGTTTTATGTGATCGTTATATTGTTAATTTTATTCATGATGCTACTGAAAAATATTATAAAAGAGGGAAACATAATTTTATGCATCTCAACAATATCAAGTTTCCCCTCTTTATGTTGAAAATTTCGAAGATGCACTTATTTTGTTTTCCTATGCTAGCCACTTTGTGCTTTATTGACTTGTTCTTATACAAGATTCTTTTTCATAGGAAGTGGGTTAGACATAAATTTGTTTTACATTTTCTTATTGATGCTCTCTTTTGGTTCAAGTAATATTTCTCATGTGAGCATCTTCTCAAATTATCATGCCTAGCTAAAAGGCTTTAAAGAAAAGCACTTCTTGGGAGATAACCCATGGTTTTATTTTTTCTTTGTTTTTATATGTTTTCTTTGAGTCAAGGTGGTGTATACTTATGTAGAAACTCCGT
Source organism: Alopecurus myosuroides (assembly GCA_028641055.1). Classification (NCBI taxonomy): domain Eukaryota; kingdom Viridiplantae; phylum Streptophyta; class Magnoliopsida; order Poales; family Poaceae; genus Alopecurus; species Alopecurus myosuroides. The sequence goes on along the minus strand of CM054061.1, from coordinate 178,707,593 downwards.
TGTATCTTTATTTTCTTGTATTAGTTGTGCCAAGTAAAGTTTCTAGCGAAAAGTGGTGTTAGTTTTGAATTTCTGCGCAGAAAACAGATTTTTGCTGTCCACCGTAAAAAATCATAAACTCACGGAAAGATAAAAATGTTCTGAACAGTTTTGTTCTTATTCCTCAGCTCATTCAAAAACTTTTTTGTTCATTGCTTTTTTCGATTTGAGCAACGTAAGTGCCCTGAAAAATTCGTCTTTACAGACTCTTCTGGTTTTGACAGATTGTGCCTTTTTTACTTGCATTCTTTCTTTTACTATGTCGAGTGGATTTCTTTGCTTCACGAAACATCAGTGGTTCTATCTAATGTCTAAAAATTATTAATAATTTTTGTGTCCAAGGAGAACATGTGAGTTTTTGATTGTGCACTAACGCTCTAATGCGAATTACATTGAGTTTGATGTGAAGAAAGTTTTCAAGGGTCAAGAGAAGATGATGATATAATGTGATCCAGAAGAGTGAAAATCCATAGCTTGGGGATGCCTCTGTGGTTCATCCCAGCAAATTCTAAGAAGACTCAAGCGTCTAAGCTTGGGGATTCCCAAGGCATCCCCTTCTTCATCAACAATTTATCAGGTCATTTCTAGTGAAACTATATTTTTATTCGGTCACATCATATGAATTTTACTTGGAGCGTCTGTTTGTTTTCTTTTGTTTTACTTGCTGCAATAATATTGTTGGAACCTATCATTATTTGTGTGGGAGAGAGACACGCTCCTCTTTTTCATACGAATACTCGTTATGCTCGTATTCTTAGTTTTCTTCTAGTTGCTGCAAATCCTTTTAGCTCATGTTTTCCATGCATCTTTTTTTTAGAGTTGTTAGTTCTAGTAGAGTTATGTTAGTCCTTTTTTGGAGAGTTTTTTTTGTTTGGTGTTTGAAGGAAATAGAAAATGCTACTTGTGGTAGATGGTATAACGAAAAATCTTGCATATTCTTGTAGATCACTAAACTGTTTCACTTGATTATTTACTGTTGTTTTGAGATGTTAATATGATTAATGATAAACTTGCTGGTTTAATAGAGTAAAAACAATTAATGGCTGGTCTAAATTCTTGAAACTGTGCCACACTCAAATAACCAGTTGATGGGATAATGGTATATGACTTCCTTTGTTGACAGAAATCGTAATGGCTTTTTGTTACGCGCTATGGTCGGGGTAGCTAACAGTGACTTGTCACTGCCACAGACCCTCTTGGAGTGATTTTCATTATGCCTTGTAAGATCATAATTTTAGTTGTAATCTTTTAACTTGTGAGTTCTATGTTACGGTTTTCTGGCACTTCCACCGTCCATATTTGCTAGCCTCTTCGGTATTGTGCATTGCTCATTCTCACATTGAGAGTTGGTGCAAACTTCGCCAGTGCATCCAAACCACGTGGGAGAACTTTGTTCTTCTACACATAAGCCAAAATTATCTTCCTCAAAACAACCACCATACCTACCAACCATGGCATTTCCATAGCCATTCCGAGATATATTTCCATATAACATCCATCATTATTATGTTACTTGTCATGCTTCATTGTTATTTTGCATACTGCTACACTGGCAGGAGCATTTAGTTTTACATACATCAGAGATATTTCATTTTGAGTTATGAGTACTAAAAGTGTGATGATTCATTGTAAAATAGAGTGTTCCCCTACCAGTGAGGTTATATATCAAAAAAATAAAAAAAAAGAGAAAAAGCCCCCCAAAAAAGGGCAAAAGAGAGATAATAAAGAGAGAGGGGGCATCACTACTATCATTTATTCCACACTTGTGCTTGGTTAGCATCATTACTTTAGTTTGGAGAGAGTTTTCATATTATGACTTGCATAACTATGTGGGGAACTTACATTATAGAACCTGGCTTGTATATTCCAATGACGAGCCTCCTCAAAAGTGCTCTAGGTCTTCGTGAGAAAGCAAGTTGGATGCACCCCCACTAGTTCCATTGGAGAGCTTTCATACACTTATAGATCTATGTGCATCCGCTGTGTGGTAATCACTACTCCTTGCATAACTTCGATTATAAAACTTCCTCTTGTGTAATGATCACTTTCAGTTGTGTGATACTTTCTTCCGTTGACCATCCAAACCCCCCATAATAATCTTTTAGACACAACATCCTGGTGCTAGGGATCAATACAGAACGCTTGCTTGTTTTGAGTGCACCAATATTTTAATGATTTTCCTACGTGCATATTGTTGTCACTTGACTTGATCCTAACAGTAGTTGTTGTGAGAGTTTGATGCCTTGGATGATTATATTGTTGTTCTTGAAGCTTAAATCATCTTTAATATTCTTTGCACAGTTGATTGTCTTTTAGTATTGATTCACTAAAAAGTTTCACTATGTTCTTCCTAATGGTTTGTACACTATGCTATGTGATATCAACTATAAACCACCGTCTTTATTCATTTGATCCTAGTTTACATGCTTTACATCACTATGATGATCGAGTTTATGTAGGTAGTTGATAACCCACAAGTATAGGGGATTGCAACAATCTTCGAGGGAAGTAAAACCCAAATTTATTGATTCGACACAAGGGGAGTCAAAGAATATTTGTGAGCCTTAACAAGTGAGTTGTCAATTCACCTGCACCTGAAATTGGAATTGTTCGCAGTGGTTTATCAGTAGTAACAATTTTATAGTAGCAGTAGTAGTGAAATAATAGCAGCAGTGAAATGAAAACAGCAGCAGTAGTGTTTGAAGTAAACAACGGGATTAAATACTGTAGGCATAGGGATAGATGAACGGGTATTGCATGGATAAGATATTTCATATAATAATCAATACATGGGCATTGCAGATAAATAAGATAAAGCATCCAAGCACTAAGTAACCATAGGCATGTGTTCCGTAAATAGTCGTACGTGCTCGCAATGAGAACTTGCACAACATCTTTTGTCCTACCAGCCCGTTTTCAGCGGGGCCTCAAGGGAACTGCTGGTAATTAAGGTGTTCCTTTTAATAGAACATCAGAGCAAAGCATTAACACTCCGAGAACACATGTGATCCTCACATCACAGCCCCCCCTCCGGTTGTCCCAATTTCTGTCACTTCGGGGCCTCGGGTTCAGGACAACGATATGTGTAAACAACTTGCAGGTATGCTCAAGAAACAATAATTATCATTGTGATTTAATTACATGTTCATATCTGAGATCATGGCACTCGGGCCCAAAGTGAAAAGCATTAAGCATAACAAGTTGCAACAATGTCAATAGCACTAATAGAGGATACTAGGCACTATTTCCTAACAATCACGACATTATTACATGAACAATCTCATCCAATCTCTACCATCCCCTTCAGCCTACAGCGGGGGAATTACTCACACATGGATCGGGGAAACATGGATGGTCGATGGAGAGGCGTTGGTGATGACGATGGCGATGATATCCTCCAATTCCCCGTCCCGGCAGGGTGCCTGAACGGAGTTTTTGAACCCCGAAAAAGGATTCGCGATGGCGGCGGAGCTACGGAATTCTGTCTGGAAAACGCTCGAACCCCCTCGGGTTTTTAGGTTTCGGGGCATATATAGTCGAAAGGGGGGTCTGAGGGGTGCCCGGGGTGGGCTCACCATGCCCAGGCACGGGCCCACCCTGGCCGCGCCTGGGGGTGGTGATGGTACTCCCTTGCCCCTCTCCGACTCATCTTTTGGCTCCGAGAGTCTTCGGGTAAAATATGAACTTTCCCTTTGTTTCCGGGTATTTTCCTAAAAGTTGATTTTATGCGCAAAGATGAGACACTGAAAACAGCGTTAGTCCGTGTTAGTTGCATTCAAAACACACAAGTTTAGAGGGAAAACATCAGCAAAGTGTTCGGAAAAGTAGATACGTTTTTGACGTATCAACTCCCCCAAGCTTAGTTTATTGCTTGTCCTCAAGCAATTCAGTTAATAACTGAGTGTGATCAAAGAACTTTTATGAACACATTTGCTTCATATGATGTAAATATACTCACTATATGATCAAATACTTAATTATGCTCATGATAAGATACATGCAAGATATTGTCACTTAATAGCTATGCAAACCATGAAGAGATAACAACCTATTAATAATAAACAACATGAAGCATAAGTATTTGCAAGATTGTAACATTCATAATAGGATCTGATAAAGTGGTATCTCGCTTGCCCTTATGTGTGGGGCAAAACATAAATGCCGTGCACCTCTGAAGTTCAAGGGAAGACTAGAAGTAAAGATATCAAAGATACAAGTATCAAAGTTATACCACAATTAACCGTGTTCTGGGACAAGCGCATTACACTAAGAATAACAGTCATTGCTCTCAAGAAGGTGCATAAAGTGAGAACGTGAAGACTCAACATAAAAGTAAAAGAAAGGCCCTTCGTAGAGGGAAGCATGGATCACTCATGTGCTAGAGCTTTTATTTTATTAAACAGAGATATTGGAAACATTTTTTTAGAGAGGTGTATGTTTATGTAAACGAATGGTATACAGAAAATACAGTACGTCACAAGCCAACTATGTTTCACAAGAGCGGCTCCCATTTGAAGGACGCAACTGGTGTAGAAGGGCATCCCTCTTTCTCTTTTGTTTACACAATTATGCTTGACTGATAAATCAGGGGGGGAAATAGTGAAGAGAATTTTTATTATTATTTGGGGCTGGGCACCCCGCTGCTAGCTCTTTTATCAATTGGATAAGAGGATGAAGCCACTAGTCCAGGGTGTGAAATCCAATCTACAAGTGAGATAAAGATTATCTATTTACGTCTTCATGAGCTAAAACAGGGGCACAAAACAGGAATATTTTTTGGAAGGTTTTAAAGGTAGCACATGAGCAATTTACTTGGAGTGGCGGTTAAATACCACATATAGGTAGGTATGGTGGACACATTTGGCAAACTTTGGTTTTGGGGAGTCTGATGCACGAGTAGAGCTCATACTCAGTACAGGTGAAGGCTAGCAATAGACAGGGAGCGACAATCAAGAGAGCAACAACTATCATAATCATGCTCGCGACAAAACAAAATTAACTGAGGCATAAAATTAATACTAGAACTCTGAGGCAAAATAAATCATCGAGGCTTATTGCCTTTTTGTTTTTAGTCTTAGCATGTGTGAGCATGTGCCAAGTCGATTCAAATGAAACAGTCAGAGGAGACTACCACAATGTCATACCCTTCTACGAATAGAACAATACGAACAAATATTTATACGACATGTCATTTACTATTAATAAATTGGAACAAAACATGAGAGAGCACGAAGTATTAAGCAGCCATTAAATCACATATATCTTATATGAACAAACTAAGCATGCTCACATGGATGAGTATATGTACAAAAATGAAAACAAATAGAGTTCATAGCAGCCTCTCACCACAACTTGAATTGTCATAGATCGTCATTATTGCTCTTCACTTGTGGCTCGAATAATATATAATGAAAACCAAGCTCCAATGGAGTCACGGACGACTGTTGAATTCTGCAGCAAACTTTACAAAAAAAATAAGAACAACAAATATTTTTGGGTTTTTCAGTTAAAGCACGAGGAAAAGAGAGAACAAGCAAACAAAGCAAAATCTTTTTGGGTTTTTTTAAATGAAATGAGAACAAAAGAAAGCAAACAAACAAAACAAAAAAAATTGGGGTTTCGAATATTAAACGGCAACTAAAGGATAAAGCAAACCAACTAAAGAAACAAATAGAGAGAAATAACAGAAATACTTTTGGTCTTTTGTGTTTTGGAAAACAAGACAAAACAATAAAACAAAGAGAAACGAAAGAAACGAAAACAAACGAAAGAAACGAAAACATGGATATACAAAGAACTGATCGAACATGATATATAAATGAGTGTTATGTTGGTACACCTCCCCCCAAGCTTAGGCTTTTGGCCTAAGTGGAGATCAATCACCAAGGGGACCATGAGGTGGCGCCCCGTAGTATGCTGAGGAGGAACCCTCCTCCTGATATGTGCTCGAGGATGCGCTGGTGTACTGCGTGTTGTGGTCCTCGGGAGGCGCGTCTCGCCTCTCGTGCTGCCGGTAAAACTCCGTAGTGCTCAAATGTTCGTCTACCTCCTCCTTGGAGAGCGACCATGGTGACCTGTCAATCTTAGACAGGCTACGGCAAAGTAACTTTTCGCTCCTCTCCATCTATATATAAAACTCTATATACTAAATTTTCAGCAGTAGAGTTAGCAGTGACAAACTGATGGGACTTCATGGCAGCAAGGTTAAGTTTATAGGGAGCAATCAATTCATCATCAGGAGCAATAGAAAATTCTAAAGCAGTTGCTATACGTGTAGCAATAATGCCCCCAAAAATAGGCCCCTTAGCAGCAAGGCGGCGTGCAACAAGTGCACCAAGGTTATACTTCATGCTACGGTTCAGCGCAGCATCAATGAAAGCAAGGTGGTAACTAGAAATGTTGCTAGTGTTCTCCCTACCAAGGATACTAGTAGCAATATAGTAAGTAAAATATCTAAGAGAAGGAAGTTGAATGTTCCTTATCTTCCCACGCTGGGATGAGTGACCATCATCGTTGGTGATTTCTCGGTAAAGTGCCATAAGATCCGCGGGTTTCTCCTGAATCCGGCACGATGTCCCGGTAGCGTTGATACCTACAATGGCACAAAAATCTTCCAAGGACAAATAAAAAGATCTACTATATAATTTGAAGCCAACTATGGGACCAAAATGTGTGTTTTGAAATTGAAAACTCTCAGCAAAAGATTTTGTGAGAGCTGCATACTGAGGCCCTTCATCCTCCATATAGTTGGTTAGACCAACTCTTTCAATAAGCATACGAAAGTCATCTAATAGACATGCACTTCTTAGAAATGTAATGCAAGGGAAGCTAGATGGGTTAGCGATACCATCACCTCCCTCATCGTCAATACTCGGTGCAATAGCGTCTTCATTGTACGATGGCCTCACTGAAGTGGATGAGCGTGAGGGCCTTGTCCTTCTAGGAGCATCATTCCTAAATATCTCTCCAAAATTATAACTATCCATCTCGGAGATCAAACACACCAAATCTCAGCACAATGATGGGTTGAAGAAGGAGATCTAAAATCACGAGGAAGAACAACACGAACTCGGGTTTGGATGAACTGGGTGAGTTTCTACGGGCAAGAGGAAGGTGTGGTAGGTGGGAGAGCAAGTGGGGGGGCAGGGGGGCCCTCAACATAGGCAGGCGCGCCCCAGGGGCAGGCCGCGCCTGGCCATGGTGAGCTGGCATGGGTGGCCCCCTAGGGTCACCCCAGGTGGCTTTCTGCCCCTTTTTACGCAAAAACTTCGAATATAAACTTTTCGGGATCTTTCGAGAAACTTTATTTTTTGGACTTTTCCAGAATTTTAATAAATAATAATATCGCTGGAAAACGAAGATGGAATGATGGAAAACGTCAGAAAAACCAAACCCACGGCAGTTCTAAGACACTCTACTAAACATATACTCACTGAAAATGGAAGAAAACATATGGAAAACGTGGTTGTGAATAGTGAAAACGTGAGTAGACGATGGAAAACGAGCGAAAACAAGGTAAAAATGTGTGTGGGCATGAGTGAACATAGTGAAAACAATAAGAAAACATGATATACTTTATGGAAACACAGCGAAAACAAGCATATGAATAAGTAAACATAGTGAAAACGTCGTGATAACATTGTTTTCTTCATTTAAAATCACTTTGTTAACAAGGTTGATCAAGTCTTGCTACCAAAATAATTTTATATGAAACAAAACTTTGTTTCTCACTAAATACTCATGTTACCTCAACCTTGATTGATATAGTCCCAATCATGATAGTCTCCTATTCTTTGGGTGGCTTTGGAATATGACAATAAAATTCTCCAATCTTGATGGTCTCAATATTTTCAATTGAATTTAGACCATATTTCTAATCAATCTTCTTGGGAAAATAAACAGTGTGCTATTTATCATTAACATTAAAAGTAACTTTTCCTTGATTGCAAATAATAACAGCCCCTGCAGTATTAAGAAAAGGTCTTCCAAGAATAATAGACATATTATCATCTTCAGACATTTCCAACACAACAAAGTCAGTTAATATGAGACAATTATTTGCAACTTGAACTGGAACATCCTCACATATACCCACAGGAATAGTAGTAGACTTATCAGCCATTTGCAAAGATATATCAGTTGGTATCAATTTTTCTAGGAGGAGTCTTTTATAGAGAGTAAAAGGCATTACACTAACTCCAGCTCCCAAATCACACAAAGCAGTTCTAACATAATTATTTTTAATAGAACAGGGAATAATTGGTATACCAGGATCTCCAAGCTTCTTAGGAACCTTGCCATTAAAAGAGTAATTAGCAAGCATAGTGGCGATTTCCTCATTAGGAATCTTCCTTTTGTTAGAGACAATATCTTTCATATATTTTGCATAAGGAGGCAATTTAATAGCATCAGTTAAAGGAATTTGCAAGAACAAAGGTTTCATCCATTCACAAAACTTGTTGTAATGTTCTTCTTCCTTTGATTTGTGTTTCTTATTACGATAAGGCATTGGTTTTTGTACCCAAGGTTATCTCTCATTACCATGTTTATTAGCAACAAAATCTTCCTTAGTGTAATTTGTATTCTCATTTTGCTTTTCAGGTTCCTCTTCAATTTCTTCTTTATCAGAAGCATTTTTCTCTTCATTACCACTTTCAGTTTCAGCATCAGAGATAGATATACTATTAGGATCTTTAGCAAGTTCAGAGGATTCTACAGCAGTTTTATGTTTCTTCTTCTTTTTCTTCTTAGTATGAATAACATTATTATTAGTTTGCTGAGAATATTGTTCAATTCTTTTAGGATGTCCCTCACGATATAAAGGATCTTGTTCAATTCTACAACAGTTTTATGTTTCTTCTTCTTTTTTTTAGAAGCATTAACTAGCAAATCTTTTTGCACTTTAGCAAGTTGATCAATTTGAGTTTGAACCATTTGAAAATGTTTAACAAGCATTTTAACATCATTAGAGGTTCTTTCTATAATACCATGCAAATTATCAATAGCTCTAGAGTTTTCCATTAGGTGATTTTGCACTCTCATATTAAAATTATCTTGCTTAATAATATAATTATTAAATTCATCTAAACATTGATCAGGAGGTTTATTATAGGGAATATCTCTACTATCAAAATGTTGGAGAGAGTGTACCTCAATGGTGGATGAGTGAGGGATTGGCTTACATAATTCTTCTATAGGTGGAAGATTCTTCACATCTTCAGATTTAATACCCCTCTCTTTAAGAGATTTATTGGCTTCTCTCATCACTTCATCATTTAATTCAGTCATTCCCCTCTTCTTGGGTGTTGGTGTTGGTACTGGAGTAGGGGTCGGCTCAGGCTCAACCATAGTCCAATCATCATGATTTTTGCTTATTTTAGCCATTAATTCATCAGCTTCATCTGGAGTTCTTTGCCTGAAAACACAATCAGCACAACTATCCAGGTATGTCCTAGATTCAACAGTTAGTCCATTATAGAATATATCAAGAAGTTCATTATTTTGTAATTTATGCCCAGGTGTAGCCCTAACTAAAGAACAGAACCTTGCCCAAGATACATGCAATTTCTCTCCTTCCAATTGCTTGAAATTAAATATATTTTGTAAAGCAGCATGTTGAGCACTAGCAGGAAAATATTTCTGAAAGAAAGCATTAACAAAACCAATAGGAATATCAATAGATCCCTGAGACAAATTATTAAACCAAGTTTTAGCTTCATCTTTTAATGAGAAAGGGAATATTATAGCAACAAAGTAGCTATGTTTCTTAAGATCATCAGAGAATAAACTACTCAAAGAGGAGAGCTCATTCATATGTTTCATAACACTTTCATTTTCAGTCCACAAAAAGGTTCTTTCTCAACAAGAGATATATAAGATAAATCAAGATAGAAATCATAATCCTTATCCCTAATATTAATGGGAGAAGTGGCAAACTTAGCACCAGGAGATAATTTATATTTAACAACACGACTTTCAATAAGACTTATAACAACATCTATATCCTTCATAGCATGTATTTCATCAATAAGATCATCATTAAGTTCAATATAGGAATCATCAAAATCATCACTAGGATTCTCTCTAAGCTCAGGTGAAACAGCAGGAGTAACTGGATTTTTATCAGGAGTTTCGGTGTTTGCAATATTTTTAGCTTTAGCAATAGTAGCATCTAAGAAAGGACCGAGATAACCACTCTCATCAAGCACAGTAGAAGCATCATCAAAAGTATTTTCAGATTCAGTAGAAGTAGCACGTGTAGCGTGTGTATGTGGTGGTATAAGCAGCTTACTCATAACAAACGGTGAATCAAGAGCAAGAGAGGTGTTCAGAGTTGTACCTCTTCTTGTAGTGGATGGTAATATAGGAAACTTTCCATCACGAGTCTTACCCATGATGAATGATTGACAGTAGATAATAGTACTCTCCGGTGAGCTCGCAAATAAAGTTATGCTCCTCGGCAACGGCGCCAGAAAATAGTCTTGATAACCCACAAGTATAGGGGATCGCAACAGTCTTCGAGGGAAGTAAAACCCAAATTTATTGGTTCGACACAAGGGGAGCCAAAGAATATTTGTGAGCCTTAACAAGTGAGTTGTAAATTCACCTGCACCTGAAAGTGGACTTGTTCGTAGTGGTTTATTGGTAGTAATAGTTTTATAGTAGCAGTAGTAGTGAAATAGTAGCAGCAGTGAAATGAAAACAACAGCAATAGTGTTTGAAGTAAACAGCGGGATTAAATATTGTAGGCATAGGGATAGATGAACGGGCGTTGCATGGATAAGATAGTTCATATAATAATCAAGACATGGGCATTGCAGAAAAATAAGATAAAGCATCCAAGCACTAAGTAACCATATGCATGTGTTCCGTAAATAGTCGTACGTGCTCGCAATGAGAACTTGCACAACATCTTTTGTCCTACCAGCCCGTTTTCAGCGGGGCCTCATGGGAACTACTGGTAATTAAGGTGTTCCTTTTAATAGAACACCGGAGCAAAGCATTAACACTCCGTGAACACATGTGATCCTCACATCACAGCCATCCCCTCCGGTTGTCCCAATTTCTATTACTTCGGGACTCGGGTTCCGGACAATGATATGTGTAAACAACTTGCAGGTATGATCAAGAAACAAGAATTATCATCGTGATTCAATAACATGTTCAGATCTGAGATCATGGCACTCGGGACCAAAGTGACAAGCATTAAGCATAACAGGTTGCAACAATGTCAATAACACTAATAGAGGATACTAGGCACTATGCCCTAACAATCACGACATTATTACATGAGCAATCTCATCCAATCCCTACCATCCCCTTTAGCCTACAGCGGGGGAATTACTCACACATGGTTGGGGGAAACATGGATGGTCGATGGAGAGGCGTTGGTGATGATGATGGCGATGATCTCCTCCAATTCCCCGTCCCGGCAGGGTGCCAGAACGGAGTTTCTGAACCCCGAAAAGGATTCGCGATGGCAGCAGAGCTACAGACTTATTTCTAAAAAACGATCGAACCCCCTCGGGTTTTTAGGTTTCGGGGCATATATAGTCGAAAGGGGGGTCCGAGGGGGTGCCCGAGGTGGGATCACCATGCCCAGGCGTGGGCCCACCCTGGCCGCGCCTGGGGGTGGTGAGGGCACCTCCTTGCCCCTCTCCGACTCATCTTCTGGCTCCGGGAGTCTTCGGGTAAAATATGGACTTTCCCTTTGTTTCCGGGTATTTTCCTAAAAGTTGATTTTCTGCACAAAAACGAGACACCAAAGTAATTCTGCTGAAAACAGCGTTAGTCCGTGTTAGTTGCATTCAAAACAAACAAGTTTAGAGGGAAAACATCAGCAAAGTGTTCGGAAAAGTAGATACGTTTTTGACGTATCAGTAGCATGTCACCTCAGAAATTATTTGTTTTTATCGTTTACCTACTCGAGGACGAGTAGGAACTAAGCTTGGGGATGTTAATAAGTCATAAACGTATCCATAATTTATGATGTTCCATGTTGTTTTAATGCCATATGCTACATGTTTCCCTTACACTTTATGTCATTTTTATCGATTTTCTAGGACCAACCTATTGACAAGATGCCATAGAGCAAGTTCTTGTTTTCTGCTGTTTTTTAGTTTCAGAAAAATTGTTCTGGAAATATGCTCGAAATTGGACGATTCAAAAGCCAAAAGTCTTAGAATTCTCGGAGGGTCAAGGAAGTCCAAAGGAGACCCGGAGGGGTCCCTGCAGCCCACACACCATGCCTGGGCACGGGTGGGCCCCTGGCCGCACCGGGAGGTGGTGTGGGTCCCTCGGGCGCCCACTGACGAGGGGATGAATCCTGGACCTATCGGGTGAGGCTACCCGGTCCAAGGCCTAAGACCTGAGCCCGAAGGGAGACGCTATGGACAGTTCTAGAAGGCCCAATCAAGGCCCACCCGCAAGGCCTTGCGGGTCAAGAAAGGAAACTTGTAACCGACTTGAGGTTAGGGTTTGTAACCCCCCCCCGGGTGCGGTTTGAGACCTGGCCACCTATATAAGGCCAGGAGAACCACCGGAAGGGGGATCCAAGCAATACCACACCACCAAAGCCTTGAGATTGAGATCATACTCTCGACTCGAGCACCCCCCATTGTAACCGATCTATTGATAATACAGATCGACAGAAGCAGGAGTAAGGGTTTTACCTCTACGAGGGCCCCGAACCTGGGTAAATCGTGCCCCCTGTTAGCCGACGATTGTCACCAGCGCCTACACGTTCTCCTAATCAAAACCCTATCGGTTCACCCGAGGGACTTGTTGAGATGCATATTCGACAATTGGCGCCGTCTGTGGGAACGGCGGGCGCTGGATCTACGGCATCTTCGGCCTCATCATCGCCAACCTTCAGCTGGAGCCCCGGAACCTCGACTCCAACAGATCCGATCCGGTTCGGGTCGATCACCATCGCACCACACTCGCCGGAATCGCGTCCGGCGTTCAGCGGATTGGAGAAAAGCGTCAGCCTGACGTTCGGGAGCCTCCACTTCTACGCCAACAAGGCAGGAATCCTGCACTTCTCCGAGCAAACCGATATCGGCGACTCGGACTCCGAGTCCGTCTCAAGCCCGGCAGCCGTCGACTCGCTGCCCAATGACGCTGATCGCGACCTAGCACCCAGCGGTGGATCCATCCGCCTCGGCACTCACAACTTCCACACCATCTCGGCCGAAGAACCTTCTCGGGTCAGCGAAACTTGTCAGCCTCCGCCTAGGACTCGCGGGCCATATCTGGCTCAAGTCTGCATGGCAGGATCGGCCGAGCCACCCGAAGAAACGGAAGACAGGAGGAAAGAGCGAGAGCACATCAAAGTGTCGCGAGACGCCTGGCTCAAAGCAAAAGAGGATGTACACTCAGGCCAGCCGATTGAAGAAGGAGCCCCTCAGGAAGATCTAACTGCATACCACTATCACCTAGTGAAAGCAGCGGAGTTGATCAGGGAAGCCCGCAAGAATCTGGACGAACGGAAGAAGCTGGCGGACGAATCGAGTCTACGCCGTGCAGCTCTCTCCAAAACATATTCGGTAGGGAACAATCCCCCGAAGAAAAGATACGTCTCGAAGACCGCAGCCCTGGACGGCGGGTCTCTCAGCGGGATCAGCAGAACACTCGAAACCTCCCTTATGCACGTCGATGACGACGACAACGTACACCCGACGACCCCCGCCGCCGCAGTCCTGGCTGCAGCCACATACCTGCAGGCGAACCAGCCAGGGGAGAACGACCCCCGCGCGGAGCAATACAGGCAAGTCCAGAAGGGCTAGGCATGGCAGCCGCGAGACTCGCAGCCCAAGGCCGCAAGAACGCGACTGCACAGGAGACTGAGAAAACCCCTCGAAAGACAAAGAAACACCCCGCAGATGCGGGAGTACATCGCCCAGAAGGGAGAAGTCACCTCGTCGCGCCCGAGGAAAGGAGGCCCGGCAACACGGTGATAGCCCGAGTAGTAGCGACGACAGCCCGAGAGATCGAGATCGCAGTCCACGCATCATAGCAGCCGCTCGCGACACCGCAGCAAGGAGCCGTGGAAGGAGGTCGATCGCGACCAGCCTGGATACAACGCGCGATCTGACATCGCACAGAACAAAATCAACAAGGCCCGAGCGGCCAGGAACCGCGCACGGTCCCCATCCACCTCCTCTGACGAAGAGGCCTGCGGCGCATTGTGCTTTACTCGCGACATCCGCGAGGCACCGATGCCCAAGAGATTTAAGCTTACTACGGAAGTGCCAAAATACGACGGTTCGCTGGAGCCCAAATCCTGGCTGTCGGATTACCTCACGGAAGTAAAATGCCAACGTGGGAACAAGACCACATCTATGCAGTACCTTAACCTACATCTTGTAGGCGCTGCGCGTAGCTGGCTCGAAGGAAGACCGAGGGCGTGCTATGGATCATGGGACGATCTAACCTTCGACTTCCGCAAGAACTTCCAAGCGACATATAAAAGACCCGCGTCCATCGAGGAGCTACGGGCTTGCAAGCAGAAGAGTGGTGAGTCTACTCGCGAGTACATCCAGCGATGGACCACGCTCAAAAATACGGCGGGAAACATATCGGAAGAGGTCGCAGTCGAAGCTTTCACCAAAGGAGCTCGGCGAACCGCCTTCAGAGAAGAACTGGGGCGAGCCGCACCCAAAACCATCGGGGAGCTGATGGCTATAGCCGACAGATGGGCCAACGGTGAGGACTCGGTGCGCAATGAAAAGGCATCTTCGCCAGCACCTGAGGACGACCGTCACTGGTCGAAAGAAAAGGAGAAAGCATTACGATCACGACGATCGAGAAGAACTGGTGGCGGCAGAGTTTACGAGAAATCGTGACAACGGACATCGTGGAAATCGCGAATGGAAGCCAAAGCCAGAGGATAAAACTCCCGAGGAGGACCTTGAAGGTTATTGCACGCTACATCTATTTACAGATAAGCGCACAGGCAAGACCAAGGCAACACACCTCCTCAAGGATTGCCGAAAGTTTCTCGACATCCACGAGGCCTTCTCGAAGAAAAACAGAGCTGCAGTCAATCAGGGCTATCACAGCTCCCAGGAGGAGGACATCAGGGATTCCACCCGCCACAACCCATACCTCCACCAGGACCCCAAAACGCGGTGATGGCCGCGCTCCCAGCGCCACCCGCCGCAAACCAAGGAGGCAATGGGTACCCGAACCCAGCAGGGCTCCTCGGAATGATACAGAAAGTCTGCCCCTCCCGCAGGGTCCAGAAAACAAACACACGCCAAGTGTTCATGGCAGTACAAGCTCCACCGTCCAAACCTGAATACTTGAAAATGGCGGACCAGTCGATAACTTTCTCCAAAGCTGACCACCCCCCTCCGGTGTATCGACCAGGACACGCCGCACTCGTCATTCAAGCGCAGATAGGCAATTACGAACTCGCACGAGTGTTTATGGACGGAGGAAGCGGAATCAACATCATTTACGCCGACACACTCCATAAGATGAATAGGATCTTGGACAGACTCGCAGAATCGGAAACATCCTTCCACGGGATAGTACCAGACAAAGCAGTCCGACCACTCGGAACAATCAATTTGAAAGTGGTGCTGGAAACCCAAGAAACTACAGGCGACAGTTCCTTGACTTCGAGGTAGTCGACTGGCTCTCACGGTACCACGCCATTCTTGGCCGAACAACGTTCGCAAGATTCATGGCAGTACCCCACTACTCCTACCTGAAGCTAAAACTTCCTGGGGAGTACGGCACCATCACCATAGATGGCGACTTCCAAAAATCCGATAAGTGTGACATTGAGTTCAATGAGATCGCGAAATCTTTCGGGATGCAGGAGGAGCTGGCCGAATTGGCAAAGACCACGGACCACTCCGTGATGCCACTCACCAAGAAGAACGCTCCAGAACTCGAGTTCAGTGCAAACAACGACACTCGAAAGCATCAAGTGCACCCGACAGAACCCGCGAAGACGGCGATGGTGTCCACCACCCTTTCGCCAGCATAGGAAGGCGCGCTCGTCGAACTCCTCCGTGAGTACTGGGAAATTTTCGCCTGCAGCCTTCAGATATGCAGGGATACCCAGGGAGTTCGCCGAGCACTCACTAGAAGTTTTCAAAGATGCCAAACCTATCAAGCAAACGACTCGACGGTTCTCCGAGCCAAAGCAGAAGGCACTCGGAGAAGAGGTGAATCGACTACTCGCCGCAAAATTTATCAGAGAGATAAAAATATCCACCTGGTTAGCAAACCCGGTGCTGGTCCCGAAGAAAAACACTGACATCCTTCGCGTGTGCATCGACTATACGTCGCTGAACAAACACTGCCCCAAGGATAACTTTCCTTTGCCACGGATCGACCAGATCGTAGACTCCACTGCAGGCTGTCAGCGCCTCTCCTTCTTGGACGCCTACTCGGGCTATAATCAGATCAGGATGAAAGAGGAGGACGAGGAGAAGACAGCGTTCATCACACCTCACGGTGTCTACTGCTACACGACAATGCCCTTCGGACTGAAAAACGCAGGCGCAACATATCAGCGCTGCATGCAAAAATGCCTCGCCAAGCTCATTGGCAAGAACGTACAAGTGTACGTCGACGACATTGTCATAAAGACTCGAGTGGAGGATACACTCCTCGAGGACATCAGGGAGACATTCGACGCCCTCAACGCGTACAGGATCAAACTCAACCCGACAAAATGTGTCTTTGGCGTCCCTGCAGGACAACTTCTCGGGTATCTGGTGTCTGCCCGAGGAATCGAAGCCAATCCGGAGAAAATTCAAGCCATCCTGGCAATGAAGGAGCCAACCAATCTTCGCGGCGTACAACAGCTCGCAGGGCGACTAGCTGCTCTAAGCAGATTCATCGCAAGATTAGGCGAGCAAGCATTGCCCTTCTACAAATTGCTGAAGAAAACAGATAAGTTCGAGTGGACACCCGAAGCAAAAAAGGCGTTCATCGACTTGAAAAGAGCACTGCAGAGTAGGCGCGTCCTGGCAACGCCACGGGAAAGGGAGCCCCTATACCTGTACCTAGCCGCAACAAACCAAGTCATCAGCACGGTCATCGTCATCGAGCGACCAGAGGATGGCACGGCGTACGGAGTTCAGCGGCCAATTTATTACGTCAGCGAGGTGCTTTCGCCATGCAAGCAGCGATACCCTCACTATCAGAAGATCGCGTATGGCGTAGTCCTCACAGCCCGAAAGCTCAAGCATTACTTCTAGGAACATACCGTCACGGTGCTAAACGACGCATCACTCGGTACCATCATGAACAACCCGATGGCGTCCGGAAGAATCGCAAAATGGAGCATCGAGCTAGGCGCCTGGGACATTATTTATGCGGGCCGCAAGTCCATAAAATCCCAGGTCATCGTGGAATTCCTAAGCGAGTGGACAGAGCTGCAAACACCAGGACCTCCAGAATACACGAGCAACTGGATCATGTACTTCGACGGGTCGAAAAGAAACGAAGGAGCCGGAGCCAGAGTTATTCTTCTGTCTCCCCAAGGCGACAAGTTGCAGTACGTCCTGCGATTGGACTTCCCTCCTGATGACCCAACGTCTAACAACGACGCGGAGTATGAGGCCCTCCTACACGGCATGAAAATGGCGATCGCCTGCGGAGCCACCCGATTGATGATATATGGAGACTCAAATCTCATCGTGCAGCAGACGATGAAGGAGTGCGATGCTATCGCGGATAACATGGTTGCATATCGTGACATGTACAATCTTCTTGAGGGAAGTTTCAAGGGGTGCGAACTGAAGCACATTGCGCGATCAAGCAATGAGGAAGCAGATAAGCTGGCCAACATGGGGTCAACAAACGCACCTATCCCTCCAAGAATTTACTTCGAACGAATGATCAAGCGATCAGTAAAGGTCAGAAAGCCATCAGAAGTGCCCGCAACGGTGGAAGCACACGATAGCCCGCAAATTGCTATGATCGAGCTCACCCACAATATTTCAAGGCAAGTTTTTCTGGTCGAGCCAGTCTGGACGCATAAATAACTTGTCAAACAAACAACTCCCAGCAGACATTTGCGAGGCTAGGCAAATAGTACGGCGCAACAAATCCTTTCGGGTGATCAACGACGAGCTATACAAGCAAAGCATATCAGGGGTATTGCAGAGGTGCATAGCACCCGAAGATGGCAAGGAATTGCTCCAGGATATACACCAAGGAGACTGCGGCCACCACGCCAGTTGGAGAGAAATCGTGGGCAAGGCTTTCAGGGCAGGCTTTTACTGGCTAACAGCAGCCAGAGACGCCAAAGATCTAGTCGACAGATGCAACGCCTGCCAAAGATTTGCGCCCAGGCCACATGCTCCTGCGACGGAACTGCACATGATCCCCATCGCCTGGCCCTTCGCCCAATGGGGGCTCGACATGGTGGGACCACTGCGTAAGTCAACACCAGGAGGATACACACACCTGCTCGTGACTGTGGAAAATTTTACCAAATGGATAGAGGCCATTCCAGTCACTTCCGCGCACGCGCAATGCGATGTGCGGTTCCTCGATTCCATCGTGTGCAGATTCGGTGTACCGCAAATCATCATCACAGACAACGGAAGCAACTTCACGGCCAAGAAAACACAGGAGTTCTGTGAAGGAAAGGGAATCACCCTCAGCTTCGCCTCGGTAGCTCACCCGCAAACTAATGGCCAAGTCGAGCGTTCTAACGGATTAGTTTCGGCTGCCCTAAAGAAGCGTTTACTTGATCGCCTAAAACCAGCGGCAGGGCACTGGGCCGAGGAACTACCATCAATACTGTGGAGTCTACGCACAACACCAAATCGGTCAACAAACTATACACCATTTTTATGGTCTACGGAGCTGAAGCTGTCCTACCCGAAGACGTGAAATTCAGTGCTCCACGAGTTGTTGCATACAGCGAAGAAACCTCAAACAGGGCACTCGCGGAAGACGTGGACGCACTCGATGAGATCCGGGACATTGCACTCGCAAGATCCGCAGTATACCAGCAATCACTGCGCAACTACCACAGTCGTCGTATACGCCACAGATCCTTCGTGGTAGGAGACCTGGTGCTGCGGCTCAAGCAAAAGGAAGGACACAAGCTCGAGCCACCATGGGAAGGACCCTTCATAATACATGAAGTTATCCCAGGAGGCGCCTATCGACTGAAGAACCCGAAGACTGGCGGGATCTACTCCAACCTGTGGAACGTTGCGCATCTCCGCAAGTTCTACCCCTAGATTTATCCTACTCGCAAGAAATAAGGTTGTACCAGCCACGCTGTAGCTCGACCAAACACATGGCTTCTCAGTCATATCAATAAATACATGGTTTCTCAACCATAATAATCGCAATTTCTTGTTCTCCCTAAACATGCTAAAACAACAGGCACACACCCCAAACACACGGGGGCTACGCCTAACTAGCATCATAACATCCTGAAGTAACATCGCTCGATAAAAACAAATACAAGGTACAACAGGGCCTACACCTTATAAACACCTTTAACACTTCAAATATACAAGGTCATAGGGCTTACGCCTTCATACACCTTACAACAAAGTACAAGATATTTACATCTTACAATTACATCTGACGACGAGCAGTCGTTTCCGCAAGAATTCAATCAATCTCCTCGGAAGTAAGTCGAATAATCTGCTCCGCAGCGGACTGAACGACCGTGTAATGAGGAGAGAAATCAACTGGAGAATCCGGAAGCCACGCCACAGAGTTAAAATTGATCTCAGGATGCCACACCCGAACAAAGGCGAGGGCTATCTGAGATCCACAGATAAGTTGCTGGCGAACGCACTCCCAAACCTCTCCTACTCGACGAAAGATCCTTAGCAAACCGCTCAACCCTTCTGGACGGTATCCAATGGATAAAACGTCCGATGCACAGAAGAAAAAGCCTCGCAACAGGACTCAAGAAGAATCTTCGCCTGGCTTGCCCGATACTTCAAGGTGGCAAAAACGAAGCCTCGGCTGCGGTCTGACCAGAAATTGTTTGCATGCGGTTTTGAGCTACCCGCTTCATAGAAAATGTGGTTATCCATCCAGTGGGTCTCACAAGGTCCGTCGGTCTCAACAACTGCAAAGTCAGCAAACAAGTCAAAACAGAAAAGGAAGCAAGCAACAAAGTACTCAGGGGCTTGCAGGCTTACAAAGCATGTCCTTTGCAACAGCCGCCAGCTCTTCCATCACAAACTATTTACGCTCAGCCGCAAGTTTCTGCTTCCATTTGGCAACATCAGCCACGCCCCTCAGAGCCTTCAGTTTGCGCTCTCCATCCGCAACACGGTCACGGAGTGAGGGGAATGTACTAGCAGCAGCAACAAGGGGATTCACCCGCGCAGCAGACCCACTCGAAGACTCTGCGCTAGGATCCACTACCTGGACAGAAATGAAGCAAGTTCAGAAAAATCACAAGGCCCCACTCGAGAAACACACCACCTATTTCTCAGGTGCTCGGAGCTACTCCCATCGGGAGCAAGACGCAAAAATCAGACACTGCAGTTTTCAAGAAACACTTTGATTATGCAACATAAATACGGTAATACATCCCAAGGTTCATTACATCGGCCAGCAAAAGAAAATATAAACTATCCTAGGGGCTGCAGAAGTGATTCCACTCGCGGAAGGATGCCCTTTGCGACTAGCACGAGCAAGCACCTCCGAGAGCTTCTTCGCGAGAGCTTCAGCACGAGCGCCAAAAGAACGGAGTGCTACCTTTTTGCCATGGGCGTCGTAGGGAACATTCGAATACACCTTGTCTAGGTCATCCGAGACTCCATGCGCCAAAGCAAATTGGATAGCCATCCTGGCTCCCGCACTCGGACTGGGCGACTGAGTACTCCTGGAGAAGATTCCTTCACCCAAGAACACCTTCAGAAGACCGCCCAGCGTAGAGGAACCGCCGCATCCACCAGTAAGCGCTCGTGGAACTGCGTCAACACTCGAGTGGCATCACCAACGAGAGAGCAGATCCCACTCGCATGATCCTAGAGCTAGGCGCAAGAGTCCATAAGGGCGTCCAGGCGCTGGCTCCCAGGAATCTCCAGTCCAACCCCAAGGACGTATACAAAAAGGATACCATAAATTCCAAGATAGCAAATTAAGTTACATTGCAACAGAAGAATAGTCAAGCTGTGGCTTACCCGCAAACTTATGAGCCAAAGGGAGACGATGCCAACAAGATCACTATCATGCTTGGCACCCGCCTCCTCCAATTGCTTCAGCGCCTCTTGAGCCTCGACGAGTTTTCCCCTCAAAATCAGTTGAATGCCTGCGTGTGGACTCCAGCTCCTTTCGGGAGGACTCCAACTCAGCCTCAAGGGTTTGCACCCGAGCGACAGCTTCAGCCTTCTCGGCCTTCAGGCGGGTAACTTGATCTACAGAGCGATGAATATAGCTAAAGCAATTTTCGTGATCAACAGAAACAGTAAGACGGAGTGGAATAACCTACCTTGAAGAGAACGGCCGTCCTCGACGAGTCGATCGCGATCCACCCGAAGAGAAACGTAGTCCGCCTCAGCTGAAAGCACTCGACGACCGATGGCAGCAAGGGAGTCAAGGAGAGTCTGCAAAAGCCCAAGACAGAAATTCAAGTTAAGGACAAAATCTCTTGAGCCTATACACGACTGTACATAGTCGAATATAGCCCCGGGGGCTACTACTATCGGGAGCACTGCCGTGCACCCGATAGAATAAGGGAAGACAGGGAAGAAAAAAGTTCAACTTGAGTCCGTGGCCAACCGCAAGCAATTAACCACGACCTTGGGGGCTACTCCCATCGGGAGCACTGTCGTGCACCCGATAGAAATTACAACCGAACGAAGCAAAGATGTGAGAAGGAGAGATAAACTTACTTGGCCTTGGGCAGCAGACAGAGGATCCGCTGAGCTGCCCGAAACTTCCTTGTTCGCTGAAGCTCCACCTGCGAAGCCAGCGAGCCCGTACTCAGGAATCACGGCTGCCCTCGCAGGACTTGGAGATCTTCGGGAGGATTCTGCGGCTGGAACGTCTCCCTCGGCTACTTCTTTCCTCTTCACAGAGGGAACCAAAGAAGCATACTTGCCAGGGCTGATGGTTTGAAGGCTGCTATTGAAGAAAAAGTCAAACAAGGACACGGGACGAGGGAGAAAGATTCGCGATTAGAAGTGAAACACAGGAAAACTTACTCATCCTCATCATCATCATCCAGAACGTCCACGTTCCAGGCGGTGGAAACCTTGGGTGTACGACCAAGAGGCGGAAGCATACGGAGAGGAGGCACCTGGAGAGGCTCAGTCGCCTTGTCGGACCCATCACCCAAGGAACTGTCCTTGGAAGTGACTTCGTCATCCTCGTGCCTGCGGCGCTTGCGGTGATGAAGTTGGTCGCTACCCGAGTCTTCCACGTCGTCCGAAGAGTCGTGCTCGGAGCTCGAATCAGCTTCGGCAACGCTGGTTTCGAGAGGAGCCTCGATGTTACTCGCCAGGAGGTCCGAGGCGTCTTCAGCCGAAACTGGCGGGTAGCATGTCGCTACCTTCAAGCTCTACTGAAAAAGAGGAGGAAAAAAGAGAAGAACTTCAGTCGATAAAACTTCAGACTGCAAAGAGAATAAAGAAGAACAAGAGGAAACTTACATCAGCTGGAGGAGGTTTTGCTGCCTCGAATGGCTCGAGAGAACAAGCCGAGTAGGCCTCTCCTTTCTTCAGCTTGGTGATGGTCGCAATCTTTTTCTCGAACTCGGCGTTCGAGAGAAGGTATTCGCATACGCGGCTTGGGTCCTGCGTGCCTTGATACTCCCACATAGTCGAAGGCCTCTCTTGAAGGGGCTGGATCCTCCGCCGAAGAAAGATAGTCACCAAGTGGAATCCATTCAGTGGAACCCCCATCGCCTTGTCGCGGAAGCTCCCCACCTTCACGAGTAGAGGGGAGACGATCTTGCTTTCTTCGGCGGTGAGCTTATGCGCCCAGGATTTCCTCCGCTTCAGAGTCGCGAATGGGTGGAGCTCAAGAGCTCCACCCGCACTGTTGTCGATGACGTAGAACCACTTCTTCTGCCATCCTTGCGTGGAGTCGACGAAGTACATCTCCATGTAGGGGATGTCCGTCCTCGCCTGGATCCCTAACCCGCCGGTGCGCAGTGGCTCTCCCAGCTGCTCGCCTAGTCGCGACTTCTCCCTGAAGATCCGCACCTTGAACAGGGCCTTCCAGAGGCCCCAATGCGGGCGGATGCCCAGATAGCACTCGCAAAGCACGATAAAGCACGATATGTGCTGAATCGCGTTTGGAGGCAAGTCATGGAGCTGTATGCCATAGACATACAACAATCTAAGGAGAAAGGGGTGGAGAGAAAGAGAGAGACCGCGCGAGATGTGCTCCGTGAAGATCACACGCTTGTTTGCGCGAGGATTGGGTACCTCTTCTTTCTTGGGAAGGCGCACACGCTTGTCGCCGTTGGGAGGCAGAAGCCCTTCTTGTTGCATCTCGTTGATGCTCTTCCTGGTGGTGTTGGCAGAGCGCCAATCGCCCGTTCTCACAGCGGGCGGCGCGGAAGCATCTCCAGCCTCCTTCGACAATGATGCGACAGCATCGCGTTTCTTCCCTCCAGCCATGGGAGCTCTTCAGTGCTTGCAGAACAGGAAGGTGTGCGCGAGGAGGAAGAAGAGGATCAAATGGATAGGAAACTTACCCATCGCCTAAGGACGGCTACTTATACACAGGCCAGGCTAATCTGAACCGTAGATCTAGCGACATGGCGCCCATCGCGGCCACCACGTGGGAAGTGGAAACGAGGCGGCGGTGAACAATTGCCTCTGTCACGATCTTTACAGCAGATCGTGCGCATTTACAGCGTGTGGCTCGTGGGAAAACCCGAAACGACCTCTCGTTTCCAGTCAAAAGCTGACAAGGTGGGCCATCATGCTCTGCTCCGCTCCATCATGTCCCATCAGGAGGAGTCAGAATGGACAAGTGCGCAATAACATCATTGCATACCTCATCAAACGCGAAAATTCTTTCGCTTAAAATCCCCGACACGAAATTTCTTTCGTTTGGGCATATCAAGGTGCGAAAACTCGTTCGCATAAAATCCCTAACACGAAATTTCTGTCGTATAGGCATATCAAGGTGCAAAAATTCTTTCGCATAAAATACCTAACACGAAATTTCTTTCGAATGGGCATGTCAAGACGCGGAAAATCTCTCGCATAACTACCCGCACGCGAAATCTCTTTCGTATGGGTACAACAAGGCCTCCAGACACGAAAACTCTTTTGTATGGGCAAAATAATACAAGTGCAGAAGTCTCTTTTACATAAGTACAACAAGAAGGGAAATCTCCTCATCCGAAAATTCTCAAGATAACATTTGCGAGTGTGCAGCTCCTGTCACTCTGTCACACAATGTATTTACACATCCCTACCCCGGATCTTTCAGCCGACTAGGCACATCCGGATGCTGTATTCTCTCGAGTACGAAGGTAAGACCCAAAAGATCTCTTTTATGGGCCTGGAATCGCACTCAAGCAGCGTCCTCCGGTAAGTTTCCGTGTCAACAACACGAAGAAAAATCCTGGCGGACGTGCTAGGTACCCCTATAGGTTAAGTTCGACTCGGGAAGACCTCCACGGCTCAGTCGCAATGATCACCTCACCGGATTCGAGTCGGAGGTCTCGAAATGTGTAGGCCAGAACTATTTTTGCCCTAGATGCAATTAATTGGCCCTGAGCTTTCGGGAGAGCCAAGCAACTGAGCCATATCCTTCTGCAAAAACAGCCGAAACATAGGCACATTCATCGCTCGATGCTCGAGTACAAGAAGCGCATCGCGCACAGGGTATGCGCCCTCTAACACCGAACAGTTGAAGCAATCAATCGAAAGAAATCAAGACGAACTTTTGAGCGTCTACCCGACAGATTCTCAATCGAGTAAACGCTCGGGGGCTACTGACGAGGGGATGAATCCTAGACCTATCGGGTGAGGCTACCCGGTCCAAGGCCCAAGACCTGAGCCCGAAGGGAGACGCTATGGACAGTTCTAGAAGGCCCAATCAAGGCCCACCTGCAAGGCCTTGCGGGCCAGGAAAGGAAACTTGTAACCGACTTGAGGTTAGGGTTTGTAACCCCCCCGGGTGCGGTTTGAGACCTGGCCTCCTATATAAGGCCAGGAGAACCACCTGAAGGGGGATCCAAGCAATACCACACCACCAAAGCCTTGAGATTGAGATCATACTCTCGACTTGAGCACCCCCCCATTGTAACCGATCAATTGATAATACAGATCGACAGA
The DNA here is from genome assembly GCA_028641055.1 of Alopecurus myosuroides. Taxonomy (NCBI): domain Eukaryota; kingdom Viridiplantae; phylum Streptophyta; class Magnoliopsida; order Poales; family Poaceae; genus Alopecurus; species Alopecurus myosuroides. The sequence goes on along the minus strand of CM054061.1, from coordinate 178,682,295 downwards.
AGCAGGAGTAAGGGTTTTACCTCTACGAGGGCCCCGAACCTGGGCAAATCGTGCCCACTGTTAGCCGACGATTGTCACCAGCGCCTACATGTTCTCCTAATCAAAACCCTATCGGTTCACCCGAGGGACTTGTTGAGATTCATATTCGACACCCACCTCCATCTCCCTTTCGCCTATATGTGCCCCACAATGCATAAACCCTAAAAATATCGGCCCCCTTCCACGAAAAGTTCCGTAGCTCCGCCGCCGTCGCCGACAAGTTTCGGGGGACAGAAATCTCTGTTCCGGCACCCTGCCAGGACGGGGAAGTGCCCCCGGAGCCATCTCCATCGACCCCACCGCCATATTCATCGTCGTTGATGTCTCGTATGATGAGGAGGGAGTAGTTCTCCCCCAGGGCTGAGGGCTCTACCTGTAGCTATGTTTTTTATCTCTCTCTCCCATGGTGTGATCTTTATGTGATCAGGAGCTTTGTAATCTAGTTGAATAAGTAGATGTTACTCTTCATATGTTATGCTACTCAAGTGGTTTTGTTATGAGATCTCTGTAAACACTTTGGTCACGGTGTAAAGGTGACCGTGTATGCACCGTGTGGTTTAGCATGATTGTCGGGGGGTTACCCCCGAGTAGGGTAAAGGCAAGTGCTAAGGGCAAGATCAGAAGAGGATGTTGGGCCGAGTAGCCGGCTACCCGGTACTTGCTACCCGGTCGACTGCTACTCGGTCCTACACATAGATGGCCAGAAGGACGAATCAAGAAAGTTATGTTCCTCCGAGTAGAAGAGTTGGCCCGAGTAGAAATGGCGGGATCCTACTCGGGCCAGAAGTCAAAGGAGCCGTTCTGACACAGGATCCCGCGTATCCCGGGTCCGTACTTTGGCACTGTTCACGGCACTGTTCATCTGAGGACGGCGTGCCTGACAGCGACAGTGTGTCAGCAGGGCGTCGCATGATAGGGGGACCTACTCTGTGTTCATGGCAGTGATAACAGATCGGTTACCAGTTTTTGCCCAACGACTTTCCGCACCGGACAAACTTAGAAGCCAAAGCTGTCAGCGGGAGCTCGGAAGAAGGACGGTGTGCACACTATGTCGACATCTGTTTGTATTTGGCTGTATCCGGCTGGGCACCGAGTATATAAGGTGCCCTGCCCCCTCCTGCGCGAAGGATCCCAGACTTGGTTCGGATTCTTGACCTAGTTCATCACGTAGAGAGAAGAGTGGCTACTCGGTAGCAAGAACATTTGTACTGTGGCTACTCGGAGAGACTCGAATATAAAGAGAGAAAGGCAGGAGTAGGGGTTTTACCTCCACACGAGGGCCCCGAACCTGGGTAGATCTTGTTGTTTGCGGTGCTTGTTCCATACTTCACACGGCCACTCGTCGCGTGATCCCTCCCCGAGCGCCTCCAGCGTCCTTCGTCCCCACAGCTTTAGCCATCCTATGGCATCTGCCGTGACACCACCACGACAGTTGGCGCCCACCGTGGGGCAACCAGCGGCGCTGGCTGGAGTTTCCATTCGGACGGGATCGATTTCGGCTACCGGAGAGCGCGTGGTTTGCGGCCTCGTCCACAGATTCGGCTCCTTCGACTTCGTCACCGACAACGCCGGCGATTTCGGCGGCAGGGCCATGCCGGAGGGCGGCTCGGTGCTTTCTTTCGGCGTGCACCTCGTCTACGTCGCCACCGTCATCGACCGCGAGTACCCCGAGCTGGTGCACGTCGCGGAGGATCCCCCCGCCGTCATCGCTGCACGCGGGAGGCCTATGGGCCGCTCTATGGACGTCGCGGAGGTGATGGTGGCTGGCCTGGCTGCGGACGCCGGAAAGGGCGCGGCTGCCGCCGCGGTCGTCGTCGAGGATCTCGCTGGCTCGAGTGCTGGCGGGAAGACGCACAAGCCTTACGAGAAGGACTGCAACCTCGCTCCCTCCACTACTCCGACAATACCCGCGTCCGCCGTGCGGACGGGTATGCCGCCTCCCACTGATCTTGAGCTCTTGTCCATGAAGGCGCAGCTCGACCGGCAGCGCCAGGAGCTGCTCGCTGAGCAGGCGGAGCTGGAGAAGATTAGGCTAGAGCTTAGCCTAGATCAGATTGAGTACAACAAGGCTCACGGTTTTACACCGGTTGTTAGGAGAGCTAGCAAAGTAGGTGCTACGCGTCGCAACCTAGGCGCCGAGATGGCAACTGTTGTAGAGGCTCCCAGTCAGTCCGCCACCGCAAACACCTCCACTAGACCCAGATACAGCACCCCCGCCAAAACACTTAGAGCTGCTGAGGCTGTAGCCGCAGAGTTGCCGCATCTCGACGGCGACGCACGCGTTAGGCAGCAGGAGAGGCTCAACAAGCTGGTGCTAGAGGCTGCTAGGCAGAACGAGGAGTTCCGGAAAGCCAATCCGGGTGCTGGAGCTTCTCAGGTGGTGCACTCGCATGCGGCTAGATCTAACGATCAGGCCTCATCTCCACATCCTAGTCGCGAGAAGAGCCGGAGTGGGCATTCCGGCAGAGGTAGGCAGATGCAGGTGTACGACCCGGCTGTCGCCGCGAAACAGCTCGCTGTGTCGCGACAGTCCGGTCAGGAACACAACACTGCAGGAGCAGTCTTTCAAGCTCAAAAAGCTCAAAGCCAGGCCCGAGATGGAGAGCGCCCAGGCCCTTCTCAGCATCCAGTTGCTCAGCCTACTCGGCAGAGGCAGCAGCCGCGTGCGGTGGCACCAGCCGCCAACCCGGTGGAGCAGCCTGCAGCTGTGCAGGTGGACAGATATGATGATGGATATTTGGCCATGGGATTGGCTGGCTATGACATCCTGGATCGTGTGGGAGAGCGCGTGCTGGCGCCTGGAGATGCAAGGCATCAGTTGGACCAGATCAGTCTATCTGCACGGCTCGAGAACACGGGGCCTCCTGGCCCTGAGTGCTTTGGCCCGTGCATCATGAACGAGCCTTCCGTGAAGAACTTCCAGCTCGCAAGGGGCACCAAGAGCTACAATGGTAGCACCAAGCCGGAGGATTGGCTCAATGACTATGTCACCGCGGTTCATATCGCGAACAGCAACCGGAGATGGGCAGTGCGGTACGTTCCGCAGATGCTAGAGGGTCCAGCTCGCACTTGGCTCAACAATTTGCCCAAGAACAGCATCAATTGCTGGCTGGATTTCTCGGAAACCTTCATCAACAACTTCACCAGCACTTACAAGAGGCCGAATAGGCCACAACAGTTGTCAGCCTGCAAACAGCGAGAAGATGAGACAGACCGCGAGTACCTTACTCGGTGGAGCACATTGCGGAACACCTGCGAAGGTGTGAACGAGGCCCAAGCCATCACTTGGTTTGCGCAGGGTTGCAGGCATGGCAGTATGCTGTGGCAAAGGTTGCAGAGGGAGATGCCAAACACTCTGGCGGAGACCATCAAGATCGCGGATCAGTACGCACTCGGTGACCCTACTCAGCCCCTGATGGATTTCTCCGAGCCGAGAAGAAACTTCAACAGCAACAAGCACAACGAGTTCCGCAATAAGCGGAGGGGTGACCGAATAGATACTCGGTACGACCCTGAGGAAGTGAATGCAGTGGCTGTTGGAGCTGGGGGTAGCCAAAGGCAAAAACCTGCTGGAGCCTACGGGCAGAACCAGAACCAGGGCCAAGGAAACAAGAAACCATACCGCGCTCCTCAGTCGGGTAGCGGCAACTCGGAACCGACAAGGAAGTTCGTCTTCGACGACATGAGGGATGGCCCATGCAGTTTCCATACTCAGCACCCCTCGAGGCCTGCTAACCACAGTACCCGACAATGCGAGTGGTGGGATCTGATCAGGAATGAAGGCTTGCCTCCTCCTCCTCCTCTGCCAGCTGCAAACGCCAATGTGCAGCCTGCTCGCGCACCCGCAGTTCGGCCGCCAGTGTTTCCGAGAAGAGAAAACGTGAACCAAGTGGCTTTAGGAGCCAATCGCCACTTCAACAATGAGGGCTGCCGCAACAACAACAACAACCACAACCGCAACAACAACAGAGGCAACAACATCTACCAGGGCAACAACAACGGCAACAATGAGGGCGGAGGCCGCAACCAATACCAAGAACACCACGAGAGCTACATGATCTTCACTTCTGAGCCCATCGACAAGCAATCACAGCACAGGCGTGCCATGGAGGTCAATGTTGTGATCCCTGCTGTTCCTCACTATATGCATTGGTGCAACCAAGAGATCACGTGGTCCCGAGTAGATCATCCCAAGGTGATGCCCAACCCGGGTAGCTACGCCTTGGTGCTGGATCCCACTTTCTTGGGTCCCGAGAAGAATGTGAGGTTCAGCAAGGTACTGATCGACAATGGCAGCAGCATCAACATTGTGTACAGAGACACACTCGAGAAGCTTGGTCTGGCCGAGAACATGCTGCTACCTAGCAAGACCACTTTCCATGGCATTGTGCCGGGAGTCTCGTGCAACCCGATTGGACGAGTGTGGATAGATGTGCTATTCGGCACCAGGGAGAACTGCCGCACAGAGAGCCTGCAGTTCGAGGTGGTTGATCATCAGAGCCCCTACCATGCCCTACTCGGCAGGCCTGCTCTGAGCAAGTTCATGGCCTCTACCCACACTGCGTATCTGAAGATGAAGATCCCTGGTCCCAATGGCGTGATTACCATCTCTGGTGATTACAATAAGTCCATGGAGTGTGCCTCTGCTGGTTCTCAGTTGGCGGAGTCCATGGTGATTGCTGCCAAGAAGAAAAAGATGTACGAGGTGGTGGCCATGGCGCAATCCGCGCAAGCTGGCACGCAGTGCGTGCCGAGTACCCAGCACGGGACCGCATTCCAGGCATCTCAAGAGACAAAGAAGGTCCAGGTCGACCCTGAGTTCCCCGACCGCGTAGCCATCATTGGCTCCGGGTTGGCGGAGAAATAGGAAAGCGAGCTCATCCACTTCCTCCGTGAGAATCGGGACGTGTTCGCCTGGTCCAATGAAGATTTACCAGGAGTCCCGAGGGAGTTGGTTGAGCACTCGTTACATGTGCGTCCTGACGCCAAACCAGTGAAGCAGGCTATGCGCCGTTTCGGAGATGAGAGAAGGAAGGCCATTGGTGACCAGATCACCAAGCTGCTGATAAGCAATTTCATCATGGAGGTGCTGCATCCGGATTGGCTAGCCAACCCGGTCATGGTCGAGAAGAAGAAGGAGGACCCCAAGGCTGCTACTGCATGGCGCATGTGTGTCGACTGCACCGACTTGAACAAAGCATGCCCCAAGGATCCTTTTCCGCTACCTCGCATCGATCAGGTGATCGATTCCACTGCTGGTTGTGAACTGCTGTCTTTCATAGATGCCTACTCTGGTTTTCACCAGATAGCTCTCAATCCTGCTGATCAAATAAAGACTGCCTTCATTACCCCGTACGGGGCTTATTGCTATCGTGTCATGTGTTTCGGGTTGCGAAATGCGGGTGCCACTTATCAGCGGTGCATGCAAAAATGCTTGCACAACCAGCTCGGCAAGAATGTGCAGGTGTACGTAGATGACATTGTCATCAAAACGAATAAAACACAAACTCTGCTTGCCGATCTTGAGGAAACCTTCGCTAACTTGCGCAAGTATAAAATGAAGCTGAATCCGAGTAAATGCACCTTTGGCGTTCCGGCTGGCAAGCTACTCGGCTTCTTGGTGTCTAGTCGGGGCATCGAAGCTAATCCCTCAAAGATAAAAGCTATTGAGAGCATGTCTTTGCCGAAATCCCTGAAGGATGTGCAAAAATTCACTGGTTGCTTGGCATCTCTGAGTCGTTTCCTGGGCCGAATGGGCGAGAAGGCCCTGCCTCTATACCGGTTGATGAAGAAAAGTGACAAGTTCGTCTGGACTCCGCAAGCGGACGTGGCATTCAAAGAGCTGAAGGCAATGCTGGGTAGCGCTCCCATCTTGGCCCTGCCTCTGTACATTGCTGCTACCAACCGAGTGGTCAGCGTGGTGATTGTGGTGGAACGAGAAGAGGAAGGCAAAAGTGTGCAGCGCCCAGTATACTACCTCAGTGAAGTGCTGTCCAGCTCCAAGCAGAACTACCCGCATTACCAGAAGATGACCTACGGCGTGTACCTGGGCGCCAAGAAGCTGAAGCATTATTTCCAAGAGCATCCTATCACTGTTGTGAGCTTTGCTCCCATATCGGATATCATGGGCAACAAGGAGGCGAGTGGCAGAGTAGACAAGTGGGCGATCGAGCTGGCGGCGTATGCTCCCGCGTATGCGAGAAGAGAAGCCATCAAATCTCAAATCCTGGCAGAATTTCTGGTGGACTGGGCTGAGGTGCAGTACGAACCTCCTGCTCCAGTTTCCAATTACTGGAAGATGCACTTTGATGGCTCGAAGGTGAAGGAAGGCCTTGGTGCTGGCGTAGTGCTTACGTCACCCAAGCGAGATCAACTCAAGTACGTGCTGCAGATCCATTTCAAGGCGTCCAACAATGTTGCCGAGTACGAGGCCGTAGTGCACGGCTTGCGAGTAGCCAAGGAGGTTGGCGTGCAGCGCATTATATACTATGGCGATTCAGATCTGGTGGTGCAGCAAGTCTCTGGCACTTGGGATGCTCTGGATGCTAACATGGCATCATACCGCTTCCTGGTACAGTCTATGACTGGATTCTTCGAAGGCTGCGAGTTCCAGCATATTCACCGGGCAGAGAATGAAGCAGCAGACGAGCTGTCCAAGTTGGGGTCTTCTCGGCAGTCCATCCCGGCGGGGATTGCCTTGGAGCATTTGAGGAAGCCATCCATCAAGCCATCTCCCAACTCGGAATCCATATTTGTTCCTTCTCTGCCAAGTGAAGAATCCGCTCCCATGGAGATTGACTGGGAGAATGCAACAGAGAACCCGGGGACTGCCACTCCTTACTCGGGGACTGCCACTCCCTACCCGGGGACTGCCACTCCTTACTCGGGGACTGCCACTCCCTACTCGGGGACTGCCACTCCTTACTCGGGGACTGCTGTCCTTAGTCCGGGGACTGTCGCATTCATTGAGGAGGTTCTTGCCAATCGTTCAGGGCTTCAGAGAAGTGCTCCCAACCCTAAAGAGCAGCCAGAGGTGCCTATCCCGATGGAAGTGGACGAACCAGTGTTTTCTACACGGGAGACACCGAGTTGGGCCATGCCCATATTATCCTTTCTAAAGGACGACACTCTGCCAGAAGATGAGGTGATCGCAAGGCAGATTCAGAGAAGATCCAAGGGCTACACCATATTCAGAGATGTGCTGCACAAGAGAAGTGCCACCGGCGTGCTGCAACGCTGTGTGGACCCAGAAGAAGGAGGAGAAATTCTGTTGGAGATACACCAAGGAGAATGCGGGCACCACGCCTCTTCTCGGGCATTGGTCAAGAAGGCTTTTCGGCATTGCTTCTACTGGCTCACAGCTCTGCAGCAAGCTGAAGACATCGTGAGGAAGTGCAACGGCTGCCAGATGTTCGCGAGTAAGATCCACATGCCTGCTTCCTAGTTGAAAACCATTCCCATTACTTGGCCATTTGCTGTTTGGTGCTTGGATATGGTCGGCCCCTTCAAGCCGGCTAGAGGCAACATGACACACATCTTAGTCATGGTGGACAAGTTCACCAAGTGGATTGAAGTGAAGCCTATTCGGAAGTGCGATGGAGCTACGGCTGTGAAATTCTTAAAGGATGTGATCCTGAGATACGGCTATCCGCACAGCATCATCACGGATAACGGTACAAATTTTGCTGAAGGAGCAATGGTGCGGTTCTGCAGAGATAAGCACATCCGACTAGATGTCGCATCCGTTGCGCATCCCGCCTCCAATGGGCAAGTGGAAAGAGCAAACGGCATGGTGCTAGCAGGCATAAAGCCAAGGCTGATTGAGCCGTTGCTGAAAACACCTGGGTGTTGGCTAGACGAGTTGCCAGCGGTGTTGTGGAGTCTAAGGACTACCCCTAACCGGTCAACCGGCTACACGCCATTCTTCTTGGTATACGGGGCTGAGGCCGTGTTGCCAATTGACCTAGAGCATGACTCCCCCAGAGTAACCCTCTACACTGAGGTGGAGGCGAGAGAGAGATGACGTTGACCTGCTCGAAGAAGCAAGAGAGCTTACTCTGTCACGTTCAGCTGTCTACCAGCAAAACCTGCGGCGTTATCATAGCCGAAAGGTGAACCCAAGGGTAATCCGAGAAGGAGACATGGTCCTTAGGCTTGTGCAACGCACAGCCGGGATGCACAAACTGTCTCCCCCATGGGAAGGGCCTTTCATTGTGAGCAAAGCGCTGCACAATGATGCCTATTATCTCGTGGACGTGCGTCCATCACAAGAGAACAGGGCAGATAAAGCTGGAGAGGAATCTAAGCGCCCCTGGAATGTAGCCCTACTTCGTCGCTTTCATTCGTGAGCAAAGATGTGTATGTACTCTCTTATCCGAGTTAAAATTCTACTCTGCAATCTGAAATTGAGCTCGGGGACTGCCCTCGTCCAAAATTGCTCTGTGTGTTTCTACCCAGCTTCACTTTTGTCCACTCGGTTGCTCTGCTTAAAATTCCATGAGTACATTTAGTATTGTGTTTAAACCTACATGCCAACTCTTCGACTCTGCTGCTGTCCGAAACCCGGCTTCATGGCAAGCAAGAGAACAAGCAAAAGGTCAATGAGCACAAGAAAAATTACTAAGGAAAGAAAAAGTGCAGGAACCGAGTAGGGAGTCTTTTACTATTGTTTTCTGTTAACTCCTTTTCGGCTAAGTGGTGGGCTGCGTTACTATGAGTGTTTTTAAGTGGCTAAGTATTTGCAACTCCAACTTTGAATTCTTGTGACTCGAATACCAAAAAAGCAACAAGTTGCGGGTAAGAGCTGAGATAAAAAGGAAGAGCGAATAAGAAATGCAACTCGGGGACTTGCATGATAACGCAACCCGGCATCGAGCCAAGGCTGCTCAAATTGACTAAGTTAAAAATATCGAACGTGAATAAAACTGAGTAGCAAGCGACAAACATAATTGTTTCGATACATCTGCACCCGGCATCCCGGGGATCTGATAAAAGTTTTAAGGACAAAGTTGCAGGAGGTGATCAGGTGGAAGTAGCAGCATCCTCGATGTTGGCCTTGGCGAAATCAGCTTCGGTGTTGGTCCTGGCGGCATCAGTTTCGGAGGTGGCCTTGGCAGTGTCAGCTTCCGAGTTGGTGGCGTCAGTCTTCGCCGCATCAGCTTCTGGGTTGGTGGCAGCCTGATCAGAGGTGGCCGTGGCCACCGAGATGAGGTCCGTAGCCGAGGTGGAGGCAGCAGTTTGGGTGCGGAGTAGCGCCGTGTCGTCGAGGGCAGCACCTGATGAAGTGCCGAATTCGAGCGCCGCGGTGTCGATAGTCATCTTCTCGCTCTCGGCCTCATCTTCGCTATCCGCGACGACCGCGGCCTTCCCCTTCCCGGTCTTCTCGTTAGCACTGTTGAAGCAGCTCAGGCCTTCGGACTCAGTGGCTTCCTTGTCGTCATCTTCATCCTTGTCGTCACCCTCGCCCTCCACATCTGTGTCTGGCTAGGTGACGCCTTCGATGTAGCCCGCGGTATCCGCGTAGGATGCGATCTCGTACGCAACCAACTGGCGGCGAGCCACGCAGTCGGTATCCTTCTCCCACCTCGAATCCTAGCGCATCTCGAGGATGAGGTTGAGATCAAGATTGTCGTACCAGCTGCAGACGAAGAGGAGCAGCATATCAGTGCCTGCCCGAGCTCCGGATGCTCGCCACTTCTTCAGCTCGGCCTTAACGCCATTCAGCTTCTCGGCAAGTCCGCGGATGGTTGCTGGCGCAGAGTTTCGAGGCCAGAACAAGTCATGAAGTTTGAAGGCAGTGCGCACCAGATCGGTGCCCATGCCCCTTAGACGCTGGAGCTGCCCCTGCATGTTTGTGAAGCAGTCTTCAATCGAAGCTTTAGTATCCATGGGATGGCCCTTCTCGGTGCGAGCTGCTTGGGCCTTTGAGAGAGCAGGTTTGCAGGCCGAGCAAAGGTCGGGGAAGATTTCTGAAAAAGCTATCAAAAAGATTAGAAACAGAGACAGAGAAGAGAAGCGAATCAGGCAGCAGAAAAGCAAAAGGAACAGCGAAGCGCAGGGAAGCGGGTACTTACTGTTCAGCTCGCAAAGTAGCGACTGTAGCGTCTTCTCCCATGACTCCTCGTCAGCAACGTGCCTTTCTTCCACCCTCCGAAACTGGGCCAGCTGGAGCATGAGATCCGAGTTGCTCTTCCTCAGCGTATCGCACTCCAGCTCGAGAGCCCTTTTCTCGGCCTTGGCAGCTGCTTCAATCTTCTTCTTCTCGGCTGCTAACTTATTCTTCTCGGTAGTTATATCAAGGGCATTTTGAAGAGCGGTTCGCAGCTGGAGTTGGAGAGGTTCCATCTCGGTGGTGTGCTCTTTCTTCAACTCTACAGCCTGACTCGCCAATTGCTGCTGCACCTCGGCGGGTTTGAGGCAGTCGAGATGCTCCTCGACAAATTTCTTATGGTCTTCTGTGAAGAGCAAAACACGGTCAGCAGAGTAGCAAAGATGGGAGGAAGGAAAACAAGCCGAGAAAAACACCAACTCACCTTCCAGCCTTTTCATCGTAGTTTGACCGCTCTCAATAAAAGCGCGGCAGTTCGCATGCTCCTCTGCCAAGGTCTTAAACTTGCCTGCAGAAAGGAATCGATTAAAGCAGAAAGCAAATGCGGGCGTAAACACAAAACGCAGGAACCGCGTAGCTAAAAGCTTACTTTCGATCTCGGAAATCTGGAGGGTGCGATCCATGACCTCCTTTTTCGTCGCTTCATCAGTCTTGCGCTCCATTTCGAGGGCCTCAAGGCGCCTTCTAGCGATGCTGTGGTTCTAGAGCAATCGCCGGTACAAGTTTGTTCTCTTCAAGAGGCTATTCTGAGAAGCAGAAAGAAAACGAATCAGACACAAATCGTGAAGATTCAACCCGAGAAGACGGCAACTCGGTTGAGTATCCGTCTACTCGGCCAGAATCTCGGGGACTGGGTGATGGATAAGAAGAAGGAGAAGAGTAGAAGAGAAGAAAAATGCAACTCGAATTGGGTGAGCGAAACTTACTGCATAAGTTTGTTCGATATCCTCTGCGGCCTTGCGGTGGACGAACAGCTTGGCGGCAAGCGTGCTGGTCTTGGACGAGATGGTCATGGGATTGTAGCCCATGTCCGCCTTGTTCCAGTCAATGCGCATATGATCCAGATCGCCCAAAGCCAAGCCGTGCCAGGTTTTGTTGCCAAGGATGTCGCTGTTCCATTCGGCGTCGATGAAGCCTACCCGGTCAATCATCTCCTCGAGCCCCCTGGACGTCACCTCGGCCTCCTGGACCTCGCGCGAGAAAATTGAGAGGGATCTGTCCTTGTTCCTGGCTGGCGGCTTGGAGTCCACAGCCGTGGCCTGTTTGCCTTACCTGATAGCAAGTTTCTTCTCGGCCGCGGTTAGCGGGATGCTGTGCTGTTTGCTCATTTTCACCAAGTAAGGCGGGTAGGTAGGCGGATCTGGCAAACTTGGTCCTGCGGCTGCGTCAACGGCTGCGCCGGAATCGCCAATGGTGAGCTGCCCGGCCTTGGCGACAGTTCTTGCAATTGGTTGGGGCGGCGGCATCGCGGCAGAGTCCTGCGCAGCACCACGAGGAGGATTCTTGCGGACGTTGGCGTCAGGCTGGGCAGATTGCTTCTCAGAGGCCTTCTTCTCGACGGCCTTCTTCTCGACGGTCTTCTTCTCGGTGTCTTTCTTCTCGGGGGCTTTCTTCTCGACAGCCTCCTTCTTGACTGGCGGGCTCGCTGCGATCTTGGTCTTCTTCACCGGCGGGGAGCTCGGTGCGGTGGATGAAGTGCCCTGCTGGGTAGGCGGCACCAAGGGCTCGCTACCCGGCGCAGCATCCGGCCGCGCGTGGCCCTGCAGGTCCTGCTCCATCTCGTTAACTATCTCAACCCGCTGCTCGGCAGCGGGACCTTGCTGTGATTCTTCTTGTCTCTCTACCCGCGGCTGGGCCGCGGGGTCAGTTTGGTCAGCAGCCCCTGTTGCTGGCTGCTCTTGGTTCTCCTCCTGCCGCTCAAGGGCGGCCTGGTCGTGCTGCTCGGGGTCTTGTTCTGGGTTCTCCCCGGCTGTGGCAGCTGGGGGAGAAAGTGGTCTCTCGTCATAAGCAGTGTCCTCCGCTTCTCGTTCTGCGCGGGACTGCTGCTCCTGCTCGGCGTCGTGGGCATCGGTATCCATGTGCTGGACGTCGTCCTCGTCTTCCCCTTTCACAGGAGAGGGCGCACGCGCCCTGTCCCGTGCCGCGATCTCATCCTCGTCAGAAAGCTCGATGAGCGCATCTACATCGATGGCGTATCTCTTCTTGGACTTGGACTTGATGGGTGCGGCAGCAACATTAGCGTCCAAGGGGGCGCTGAAGAGAAGAAGGAAGTTTATAAGAAGAGCGTGAGAGACCAAAGAAATCAAGAAGCAGTAACAGAGCAAGGAATTCAGAAAAAGCAGCAGCAGAGATGCGCAACTTAAAAGAGAGTCACATACCCTGCACGGGAAGGGGGTAGCCGTCTCCCCCGCTTGACTTTCTTCACGGCTTGCTTGGGCTTCTTGCTGGGGGGCTCTTGAGCACCGCTACCCGCCCTCTTGCGAGTAGCGGGAGCAGCAACCGCGAGCGGATCAGCGTCAAGGGCCTCCTCATCCTCGTCCTCGCCCTCCTCTTCAGCACCAGTGTCAACGTCGGCATCTTCTGTAAAGTTGAGAAGAAGAAAACAGTTAAGAAACAGGAGGAAGTTGGGTTGCGCTACTCGCAACCATGAAGGTGAGCTCAATCAACTTCGTCGTCGTCCTCAGACCAGTCCCGAACGGACGCGTCCACATGATGCTTCTCCGTCTGAACGGCATGAGAGATATTGAGCTTGTCCGCGGCGTCGTAGGAGACCTCATCGTCCTCCTTTCGGTCTTCTTCCCAGTTAGCCTCGAAGAGCTCCTGGCTTTCAGCGATCTGGCGAGCAAGGACCTGGAAGATAGGCAAGCACCACAAATCAGTCGAGTAGCATAACGGCATCATACGCAGCAGGGCGTGCGGACACAAAGCACATGAAGCCTAAGCAAAACTGCTAAGTGTGCTACTCGGCTGGGCGTGCAAACACAAAGCACATGAAGCCTAAGCAAAACTGCTAAGTGTGCTACTCGGCAGAGCGTGCAAACACAAAGCACATGAAGCCTAAGCAAAACTGCTAAGTGTTCTACTCGGCACAGAGTGCGGATACTAGGCACAGCAAGCTAAGAGAAGTATCTACTCGGTGTCAGTACACAGGAAACAAGAGGGGAAAGACTAACCCGTTTGATTGGTTTCGTGCGGCTGAACGACACAAAGCCGTACTGCCAGTTGTCCCTGAGGCCGGTGGTCATGATGGAACGCGCCCAGACGGCAACGTCCGCGTTGCTGAGCGCGAACGTGGTCGTCCGAGTGCAGTCCCGGTGGCCACCCATGTAGCACATGAGGTGTGCGCGGCGCTGGAGCGGAAGCACCCGTCTGGAGATCCAGCAAGCAATAGGGTCGTCACTTTTGAGCCCCTTCTCGATCAGCTTGGCAAGGCGCTCGTCCATCTGCTTGAGGTCGCTATCCGCTGGCGGCTTGGTCCTCCAATTCTGCCCGGTGGGAGAAGTGTTGGTCCACCTGGGCAGATTAATCTGGTCCGCAGGGGGAACTCCCTTCTCGACGGAGATGTTCTTCACGTAGAGAAAGGTTCTCTGCCACTTGCGGACAGAATCCAAACCTTTGATGCGCGGGTGATTGGTCCCGCCGCGCTGCACCATCATGGCGCTGCCGGTCTCCGTCAGGCCGCGGCTGCTGTCCGCGCCATCTTTCTTGGCCTTGCTCTGCTTCCTAAAGAAGAAATACCGAGCCCAGGTCGTCGGAGTGGGCCGTATGCCTCGCACACCACGGCGTGGTATGCGAGCATGACGATGGCGTTTGGCGGGAGGTGGTGCGGCTGAACGCCGTAATGATTGAGAAAAGATCGGAAGAAATCAGAGACCGGCAACCCGAATCCTCGCGCGAAGTGCGCGAGGAAGACGACGTGCTCGCCCTCCTCCGGAGTGGGGACGAGCTCGCGGCCAGGAGGCCGGCAGCGAACACCGGGAGGAACTTGCCGGGTGTTCACTAACCATTGGCACTCCTCCGCTGTGACTTCAGATCCGGACCAACCGGCGCGGGCGTCGTCGTCACGGGCCATGGATTTGGAGAAGAGATTTGGTGAAGGAGTGGTGGATTTGTATGGAAGAGTCGGCCTCTCGGCGCGGGGAGAATCGCAGCGGTGCGGTGAAACGCACGGCGGCGAGGTGCTTGCTGGCGGCGGAGAAACGAGGAGGCGAGGGGAAAGTGAGAGCAGGAAGAGGAAGAAGGAGTCACCGAGGGGGTATTTATACCTCCCCTCGAGTTGCCGTTACGATTTGAGGAAGTGGGATCGATCGTGGCAGAGATCGTGCGGTGTGGGCCGTGTGGACCGGTTAGAAACGCACACAGCGCGGAACGCGCGCGTAACGGCCACAGTCAATCCCACGACGTGATCGTGGGTAATCACTGCCTTTGATGGGACATAACGGGCTAGTGGGCCCACTCCGTGAAAACTGGGCGCGTGGCCTGTCAGTTCCCGGGTACCGAGGCGTCGGGGTCGTGTCCGCGTGACACGTGCCCAGTTGCACCGCGGAAAGCCGGATTGTGCTCTGCCACGCAGAGATTTCGATTCGAGATTTCACCAAGTCCTTTTACTCGGCTACAGAGAAGAGAAGTGGTTCTATTCGGAAGAAGCTTAAGACAAAATCAAGGGCTACTCGGAGGTTTTACTCGGCATCCCAAGGTTCAAGGGCAAGACTGTCAAGATTGATTTTTAAGCTGGCAGGGCCCAGTGAACGAGTTCGCAGGACTCTACCAGCTTCGAGGACTGCTGTCGGGGGGTTACCCCCGAGTAGGGTAAAGGCAAGTGCTAAGGGCAAGATCAGAAGAGGATGTTGGGCCGAGTAGCCGGCTACCCGGTACTTGCTACCCGGTCGACTGCTACTCGGTCCTACACATAGATGGCCAGAAGGACGAATCAAGAAAGTTATGTTCCTCCGAGTAGAAGAGTTGGCCCGAGTAGAAATGGCGGGATCCTACTTGGGCCAGAAGTCAAAGGAGCCGTTCTGACACAGGATCCCGCGTATCCCGGGTCCGTACTTTGGCACTGTTCATCTGAGGACGGCGTGCCTGACAGCGACAGTGTGTCAGCAGGGCGTCGCAGGATAGGGGGGACCTACTCTGTGTTCATGGCAGTGATAACAAATCGGTTACTTGGTTTTGCCCAACGACTTTCCGCACCGGACAAACTTAGAAGCCAAAGCTGTCAGCGGGAGCTCGGAAGAAGGACGGTGTGCACACTATGTCGACATCTGTTTGTATTTGGCTGTATCCGGCTGGGCACCGAGTATATAAGGTGCCCTGCCCCCTCCTGCGCGAGGGATCCCAGACTTGGTTCGGATTCTTGACCTAGTTCATCACGTAGAGAGAAGAGTGGCTACTCGGTAGCAAGAACATTTGTACTGTGGCTACTCGGAGAGACTCGAATATAAAGAGAGAAAGGCAGGAGTAGGGGTTTTACCTCCACACGAGGGCCCTGAACCTGGGTAGATCTTGTTGTTTGCGGTGCTTGTTCCATACTTCACGCGGCCACTCGTCGCGTGATCCCTCCCCGAGCGCCTCCAGCGTCCTTCGTCCCCACAACTTTAGCCATCCTATGGCATCTGCCGTGACACCACCACGACAATAATATTTATATCTTGTATTGGATGACCCTATGAAATTGTGGCGTTTGTTTAGTATTAATTTGGGGCGCTCATAGTGACAGCGTGGGGTGCCCTAGAGAGGGAATACATACTTGAGGAGTGTTGTTACAGCCGTACGCATGGATTGGTGTTTGTTATCCGACCGGAGAGTGGTTCGGAGTAGCATAGTGAAGAGATGATATTTATGCATTCAATTATGTTATCATTGTTGAGAGTGTCCACTAATGAAAGTATGATCCCTAGGCCTTGTTTCTAAGCATTGAAACACCGTTTAGAACCTGTTCTGCTACATGTTTGCTTGCTGCCATTTTTATTTCAGATTGCTATTATCACTTATAATCATTCATACTACTTGTATTTCACTCTCTCTTCGCCGAACTAGTGCACCTATACAACTGGCAATCGTATTGGGTGTGTTAGGGACACAAGAGACTTCTTGTATTGTAATTGCGGGATTTCTTGAGAGGGATATCTTTGACCTCTTCCTCCCTGAGTTCGATAAACCTTGGGTGATTTACTTAAGGGAAACTTGATGTTGTTCTACAAACCTCTGCACTTGGAGGCCCAACACTGTCTACAAGAATAGAAGCATGCGTAGACATCAAACGTACCGTGGTCGTTAAGTGCGCTGCGAGGGCATCCTTCAATGGTTTTTTGATCTTTATCTATTTCTTCCTTTTAGCCCTAATTTCCCTTGATACCCTGTCCAAAATATGCAATTAAAATAATTACATGGAGATTTGTAAATAATTTGCACATCAGTGATTAGTGACAGGTCTAGAGTGATATCTCTGTCATTTTCATGACAAATATACAGATTAAACATAAATAAAGATGCGCCATTTTTGGACGCATCAACCACATACATTGAAGAGCATGCAAGAACTTAAATAAAATGTGGATATGATAATAGCAACAAGATCATATAAGAAACCTGAACAATCTGATCATAACTTCACAATTCATCAGATCCCAGCGAACACAACATGTAGCAATTACATAAGATATATCTTGATCATGTTAGGCAGCTCACCAGATTGTAACACGGTAGCACAAGGAGAAGAGACAACCATCTACCTACTGCTATGGACCCGTAGTCCAAGGATGAACTACTCACACATCACCTCGGAGGTAATCATGGGGATGTAGAAGCCTTCGGGGCCGATTTCCCCCTTCCCCCGGCAGATTTCTCCCTCTGGCAGGGTGCCAGGACAAGACTCCAGGAACCCCGAATTAGGGTTTTGAGACGGCGGTTGCTCTGTGGAACTTTTATGGAAAATAATGCTCGTCTCGAAGGTTTTAGGTCAAGGAGCAAGTTATAGGCGAAGAGGCGTCCTGGGGGGAGTCCCTGAGGGCCCATGCGACCCACACCTAGGGGACGCCCCCCCTATGCCCGGTGGTCCCGTAGGGAACCCGATTTGAGAGATAGAAGCAACACCAACCGTAGATAATGATCAGTCTTATCTCTCATCATGTGAGTGAATCCGACTCTACTTTGAACTCCGTCTTTGTCCCGAGTAAAAACTTACACTCGAATTTCCCCAGGATTTTTTTTTAACAGTTTTTCTAAAACTTAAAAGCAATAAAAAAATAGAAATGACACTTGCCATCTTGTTAATAGTTTAGTCCAAAAAAATACCATAAAATGACATAAAAAGGTAGTACAAATATGATGCGATGGCCCATTTCGTACCAACGCCACAACGTGATGCGATGGCCCCATGCAATTCGCTCCGCGGTACACCATTAGCACGTCCGTGCTAAATCATCAAGAATTCAAGATCACCACTCCCCTCGCCTTTTTCTAGACGGGAATCTAAATAGATGCCCCCGGGAATCTTTCCCCCCTCTTCCTTTTGCAAGGTGAATAAACTCGAAACGACTCACCAACCGTCCGATGAATCCAATCCAATTACTAGCGTACTGACAATTCGGTCCTCGAGTTCCTTACTCGATCACTCACTCAGCCGGTAGGCACGATTTTGAATAAGAAAAGCAAGGACACATGTACACTGCACTGTTGCTTTCGCCACACCCCCTGGCGGTGTCTTGGTGGCGACGCAACCCAAGCCCCAAAGGAAAGCTAGCACACCACCACCTCACCCGTTTTACAACTCACACTCACCCATCCAGGCTATATCTTGGGAGGAGGAGCCGCACGCTGCCGTTGCTGTCCAGCGTCCACTGGCCTTGGCTTTAGCTGCCAAAGGAGACAACGGAGTCGTACCTGAAGGCTGAAGGCCAAGATGTGAAAATGGCTGGCGACCCATGCCATGCAACATGCAGCACAACTGGAAAAGCAAGAGGCAGGCATGGTGAAGCATATTGTACTTTGTACATTGTACATGCTAGTGTATGGATGGCATTGGGATCGGAGCACATGGATGAGCGAGGTGAATAGGTGATGGTCGCCTGCCGGTCGGACCCGGCCGGGCTGCCTTGTGGAGAGGAAGGCCCTGCATGCGGTTGTCTTGAAGGAAGATATGCGCGGGCGGGGTTTGCTCGTTTTCCTTGGATTTACGTGGCAAGTGAGCCCCCCTGCCTGACCCTGGCTAGCTATAATTGGGTTGGGTTCCATTGGATTCCCGCATACGCATGTGTATATTAATCGATACAGATTGCGTTTTCGGCTGGCTACTTGCCGGCCGGTTGCAGCTAGAGCATGTTGGTATTTTACTACCATGATAGAGTATATACTACCTGTCCTGCCAATCTATGAACTCCTTCTAGACAGATCGAGTAGGCAGCATGTGCATGAAGTCATCACGTCATCCTGCCCCATGATCTAGTTAGTTACCCATGGTCTGCTGCTGCTCTTCCCACAATTCCTTCTCCTTTTAGTAATACGCTTCCTCGAGAAGCAGGTGCGCGTGTGTGTGTGTAACGCGTGTCCGCCGGCGGACATGTGCGGGCCGGGCGACAGGTCCCCGTGCGAGATCGCCGGAGATCGTCCGTAGGCCCCGCCGGCGCTGGTGCGTCGTGGTGGGTGGCGTCTGACCAGGTGAACCCGCCGCGGTGCAGAGCACAGAGTCGCGCCGCGCACAGCAGGCATGTTTGCATGTGCCGGTTGACCATGTGCCCCGCCCCGCGCGTCCTCGCTTAACTCGCCGCCGCTCGCTCGCTCACCCCCATGTGCGCGGCGTGCCCTCGTGTCCGCCCACGCCACGCCCCGCGACGCGCATCGGCACAGGGACACGGGAACGGGCCGCGCCACTGCGCATGTAGCGTCACAGTGGAATATATACACTGACTGACTGGCGTGGCTTCACACACACCGGCCTTGACGATTGACGGGCAGGCCTAGGTCCAATAGGTGCGCGCCATGCGTGGCCACTGGCCGGCGCCCGCCCGTCCCCGTCGTCGAACGTCCTCGATCGGCTGGAGCTCACAGACTGTTGATTGATCGTCCACCCAGAGCTGTCGTTCCTCTGCCAGTTTGTTCATCCAGTCATTCTCCTGTGTGCAGACTGCAGACAAGTACAATGAGTTTATGGAAACAGATAGATCCAGCACCCACGCCAAACAACATGATGGTTCTTCATAGTACCAGTGTTCCCATGGTTCCTTTTTTTTAAACTGAGGTGATTATATTGACATGAAAGAATACTGTACTGTACATCACGTACCATGGTAATTACAGCACGGACAAGCAAGACACAGCTATGCCAAGCTGCACAAACCAAGAAGAAGAAGGGAGCCACAACTCGCGAAGAAGTCGATAACCAAAGACTTGAAACGGAGCCAAACAACCATCGCTTGCCCTGTCCACAACTTGGACTCAGAACATACCAAATTTACTGCTTCAGTACCTAGCTATTTATAAGGTTTTAGAGGGGAGACAATAAAACCTGTTGCTGTGGTTGCTGCTACTGTGCCATAGAGTATCTGGAAAGCAGGAAATCAAGCTTTGCTTCCAGCAACGATGGCCAGCTGAACCAATAGATAGCGTGCTTTTCGATTAACTGCTGGAGTAAACTGCAGGGGAAGGAGGTAGCAAAACTGGAGCTACAACTCTTTTTTTTTCGAATTGAGGAGCCAGGTGCTCCTGATTTCATTTTTCAGAAACCGATAATACAAAGAGTATTTTTGCTCAACAAGAGCAGATAAAAAAAAAAGAACAAAGACACATGCTTTATGCAACGGCCTCGCTGCGCGCACAAAACAGGACCCCTTACAGAGAAGAGATAACCTAGAGGGCTACTCAAGACATGCAGAAACAGGAGACAAGAATTCGAGACAACATCCAACATAGTAATACTAAAATAGTTCTGAGATCCACTCTAACAAACTGTATGAAGCTCTCAAGGACCAGAAACCCTTCTCCAGGTACAAAACGCGCATTTGTGCCACCATTCCTTTCGTCCATTATCGATTCTTCTTCTGGCAGGAGCCCAACCCTGCTTCGCACTAAAAGCTTCAGAAGCAATTCTAGAAAGCAGCAGTGCTACTGCTGCGCCGTGTTGAAGCTGTCGATCGCTTGCCCTCTGCAGACAACTCCAATTAGACAGCCAATAAGAAACTTTATTAGGAAGCATGACCCTGCAAGCAATATCGGAACAACTTTTTTTTTTTTTTTTGATAAAGAGCTTTATTACTCAAATATCGGAACAACTTAGGCTACTGCTTCGCCCTACTCTTTCTGTAATGGCTTTTACGCATGTAAAACTTCAGGTGGCCGTGAGTTGAGGCGGCCAGACTTTGTAGCTTTTAGTTCATACCATTCTGAATCCGCAAATAAAGATGGCATCACTAGCACACAGTAACCAACAATGTTAGGGGTAGTGGTGTGTTCTTTTACTTGCACATATCAGGTCACAAATTTAAACCTACTGCAATTCCATGAAATCATCCGTTGCACAGCAGTAATATATCAAGGCACCACGAAAATTTAGCGAACTCGCGGAAAAAACAAGCAGACTAGTATATAACCAGCTAAAAAGCACTAACTTTTGGTTCTTATAAATGTGACATTTAGAATCTTAACGTAGAAAGGCCACAACATTTTAATGTCTGAAACAAAGAACCCACAGATCATTTCATATTCAGAAAGCATGACAACTGGAAGTATTTCATCAAGCTAAGGAACAAGTACAATATGGTTTGTACTGGTCATATGCAGATGCTGATCGAAATGCTCATCGATGTGCATAAGCATAGCCATCATCTAGAACAACATACACATGACAATACATGCAACATACAAGACCTGCAACTTTTCATGCATATGCTTACATCACATCTTATCATCCGCTCAATGGACGTGCGATAACAGAGCACGCAGAGGAAAAATAAGAGGAAACCAAGAATTTACCTATACCACGCACGCATTGGAGAAGGCCACGGCTGCCACGGTTACGGCATGCTGAACTCGCCACTATCACACGGCTTCGAGGATGGAGGTGAAATTGGAAGTAGTTGAAGCCAATGGCCATCTGACAGGGGCGGACCTACGTAGACCACAGTGGGGGCAGTGGCCCCCACTCATTTTTCTAAATTTTAGTGTAATAAGCTCAGATTTAAAGAAAAATGATCATAAAAATTTCAATTTTATACTATAAATGCCCCCCCTCATTTGAAGTGCCCCCACTAAATTTTTTGTCTGGGTCCGCCCCAGCCATCTGAGCCTAAATAGCATATCTCTGTTCTTAAGTGACAGTGGCCTTCCACTGTAAGAAACCTGAGTAGTAGAAGTTTGTATAAACAAACAGATAACATAATCAGACGATCACTGCTGCAATCCGACCCAGCAAGGATCTAACACACATCAACAGTTGTAGTTGACACCATTCTAAATCCGAAAATAAAGGAAGCATCAATAACACACAGTAACCCACTTTTTTTTTTTTTGACACCATTACCTTAGGGAAAGTCCGTACGGCTAAAATTTTATAAATAAATAAAGATAATTACAAGCAATAATCAAAGATCCAGGTTTATTACATCATGGGGGAATAAAAGTCTGGGTTAATGGTGGGTTCTTTTACACTAATATATCAAGGTACCATGAAAATTTAGCCAACTCACGAAAAAAGGAAGCAGATTAGTAACCAGTTTGTTTGGTTCCTATAAATGCGACATATTAGCATCTAAACGTAGAAAGATATGCTGCAACAAGAACACACTTCAATTTTTATCGGGAATCAAACACCTTTGCATCATAGTAAAGTACTAAGAATCTGAAGACCAAAAAAGGCTAAATTGGCACCAACTATCGCTAACAGGAACAACTAAATTGACAAAAGCTAGGGCTTTTCCTGCTAATTTGTGGCCGAATCAAAGTAATCATCAGGCCATACATACATGCATCAGGAGTTCAAGAGCAAATCCTAAGCCTAAAACGCTATGGCACAAGGCCATAGCTGAGAGCAGAGGCGACGAGCTGGAGCCGACCTGAGAGTTTCTATATACTGGGAGAAAACCCTTTTATTGAAAAAAAAATATAGGAGGATTACCTGACTGGTACAAGAGCCTTAAACATGGAAGCGTTCTCACACATCAACTTTTTTCCTTTTGTAATATTCACATGAGATAACACATAATGTCAAGATCATATACATAAACCTAAGAAACACAAAAGATTTTCGAATAATATGTCCTGTGATATATGCACCACTATTATATATATTAATATAAGCTTAGTTCTGGACTCCAAATTCCTGCTTGGTCATGAATATTGCAACCGGCTCCCCAGGGGAAGGCGGGTTCTTGTTTAGCACAGAAATATGCCGTCCAGCCATGGCAAGAGCAGCCCCATCCAATGCAGACAGCACCTCTGCATGCTCCAGGCCCAGCTGCCTTTTGATCAGCTCCAGGTTCTCCTCGAGTACGTACATCTCACCAAAGGGGAGCGTCAAATTCAAAGCCTGAGGACCAACGGTTCTTGCTTCATCTTTCTTGAATTTGATGAAAGGCATGCAGAGCTTCTGGACTTGTTTGAAGCTTGCTTCATGATCGATGAAGCAATTTTGCAATGCTTCGGTAATATCCTCATCATGGGCAAATGAACGTGTTTGGATATCATAATTTGATTGAAGCACCCTCAAGCATTGTTCTTTCCATCCGTCGTAGTGCTCGTTGACATAGATCAGACCAACACTGAGCTTGTTCTCTGCTGATGGAGATGGCGCAGCCCCCTTCTTGGGTTTCTTGGACCCAGATCCTTGCTTCAGGAGCAGTTTCCTCATCAGAACTATTGAGTCCTGCAAATACTTGTTTGCAATTCTTAGAGTAGGATCGGGGGTGCCTGCGATAGGCCAGCCAGCCTTTATTGCAAAGCCTTCCTTCCTTAGGATCTTCTGCCACACATGCTCAGCATAGTGTGGACATATCGGGGTGATAAGCCTGGTCTGAACTTCCATAAACCAATCCAATAAATCACGATTCATGCCTGCCGCTCCACAAGAGAGCCTGTACTCATCTCTAGCCGATTGTAGGTCATAGAACCCAGACTTCAGGGCATCTCTGAACATGAAGGCATTGTAGCTCTTCTCGGTTTCTTCCACAGCGATGTTGATCTCATTGGCAAGGACATGGTCAGCATAAGTAGAGGGAGGACCAACTCTCAGAGAAGATTGACCAGCTATAACGTCTTCCATCCATGTGATTTCTTTTGTAAGCCTCAAGATGGCAGACTCTGCAGTTCCAGAGACAAAATTTGCATCGTCCATACCATCACCAGCATCAGCAAGGGCAAACCTCGTGGCGTCTGAAGAGTACTCGTCAATGGCCTGTTCAAGAGTTTGGAAATTCCCTGTGGACTTGGACATCTTCTCAGAGTTAAGCATAAGATGTCCATTGCAACGAAAGCCACGGGGCCAGTGATGCTCTGGAAGAAGTGCTGTGTGATTATAAATGCTGAATGCCAGATGGTTCGAAATAAGCTCCTTACCAGATACCCGGATATCCAAGGGGTACCAGTACTCAAATTCTAGCTTCATTTTGCTCAACAGGGAAGGAGGGATATCACTTTTGGGTGTTGGACCATCACAGAAAACATAATCCCATACCTCATCCGTCATTTGCTCTGGCCGAACAGAAAATATTTGTTTTCCATACATGTCACCGTTTTGTAGGAGATGTGCAATTGTGTAATAGGCCATGTATAGGGTTGAATCAGAAAGAGATTCAACAAGGAACTGCTCATCCCATGGTATGCGAGTACCTAGGCCAAAAGAACGGGAACATGCCCACTGGTGCAGCAAGCCCAATGTGTGTTCGAACCCATTACGAGTTTCAGTTGAAAATGTATTCATGTTCTTCAAACATCTGGTTGCCTTCTGCTTCCATTCAATCTCACCATAAGTTATGTACCACTGATCTGTGAGAGCAACGACACACTCGTCGCCAGATCTCGACATAACTTTCTTCTCAGGCTCACGATACAGAACAGCAGAGCCTTCTTCCAAAAGCTTGTTCTTAATCAGTGGCTTTGCTTCTTGAACCTTTCTGCCACTGTACTCCCCTACAATCATCACTCCATCTGTAAATCCTTTTTGATATGTCATCTTTTTTGCTTTAGCAAGCTTCTCCTTGTCATTCTGGCTCTTAATCTCAAGATCAAGGCACACCTTCTCAGCTGACTTATCCCCAAACTCAGGAATGTTGATTATTGGTATGATATTAAATGGAAGAACGCACTCATCTTTGACACCAAACTTCATTCTCAAGGCCGGTTTTGTGATTAAATCTTGCAGTGCCATGTAATCATCTGGCGAATCACTTGGCACACTAGTCACAATGCCAGTACCTTTATCTGTCAAGATAGTGAGCATGGGAAGCACATATATTATTTCATTGAAGGAAAGAGGAGACCTTAGTGGCAGACCAATCAAGTCGCTGCCAGCAAGCTCAGCCAAGCAGGTAGGCTTTTCTGGGACCATAGATAGATGCTGATATGCAAGATTAAGAGCAGACCTTGCTGTCAGAATGAAGACATCAGTTTCATTGATCTCAAAAGCCCCATACTTGCCATCATTCAATACCCAGCAGTTTGTTTGCCCATACATCGTCTCAGGTCTCAATGTAGCAGCTGCCAGATAAACATTCTTTCCTTCCAAGGCCTTCAACTTGGGAGGAAAAGGTGGGATCACCTCCATTTTAATCAACACATACTCTTGTGGCTCCACACCTTCGCCTGTTGCCCTATCATGATCAGCACAAGGTTGGCCATCCAATGGGGAGTAGATCGTGTACCTCATGTCCTTAACAACTTTGCCCATTTTCTTCAGCTTTCGCATCTGCCACCGAACAAAAGCATCATAGAAAGGATTAATGTCCGTGGTTATGAATGAACGCCTCCAATCACAACCTAGGCCAAAAGCCTTAAGGTCTTTCTTCGCCAGCGGAGGGAAATAGATGAGCCAGTGATAAGGATCTTGAAATTTGGCAATTTCTTCATCTAACAGGCCAAAGCCCCTCATGATCTCCCACTGGAACTTCTGCATGCCAGTCTTTGCAGCAGCCTTAGATTTCTTGCTCTTATATTTATCTGGGGCAACAGCGGCTGCCTGCTCGGCCTCGCTATCATCTCCCACTTCAGCACTTGAGGCGTCCTCCGCTGTAGGAAATACCGGAGGGTTTCCATACTGTTGAATCTCCCTGGCAAGCTTATCAGCTGAAGCCTTGATTGGCATCCCAGTACAGTGGAAAGCAAATGGCATAAGGACATTCGAGCCACAGAGTCTGTGGTATGCAGCACCAAACTCAAGCTTGGACAATGAGAATGCATGGCCCAAATGTAGTAAACCATTCATGTAAGGGTATGGGAAAGTGCCGAAGAATTTTTCACCAGGGTCCGGAAGTTTATCGCCAGGATCAGCCTGAAAAACTTTGCTCTCCTCCCAACACTTCTGAACATCTGATTGGATCTTGAGCAAAAGGTCTCTGCGGGCATGATTCTTGCCTGCATCAGGATTTGATGACATTTTCCTGGTCGATGAACAAAAAACAGGTGTCAAAGGGTAAGCTTCTGGATATAACTAACTTAATTCAGGAACAAATCGTATATCTTCAGAGTAAAGAACATTAGCTTTTAAACTAACTAGGGGTCCAATCTGCTTTGAATTTCTCATTTACAAACATAGATAAAAAAAAACTAATAGATAATGAAGTGATAGAGATGAAAGAATACTGTACCGAAACTATACGCAAACACAATAACAGGGGGAACTAACATATTTTGCCATACAAATCTAAACATGAGGAGAAAAACGCTGCCGACTAAAACTTGCATATAATTACCTAAAGACCTAAAATTCAGAACAAGCATTTTGTAAAAGCAGAGAGTAGGTGCAACCTACATAGTGAAACATAAATGAACGACGTACAGCATGACATCCAATAAGCATTTCTTTCAGGCAGGCATTTATATCGAGCAAAAAAATGGAGAATGGAATGACCAGGAAATCAATGTCTAGGTAAAATCGATGTTACGCTGCTATTGGTGAGAACCATTGTCCAGTCCATGAGAAATTCAAATGAAAGATCACCTTGAAGATAAAAAGTTCTATATGGTACCCCTGTCGTGGGGCCATTCTGAATAATCTAGGCAAACGAAATTGGAAGGGTAGCACACAGTGTATTTTTGCTAGCCTATTGCATAGAGCTTTATGTTTTCGTGATGGCCAATTTTCCTTTCCAAGAATGACATGGTTTTCATCAAACAGGTTTTTTCTGTTTTTTCTTTTGCAGGTTATTCATATGGCTACCAGCTGCATTATTTTGCTACTGGGCAATGCTATTTGGAGATGGTAACTCAGGGCTTGTTTACTCGACGGTATGGGTGGCGATTTGGCAATAGGTTGTGTGATGTTTGAGAGCTCAAGTATATGTTGTTTTCTCTCCTGCAAGAAACTAGGAACAATTGTAGTGACTCCTTTAATCTAAGTGGACTGCATGCATCAAAATACGCCGAGGGCAGGGTTCGAAATTCCTTTATCTAAAAGAAACTACATCACAGACATACTATATCTCCACACATTACAGCAAGGCAACAAGAACAATAATAAAAAATCAAAAAAAAAACAAGAACAATAATAACTGGAGCAAAAAAAATCATGAATTTGACATCAACCAAAATGAAAATTAAATATGAAAAACCCCCGAACATGATTTTCGGTGGGCAGCAACGACAGACAAAGCCTAAATAACAAGCAATTCATAAAGTGTCCAACGAAATTTGAAAAGCACACGGAGTTGCATACAAACTCATAAGCACAAATAGTAATAAGCGCCACATCTGTCCGTTTTTATACAATGTGCTGTTAAAATTTCCCTACAACTTACAGATTTCAGAAAATAACAGTTCTTCTTTTGAAAAAAAAAAAATCCCAAAAATAACAGTTCTTCTGAATTACAGTACTCCCTCTGATCCGAAAAATATGTCGCGGCAGGTAGTGTGATTTATACGTAGCATGTTCACCTTTCACGACACATTTTACGGATCGGAAGTAGTAGTAAAAACAGGTAGACAACCCCAAAACAAATTATCACAAACCCAGTGGTCAGAGATAAGAACCATTATCAGATTCCAACCCCGTGAGACCGTGACTGGAAAAAAATCCGTCACACTATAAAACTTAAAAGACACAGGAATGCATCAACCTGTTTGCCAAAAAGTACATCAACTGATATCGGTCACAGTTCTCACATCTATGAACAAAACAAGCATAGCAGAAGTCCAGAAGCATGTACTCTTGCAGCTCTACAGATAGGATCAAGTAAAACTAAGCATGGGATGAGCTATTTCGCCTAGATTGTGCTCGAAATAAAGAGGCCCAAATCCTCATACTATGCGCAGCGACGACTAATGTACGAGGCGAGGGGAACAGCATGGCATCACAAAATTAGGCACGAATTACCACGAACACATCAGCCAGTGAGGTTGCACGCTGCTAAAATCACGCGCAAGCATCATCGACGGATCCACCATACTTGTGTGACAAATTTCAGGAGAGAAATCGATCATAAAAAAGGCTACCAAAACAAGTGTGCAAACGGGGACTTCGTATCTGAGATCGGAAGTGAAGGAGAGGAATCGGGAGAGGGGTAGGGAGGCGCACCTCAAAGCGATCAACCGGGGAACACAACAACAGGGGAAACTCAAACATATTTTTCCATATAAATCTGAACATAAGGAGAAAAAATCTGCCGACTAAACTCGCATAATTTTACCTAAAGACCTGAAATTCAGAATAAGCATCATATAAAAGCAGAGCAAGTACAACGGTCAATCTGCCTTTCCAAGAATGACATGGTTTTTAGCAAGAAGATTTTTCTGTTTTTTTTTGCAGGCTATCCATATAGCTACCCGCTGGCTTATTTTGCTACTGGGTGCATGCTATTTGGAGACGGTAGCTCAGAGCCTGTTTACTCGAGGGTTATGGATGGCGATTTGGTAATAGTTTGTGTGATGCTTGAGAGCTCAAGTGCATTGTTGTTTTATCTCTTGCAGGAAGCTAGAACAATGGTAGTGGCTCCTTTTAATCTAAGTAGGCTGCATGCATCGAGGGGTCAAACCTCCTTTATCCCCCAAAAACTACATGGCAGACATACTATATATCCACACAGTAAAGCAAGGCAACAATAACATACATCAATCAAAATGAAAATTAAACATGAAAAATATTTGAACCTGATTTTCTCGCCAACCAGCTATTATATTGGTGGACAGCAACGACAGAGGAAGCCTGAACAACAAGCAATGCATAACTGCCCAATGAAATTTGAAAATCACAAGGAGTCGCATACAAACTCATAAGCACGAACTACAATAGCAAAAACAGGTTGATAACCCCAAAATAAATTATCACAAACCAAGTGGTCAAAGGTAACAACCATTCTCAGATTCCAACCCCCTTACTAGGAAAAAAAATCCATCACGCTACAAAAGACAGAATGCATCAACCTGTTTGCCCAAAAGTGCATCAACTGATAAGGACGGTCACGGTTCTCCCACATATGAACAAAACAAGCATATTTTACCAGAAGCATGTACTATTGCAGGTCTACAGAAAGGATCACGTAAATATAATCATGGCATGAGCTATTTTTCCTCGATCGTGCTCAAAATAAAGAGGCCAAAACCATTATACTATGCGCGACGACGACTGTACGAGGCGAGGGGAACAGCACGGCATCACAAAATTAGGCACGAAACAAGCATTACCACGAACACATCATACAGTGGGGTTGCACGCTGCTAATATCACGCGCAAGAATCATCGACGGATCCGCCATATTTGTGTGACAAATTGAAGGAGAGAAATCGAGCGTAATTGCGTAAAAAGGCTACCAAAACAAGCGGCAAAGGGGGGACTTCGTATCTGAGACCGGAAGTGAATAAGGAGAGGAATCGGGAGGGGGATAGGGAGGCGCACCTCAAAGCTAGCAACGCCGCGCCGAACCACCGGTCGCCTGCGAGAGGAGCGCTCGAGTCGCCGGAGAGTCGAGTGCTGGAGGCGGAGCTCTCAGAAAAGGAAAAAAAAAAAAGAGTGCTGGAGGCGGCTTGACTGCTTTTGAGAGACGAAATTATTTTTGTTTTTCTGTCAGGAGTTCTTTTCTTTTTACAATCGAAGACTTCCTTCCCATGGATAAGAGTTTCGACAAGTTCGAGCATGCTATGTTTCAATGGATACAAGACCTTCATGAACAAAATCTTCGAGCGTCTAGCAAGTTCAAGACGGAGACACAAAAACAAGGTCACACATGCAAAGCTAAGACCACCATGACGTCCTCAATAAGTATACATCATGTGATATCTACATCAAGTTGCATCACCATAAGGGCTTCCACATGGCAAGATGAAGACCTACACCAAGATGGAGGAAGAGAAGACCCTCCCATATATGATGATGATGCTACGAGACTCATTTCCCCTCTCCTTCAAGATGAAGACCTCTTATGCCTCATTTGCAAGTGCTATGGTCACATAATGTGGGATTGACAAGGCGACGACCAAGATGGTGCTCAAGTAGAGAAGCCGAGCATGGGAGTTTCCCTTCGGCAATAGAGGCGAGTGATGATGTCAATCTTATGACTCATACATTTGGAGGCGATAAGGATGATGAGGTTGAGCATGAGATTTTCCCTTCGACCAAGGAGGCATATGAAGTTGACGATTGCGAGCCTACCCATATGTGCATGTGTTTTATATGGTACCAATCCCATGTGAGCACGAGAGCCACTTAGCCCACATGAGCGTGAGTGAATGCGAGATGAGTGACTCCACCATATGTGAGATTGAGTGCATCCACATTGAGGGCACGAGTGATACACCATATGAGTTGAGAGAGGTAGTTGATATGTCATGTGAGGCCATTTTGAATTCTAACAACTTAACCTCTATCTCTAGTGTGTTTTTTCATGATGTGCTAGGTTCCATGGATGATGAGGCGGCACTTCTAAAGATGGTGCTTCCTATGGAGAAGAAGATGTACTGGTGTATGAAGGTGATGCCACCCCATGTCTACATCAAGATGGACAAGTTGGGCACTTGAAGGCCCCTACTATCACAACACCTACTTCATGTGAGAAGGATGACGGAGGTATGAGTGTTGTTGTGACCACGATCCCACTAGTGGACATGATGAATGATGATTGCTTGCATGTGATGGATGAACCTATCTTTGATGATATTGTTATTGACATGCTTTGCCCCAAGTGGTTACATTTTTCTCCCATTGTTGCAACCAAAATGTCGAACAATTGTTCTTTCAAATGTTTGGTTTGCAACAATGTTGTTGTGCTTGATAAAGAGTTTGCTCCCATAGCATCCTCATCTTACGGAGATTCTTCGTCTTTCCATGTTGAGTTTGCTCAACCCTTCATCTTGCATTTTGACCATCCACACATTTCATACTTCATAGTTGATTTTGATGTATTTGGTCATGTGCGAATGAAGAGACATGTCATGATGGATGATGTGTTTATTTACCACAAACAAAATTTCTTCATTTGGTCTTTTATGTGTTTGAGTACCCACATGCTAATGTCAACCTCAATTGAACATGAGTTGACAAAACGAGCTCTTGAGGGCATACTAAAATTGTGTTGCGGTTCGAACCCGGCTCTGATACCATATGATGGAGGGGTTAACCTCTTAAGTGGTCTGATCTTCACGAATCGACCAAGAACACGAAGAACGAACGATGAACACGAGAGGGGAATCGAGGGGAAATCGTGGAAAATAGAGGGGAGATAACTAGCAAGAACTAAAGAACCCAAATCTCTCGTCAACTAAGCCGCAACGGCCGCCTACGGGACAATCGATCCAATCGAACTCACCTTATCGAAAACCGCTTCAACACCACGTGGCCGGTCCACCACGCCAATAGAACCTCAAGGGTTAGTTGAGATAGATTGGAAAGTCACTAACTGATTCTCAAGGGGAAAGGATAGGTAACCTGGTGTATGCTTGATACGATTCTAGATACACATCATACGAGTAGGCTTGATACGGTCCTAGGTACAAACATACGAGTAGCCTCACAAGAGAGGTACAAGAGCAAAGCTCAAATGTCTAAATTCATCTCTAACCCTAGATCTAGCCCGAGAGGGTCCTTATATAGCCAAGGGGGTAGGTGGAGGACGAAAAGGGGCATTTTCCCCTCATTTGCGCAGACTGCAGGGGTCCGCCGGCCCTTTAGGCCGGGGTGGGATTGCTCGCGAGGCTGTCTTCCTCTTCTCGCGCGCTGATACGTCCAAAACGTATCTATAATTTTTGATAGTTTCATGCTACTTTTATGCTTTTGATAATTGTTTTGATTAAGTTTATGATTTATTTGGACGAACCTACTAATAATTGCAAAAGTGCACAATGTTCTTGTTTTACACTTTGATGTGTAGGAATTATCAAAAATAGAAGAGGAAACCTTGTTGGAGTCGAATTGGGACTTTCCTGAAATATATCTGAAAACTCTTTTTAAATATTGCCACGTTACGGGTTGAAAACAGTGTCAAACGGAAATCTCATAAAAGACAAAATTGTGGAGAATTTTGCTACGTACGTTCTAGACATACAATTCGCCTGATTCCGAGTCCGAACGGCCAAGATACGTCTGATTTACCGCAGCCCTAGATGGGATGACGGAAATCCGTGAGATTATATAAAGGGAGGAAACCTAGGTCGTGGGAGACACTCCATACCACGAATTTTCAGCCACCAAAGTCACGTTTTAGCCTCCCCATGGATCCTATATCCATGGGGGATGGCTCCCAAAACCATGAAGGAAGAGGGCTAAGGGGCGGCGCTCCCCCATGATGTCGGCTTCGCAGGGAAGGAGTCCCCACGCCACCGCCGGCGCAGCCCTGTGCCCCGCGCTGTCCTCTCCACCGTCATCACCGCCATCTCCATCGCCAATTCCTCCTTGTATACAGTGGTTCATCCTCCCACCCACCTCTGTACCGCCATATGTAAACATGGTGTTTGACGTTATAAATTATTTGCAGATGATCTGTTGCATATATGTCATGTTTGTGTAAATCCCTTTTGTCATAGGATTGATTGTTGAATCTCTATGGATGGTTTGAGCTATATATTGAAACTTTTACAGTCCTATGGTGCCATCATATGTTTATGCGTGCATGGATCACATTGTAGGGTTTGTAGTATATGGAGAAACCTAGAGGGGGGGCTGCTTGAGTGACAGAAACATGAGCCCCAATCTAGTGATTAAAACATATGGGATAAGGAGGACCTTTTGATCTTAATGCTATGGTTGGGTATTTTTATCTTAATGTATCTTCTAGTAGTTACAGATGTTTGCTAGAGTTCCAATCATAAGTACTTGCAATTATTGGATAGTGAGAGCTTGTTAGCTTTGCCCCTCCCACATAAAAGAGGAATATCAACCTTGTATTTGACTATTTGATCATGGACAAATTCATCACACTTTCCACCACTTTTCTATACTCATATTATTGTTAGTTTATAGTTATTTAGTGTACTTTATTGCTGCAACAACTAACTTTACTTTCATGTATTTATTATCCTGCAAATCTATCTTGTTTACTCGTATTGTTGCTCTAGTATTATTTCCTAAGTAAATGTTTAGTGTGCGTAGAGTTGTATCAGTGGTTGATAGAACTTGAGAGAATACTTATCCTACCTTTAGCTCCTCGTTGGGTTCGACACTCTTACTTATCGAAAAGGCTATACAGGATCCCCTATACTTGTGGGATATCAAGACCTTTTCTGGCGCTGTCGAGACATCATAGTAAGGATCATGGACGGAGGTGCCATAAGCCTACTGGTAGAACCGCGGGGGGACGTGGAAGAACTGTAAACAGGAACACGAGTTTTACCCAGGTTTGGTACGTTGCAACTAGGCGACGTTCCTACTCCTGCAATCTCACTAAAATCGGGGCTAAAGTCTGAAGTATACAGAGTACAATTGTGAGTATGGTTTCGCTAACTCGGCAAGGATGAACTTCCCGACGAGTTGGCTTCCAGCTAACTTGTGATCTTGTTTGTTCCCTGCTCCCGTCCGGCTTTATATAGATATCCAGACTAGGGCTTACAAGAAGGAAACCTAGAAGACTATGTAAAGTATCTAACTTGGAAAGTAGGGGACCCGGCTTCTCCTCCAAGGCGTACCAAGTTGGGTCGTGGTCTGGGTTCTTCCAGAATTCGTCTTCCTGTGTGTCAGCTTACTGGGCCGTCCAATGGACTCCGTTCGATTACCTATGGGCCACCCTGGTAATCCGTCCCTTGGCCAATGCTGGATATACCCCTAATTGGCATATATCCGAAAGTAGCCCCGAAGAAGGATTAATACTACAATTTGCCTCCCTTTGTGGACTTGTATTCTCTTCACAAATATCGGCGTTTTCTCTTGATTCTTCTTTCAGCAAAAATCTTCAATGCCAAACTCGGATTTACCGAAATCCGGCATTTCTTCCACGAATCTTCGCGGAGAAGGAAACTGTAACGCAAGCGGTGAAATCT
Source organism: Alopecurus myosuroides (assembly GCA_028641055.1). Classification (NCBI taxonomy): domain Eukaryota; kingdom Viridiplantae; phylum Streptophyta; class Magnoliopsida; order Poales; family Poaceae; genus Alopecurus; species Alopecurus myosuroides. The sequence continues at coordinate 178,648,547 of CM054061.1, read as the reverse complement.
TACCCACGTCACGAACGTCTGGGTTCATTCAAAAGCCTGAACCCATATCTGTGACGGATTCTTGCGCGAGAAACAAGGAGATAGAAATTATCACCCTGTCCCCTCGTTTCCCGGATTTTCAGGCGATACACGCATCGATCATCCAACGGCTAAAAGAGCCGTTGGAACTAATCTTAACGGAAACTTGGCTATAAATAGTGCCTAGGGGCCTCCGGCTCTCCTTCCACACCTTCTTCCTTCTCGAGCCCCCAGAGCATAGACCACTCCCAGCCTCGAGTGAAAGGAGCACAGAGAGACGAGCCCGAGCCCAGAACATCACTGGAGATCTACCATCGGTGGTGTTTGCTCGTTTTCACGGTTGCGCCGCCCAAAAATGGCCACCGGAAGCCCTGCACGCGCCTCCGAGATCGCCAACGTCGACGCCACCATTGAGGACCTCATCCAAGACCTCGACCCTGCCATCGGAACTCCTCCGAGGTCCTCCACAACCGCGCCGGAGGTTCCCATGAGCGCACCGGCGGGCGGGGATCTCAATCCCGCCGCCGGAACCATGTCGCCGCCATCGGCTACTCCTCCTCCTCCTCCCTTCCCGGAAACTGAGGAGGGGGGAAACTTCTACCCGCGGCGGCCGTCGTCACCGCCGGAGGCGAGGATTAAGAAGAGGGTGATGCCGGAAACTGGAGTCACTGCAACGTGGCAGTGGCTCTTCTCAATGCCATGGAAAAGGACGGGTTCATCGCCAAAGACAAATGGCGGATGGACGAGGACGACACCGAACCTTCTCCGAAAGACGGAGAACGGGTTGTTCTGGCCTCCCATATCAATAGAGGTATGGGGTTTCCACCTTCCGCATTTTTTGTCCAAGTCCTCAACCACTACAATGTCCAACCCCACAACCTGCCACCTAATTCCATTTCGTACATAGCCGGGTTCAGGCTCTTTTTGAGGGTACTTAGGGATAGAACCCCGTTTAGACTTTTTTCAGTAATGTTTCAACGTGAAACGCAACACCACCGAGGGCGTTCTTCCGACTTGCAGGACCATCTCCTTCAATCTTCATAGGTTTAGGGAGGAGCGGTTTCTAAAAATAAAAACCTCCGAGTCCGTCAAGTTTTGGACGGGCTCTTTCTTCTACCATTCGGACATTCCCTATCCTGGAAAGGAGACGGGAATTCCGTCTTTCGTCAATTCCACAGCCATGCCCCAGGACAACTGGGCGTTGGATGTGGTCCAGGTTCTGCCTCTAGACCCGATGAGAATAAAAAGACGGATTGCGAAGCTTGTTTCTTCCTCTCCTCCTCTGACCGGCATGGACACAGTTCTGTGCTGGCTCGGAAGGAGGATCCAACCTTTTGCTCACCATGGCGGACGGCTCCTTTGTGAATACTCGGGCCCCGAGGACACAATGAGGGTGACAAAAGTCCGCTTTATCAAAAAAAGAGTTCAAGAAGCGCGTAAACCAGCTCGTGGCTACTCGTGATCAGTACGAGGAAAGCCTACAGATGTATAACACGCAAAACCCCGCTCCCAATGTATGCTTTCAGTTTCTGCCTTTTGGGAAGTTTTTTAGACTTTTGTCTTTCTCGGATATTTTTTGCTAATCCGGATTTTCTCCTTTACAGCTTCTTGATCTCCCTGAAGATCAGCTTGCCGCCGATGCTGAACTAGAGGATCTCAAAGATCGCTTTCAATAAGCTGGAGGGCGGAAAAGCAAGAAGATCTCTTCGAGCCATGAAGTGATCGATCTCGACGGTGTTGCCGTCGCCACCTCGAGGTAAGACTCGGAATTTTTACTTTTGTATGCCTTTTCTTGCATTCCTTCTTTCTCAGATTTTTTTTATCTCGGTTTCTCTCTCTTTTCTCTTTTTAGCCTTGCTCCTGTCCCTTTGAAGGGAAAGGGCGGGAAAAAACTTAAGGCTGTTTCCCTTAGGGGGCCTATGCCATCTCCTGCAGCTGCCCCGGACACTCCCGTGGCAGCTGGCGAAGAAATTTTGGCTGCTCGGAATAATACAACTATCCCCTACAGACCAGCCATCCTGATGCATCCGACACGGATGTGCGGGAAAGGGCGGCACTTGACGAAGGCGGACCTTCAGCGCTTCCAGAAGTTGAGCCAATACCGACTTTTGACACGAAGTTCACGGTAAAACAAGAGGCCTTCTTTGATTAACTCGGATATATTCATTCGTGGGCACAAAAGTACTTCGCCCGTGCCCTCTTGATTCATCCTTGGCCAAAAGGCGGATTGCTAGTCCAGAATAATTACGTCTTCTCACCTCGGCAGGTTCTCCAAGACGGAATCCACCATATGGGGATTACCTTCTCGGAATACGCCACGGAGTTCACGAATCTGCTAGGCAGTTTGCAAAAGATGAGCCAGGTATTATCTCTAGCCCCCAAGTATCAATACGAAAGCATACTTTTTTGTGTTAATACTTTCCCTTTTTACCTGCCTGTTTTTGTTTAACAAATCTTTTCCTTTCTATGCTTTTGAGCAAACTGCCGAAAACATAAACGTGGAAGTTTTCGAGAAGATGACCATCAAGAACCAAGAGGTGTGCATTCCGGACAAGGATGGCAAATTCTCGGAAGTCAGCAGGCTCTCGGAGGCTATTGCGGAGGTGGCGAACCAACGCGAATCCTGGCTCCAGTCTGCCGCATGCGGTGGTGTACGCATGGCCCTTGGGCTGGTGCAGATGCATTACACCACCGCCAAGTCTTGGTGCATCGCCACCGGTGTTCCGCAAGGATACACTGAGGCGCAAAGGGAGGAAATTTTCGAGTCTACAAAGGGCCATGCCTCCAAGATAGCCCGGATGGTCTCTACCTCGACATTCTACCCGGAGGAAGAAATTCCAGCAACTCCGGAGAATCCGAGTGATAGCGACGAGGACGACAAGGAGGAGTTCGTGGATGCCGACTAATCCTGCATAGCCATTAGCCAAATAGAGTGCATTACTATTGTTTCAATGTAAACCCAATTGTAATACATTCTATATTTTATATGAACAAGTTTCTATCCTTTGCAGTAAATTTAAACTTTGCAAGTTTTTCAGAGTTTTAATTCCTTTTCTTCTAAGTTCTCTGGTTTGTATGTTTTAACTTTCCTTAGTGTTAAAGTGGTTCCAAAAGTATGCAATCTTCACGCCAAGTGACCGGCTTAAGAAACCAATCAGTCGAAACTCGGAATCATGGATTATACTTTGGCACTTTTACTTACTAAATCAAGTGACCAACACAACAAACAATTAGATAATACTTAGGAATAATAAGGAATTTGAAAATTATGAACTCTAGGCACACCGGCACAATCTGGTGTTCAGAAGGCTCCTTAGGCCAACAAAGCATTCAGGTTTATAACTCCGAGCATGCAGGCAAAATTCGGGTTAACATTGAAGCAAATTGAAAGATCATTGGGAAATAGATAAGACTGAAACATGTTTTGAACAGAAAGTACAGAACAAAACAAAAATACATGAATTTTCGACAACTTTATTTCATGATCTCAATGATATTTACATAAAATTGAACTAAGTGTAGAAGGGACGTAACTTTTGGATGCTCCAGGGCCTATTTGTCTCTCGTAGTTCTACATCTATGTTTCTTTTCCTCTTGCGATTCAGATTTTTCGGGTCATCTTCTGTGTCTCGAATATCTACAAGGTAATATGATCCATTTTTCATAGCTTTCCTAATGACAAATGGTCATTCCCAAATTGGGGCTAACTTGTGGTTTCTATCCTGTACCAATCTAAGCACCAAATCACCTTCTTTAAAAGACCGGTGTTTGATTTTCCGACTATGGTATCGCCATAGTCCTTGCTGATAAATGGTGGATCTTTGCAACACAAGTTCTCGTTCTTCTTCTAAGAGATCGACGACATCCTAACGTGCACTTTCAGCATCCGAGTCATCGTACGCCTGCACTCTTGGGCTATCATGGATCATGTCCGTAGAAAGCACTGCTTCTGCACCATAAACCAAGAAAAAAGGTGTTTGCCATGTTGATCTATTTGGCATCGTTTGAATACTCCAAAGCATGGAAGGCAATTCTTCTACCTATGCTCCAGCTTCTCTGTGAAGAGGAGTTTCGAGTCTTGGGCATATTCCTTGCAGGATTTAACTATTCATTCGTTCAACCTGACCATTGGATTGTGGGTGTACCACAGATGCAAGATCTAGGCGAATTCCCGTTTGTTGGCAGTATTTTGTCAACTCTCCAATTGAGAAATTTATCCCATTATCCGTGATAATGCTATGTGGAACGCCATATCGCATGACTACATCAATGACGAAATTTATGGCGGTCACATTGTCAAGTTTTTTGATGGGTTTTGCCTCCACCCACTTGGTATACTTATCCACTGCAACGAGTAGATGTGTAAGTCTGCCTCTTGCGGTTTTGAATGGTCCCATCATATCTAGCCCCCAGACCGCAAATGGTCATGTTATGGGGTAGTCTTGAGTGCTTGAGCCGGCATATTTGTCTGCTTGGCGTAATACTGGCATCTGGCACATGTGTTTACTATATGCTCTGCATCTGTCTTGGCTGTGAGCCAAAAAAACCAACACGGAATGCTTTTTTAACAATGCTTTTTGACTGAGCATGATGTCCGCAATCTCCGGCATGGATTTCTTGCAGAATTTCCCGTCCTTCTTCTGGCGAAATACATCGCTGAAAATTTTTGATGGTACTGCGTTTATACAGGCAACCATTGATTACCGTGTATCCTTTGCATCGATGTTTTATCTTCCTTTGCAAGACTTCGTCTGCTCCATCCGGGAACTTTTGATCAACTAAGAAGTTTAAGTATGGAATTGTCCAATCCGCGTTAATGAGCAAAACTTTTATTGACTCGGAAACTAAGGTATAGTCAACATCTCCGCCTTTTATTGATGGTTCATACAAATACTGGACAAACACACCAGGTGGTAGAGTTTTTGCCCTTTCTGTGCCCATGCGGGCTAAAGCGTATGTGTTCCAGTTTTCTTCACTTTTGACGTGATGTACCTCAAATCCTAGGAAGCAAATGGCAAACTCGTCGACTGTCCTCCGGTATTCGTCCATGATGGGGCTTTTGGCATGCCATGTCTGATTCAGCTGATGTTGTACTAAGTCCGAGTCACCATAGCAAAGTATGTGTTTGACACCTATTTATTTTGCAATATGCAATCCATGAAGCAATGCTTCATATTCTGCCACATTGTTGCTAGCTTTGAAGTGTATTTGTAATGCATACTCCATTGTGTCGCCTTTTGGAGATTTGAGCACCACACCAGCACCAGCGCCTTCTTTCATTTTGGATCCGTCAAAATGCATGATCCAATATTCTGACTCCGGCATTGGTGTGCTTTCCATTGGTTCTGTCCAATCAGCCACAAAATCTGTCAACACCTGGGATTTAATTGCCGTCCGGGGTTGGTAATTAATGTCGAACGCAGCAAGTTCAATGCCCCCATTTGGCTACTCTGCCTGTTGCGTCCGTATTGTTTATAATATCCCCTAGTGGTGCTTTGCTTAGCACTGTTATGGAATGTCTTTGGAAATAATGATGGAGTTTTCGAGATGTGAAAAATACGCCATATGCCAGCTTTTGATAATGTGGATACCTTTGTTTTGACTCGGAAAAAACTTCACTGACATAATACACCGGATGCTGATCTGGAATAATTTGCTCGTCTTTCCGTCTTTCCGCAATTATTACTGCGCTAATAACCCTATTAGTTGTTGTAAGATATATTAACATGGATTCTTCGTCTTTTAGGGATGCCAAAATCGGAGCTTGCATTCAACTGGGTTAATTCTTTGTCTGCCTCTTCTGTCCATTCAAATTTGTCGGATTTCTTCAACAATTTGTATAATGGCAGAGCTTTGTCGTCAAGCCGGCTTATGAACCTGCTTACGGCGGCTGCAGAACCCGTCAGTCTTTGGACATCTTGTAGACACGTAGGCCTTTTAATGTTTAAGATTGCTTTGATCTTTTCTGGGTTTACCTCTATTCTATTATGAGAAACGATAAAACCCATAAGATTTCCTGAGGGAACCCCGAATACGCACTTTAATCGGTTTAACTTCATTTTTTAAGTGCGGAGATTTTTGAAGTTTTCTCGTAGATCATCAACGAGCGTATGCTTTTCCTTGGAAACGACGGCAATATCATCCACGTAAACATAGACGTTTTTGCCAATTTGACTATGCAAGCATCTTTGCATACAACGCTGGTATGTTGCACCGGCGTTCTTCAGGCTAAAAGGCATGGTTATGTAATAGTATGTTCCATAGGGTGTTATGAAAGAGGTTTTTATTTGGTCTTCTTCTTTCATGCGTATTTGATGATACCCGGAATAAGCGTCCAAAAAGCATAAACACTTAGAGACAGCCGTGATATTTATTATTTGATCGATTCACGGTAACGCGAACCTATCTTTTGGGCACAATTTGTTCAACCCGGTGTAATCTATACACATCCTAAGAATAATACTATCCTTCTTCGGGATTAATACTGGGTTCGCAGACCAATCAGTATGTATAACTTCCCGGATAAAGTCAGATGCTAAAAGCCAGATAATTTACTTGCCTATAGCCTTCCGCCTTCTTCCATCAAAACGACGGAGACCTTGTTTGACGGGTTTTGATCCTGGAATAACCTTCAGTTGGTGCTCAGCAAGTTCCCTGGGAACACCTCGCATATCAGCAGGACACCAGGAGAAAATGTCCCAGTTCTCACGTAGGAACTTGATGAGCGCGCTTTCCTATTTGTCAGTCATTCATGTCCCCACTACGACAAACTTTGTCGGATATTGGGGGTCCAGGATGATATTTTTGGTATTCTCCGAGGCTTTGAAACTATCTGACGGTTTCCGGCTTTCTTTTCATGCCGGCATTTCTGTCGGTGATACTTCTTTAGCCACCTCTTTCAGCTCTTCCTTCTGAATAATCTGTTCGGCACAAAGGGTGTTTCCTTTCTCCAGCTCGTTCGCCAATTTGAAATCCCCAGATATAGTGACTACTCCTCCTTTTAGCCCTGATATCTTCAGCTTGTTTTAGATATAGCATGATCTTGCCATGAATTTGGCGAAAGCCGGACGTCCGAGTATTGCGTGATACACACTTTCGAACGGTACTACCTCAAATGAGATCATCTCCTGACGGAAGTGTTCTCTCTTTCCAAAGGTTACTTCTAGGGAAATTTCTCCTAGGGAATGTGCTTGTCTACCAGGAACAATGCCGTGAAAACGTACATTGCCGTGTTTGAGCTAGGTCTCGGAGAGGTGTAACTGCTTCAATGTACTTAAATACATAATATTGATACTGGACCCTCCATGCATCAGCACTCTTTTGAGCCTAGTGTTTTGAATAATAGCGCTTACGACCAAAGCATGTGTGCCGGGTTCTGGGTTGTTATCGGGATGATCAGACCGATCCCAGATAATTGGCGTATTTGAATACTTCAAGTACTTTGGGGTTGGAGGTACAACTGTATTGATTTCTCGAAGTGTTTGTTTGGCTTGTTTGGCTGAAGGAGTTGCCAGGAAAGTTAGGTTACATTCTCCTTCAACTCTCGGGAATTTAGGCTCGCCTTTCTGCCGCTGCTCTTGGATTTTATCATCAGTGTCAGACTCGCTTTCTTCTTTGTTAGCTTCCGGCTTTTGCTTGTCGAATTTCCTTTTGGAATTCTTTCATTTATTCTCGGATCCTGCATTGCCTTTCACAGGCTTATTAAGCCGGCACTGCGCATTTGTGTGGGTAGGCTTCCTGAATTGCGAATGGTGGACACCGTTTTCTGACTTAATATTTTACCACTTTTCTTTAGAGTAGGAGATGGGTTCTATGTTTTTGCCCTTCCATCTGCTGCCATTATCCTTTCCAAAGGCTATATTCACTTCTTTAGATTTTGGATGTGCCTCTGAGTGGCCTTCTTTTCAGAACGAGATGCCTTTTTGGCTTGAACCAAAGCATCAATATTTTTGCCTCTCGCCCTGATGCCATCTTCATCCGATGCATGCTCATTGGCGGTGGTAAGCATAGATCTGAGATCTTTGTGCTCCTTCGAACCAACCATGAACGGTACGAGGCCGGGTTTTAGGTTGTTGATGAAAGCATGCATTGCTTGTACATCACTTACTCGAGAGCAACTATTCTTCATTGCAGTCCATCTCGAGATAAATTCGACATATGACTCATCCTCGTATTATACACAACGGTTCAGCTTGTTAATGCTCTTAGGGTGTTTATACGTACCCCGAAAGTGCTGAGCAAATATTCTAGACATATCTTCCCAGCGGTCTACTGTTCTTGACGGAGGTCTGTTGATCCAATCTCTAGCTCCATCCAGCAACATTAGGGGAATAAACTTCACAACCTCTAAATTTTTCCCTTTGTTGATCTCGACGGGAGTATAGTGATCTGAAAGCCATGTATCCAGGTTTGTACTTCCGGTATACTTTTGGTAAGTTGGATCGACTTTGGCAAAGCCAGAGTGTAGACTAATTCTCCGGATCCTGTCAGTGAGACACTTTGGTCCGAAGTATAAATCGTCTCTTTCCTCCTTATCGACGTGCGCGGAATACCTTCCAGTTGAATGGGCAGAAGGGAATCTACTCCGTTCTGGTCCATTGTTGCGCGAATGCGCTCTCCTAGGATCATCCCTATTTCTTCCGGCGTCCTGTCCTTTGGAATAAGGTGGAGTTATGCTCATTGTCCTTGTCGGATATATACCAACTAGGGGTATATCAGATGGTAGTCTAAAGTGCCGGATTACTAGGGTGGCCTAAATGGTAGTGGGCTACGGTCCATTGGGCGGCCCAGTAAACTGACGCACGGAAGCCGGATTCTAGAAGAACCCGGATCACGGCCCACGTGATATGGCTTGGAGTAGAAGGCCGATTCCTTACTTTCTAAGTTAACACATACCGTAGTCTTCTAGGTTTTCTTCTCTGTATGCCCTAACCCGGCTATTATATAAAGCCGGACGGGAGATAAGATAGATAGACAAGAAGCTAAAGGCTAACTCGCCGAGAGGTGGATCCTTGGCGAGTAGCTAATAGAACCTCACTTTGTACTCTGTATTCCCAGGCTTTAGTCCTGAATAGTGAGATTGCAGGAGTAGGAACGTCGCATTACTGCGTCATACCGAACCTGGGTAAAACCCTGTGTCTTCGATCATCGTGCAATCACGTCCCCCCACGTCTCTATCAGTAGTCTCATGGCACCCCCGTCTATGAAATCTACTATGATGTCTCGACAGTTGGCGCCCACCGTGGGGCCAGCGACGTCAGGCGTTATGTTTCGATCGGGGATACTCGGCGGAATCGGCAGTACAATAACTGTCGGAAGCCTGGAATTCGACAACGACGTTGGGCGCTTCCTCGGCAATGGATCGTACATGCCGGCGCGGAATCACCTGGTAAGTGCCTGCGTTTTACCGATTGGATATGCAAACATCTTTAACGGATTAACTGCAGAAGCAATGGGATTCTGTGGTGGGAGCAAATTTATCCCACCCGCCCTATACCCAGTCAAAGACGACTATGATACCGGATTTTTCTCAGATCGTCGATATACTGCTAAATCGCACTTTATCGGCATGGTGCAGTCCGAGATCGCCGAAAACACGGATGAAAGCAATCCCGTGCAAGAGGCAGAAAACAACAATCCCACAACAGAGGTGGAAGATCCGACATCCGTCAACATCACGACGCACTCGGAAGCTAACTCTGTACTAGCCGCCATTGAGGCGAGATTAGAGTCAGAACCCGGATCGGATCACTTCGATACCGAAGACGAAGATGAATACGCTTTCGAAAGAAAGGTCAAATCCTTCCAAGAGGGATTCCACGAAGTGCTGATGGCAAAACCGGCTGAAAACACGGATGCCGACAGTCAGGAAAGCCCTAGAACACCTCCGGCAGAGGAAGAGAGAGAAGAAGGAGAAACCTCTCCAAAATACCCCGACGTCAAAGAATTGACAGAGGAAGAACCCTGCAGGAAACCTCCCTCTTCCAAGAAGAAACACAAAGCTGCTAAAAAGCTCCAGTATAAGCTCCGGAAGAAGAAATTGGCTGATCCAGCCAATGAAAGCCTGGAAGTAGGATACGCAAGCGGAGTAAAACCTGCGAAGAAGAAAACAAAGGAAATCCTTGTTCCGCCAATGACAGAACAGGACGAACAGGAATTACTCCAAACACCAGTGGGACCACACGAGCCCCCCTGAAGTGTTGGAAGCCCGGAGGCAAGCTCTCCAAAGGCAACAACAACATCTATTTCAAACTCGAGAACACCTCCAAAAAACTCAGGCTCACATCAAGCTCATGCGGGAAGAAATCGAGGAATACGAGAGAAAGAATAGATCTGGCATTAAACCTACGCGGTTACCCGGAATCGCAAAACCGGAAGTACTGCCGCCAAAAGAAAGGTTCCAAAACCCATCTTGGCAAAAGCAGGTAAACGGCAAAGATGCCAGAGGCAAGCCAATATACAAAACCGCAGCAGAAAACACGGAAGCAGCATTCGCCATCCTCAACAACGATATGTACTCCAATGGTGAAAAACTTCAAGGGGTGTATGATTTCTTAGGAAAAGCATTGCAACAACAACAGCGGGGGCAAGAGCGATCAGGGAAGTTGCATGACGACTCCGCCCTATGCAAGACAGCTACATGCGCCGCTGGAGCACCTGGACCAGAAGAACCTGGAGATTCAAACAATTCAAAAGAGAAGAAATTAGATCCGAGAAAGGACAGGAAAAAACCCGACAATAAGGATGAAGCGCCCAGAACCGGATCCCATCTCCCGAAAGATGGAATAAATCCCCACGACCGGGAAGAGCAAAACCGGAAAGACGGTAAATCAATGCCGCCTCCGAGACGCCCTGCAGAAAATGCTGGAAGACATGATATACCTCACAGACGTGAGAGATCCCGGATGCCCCCCAGGAATAAGGAAAGATACAGGAGTAGAACTCCACCTTATTCCAAAGGGCAAGGTCACGGAATAAATAGAGATAATCCCGGAAAAGTGCGTCCGCGCCACAATGGAAAAGAAAGGAGTAGATCCCCTTCCGTCCATTCAGCCGGCAGATACTCCGCGCACATAGACAGAGCGGAAAGAGACGATTTATACTTTGGACCTAAGTGTTTCACTGATAGGATCCGAAGAATAACTCTGCATTCTGGCTTTGCCAAAGTTGGTCCAACATACCAAAAGTACACCGGTAGCACAAACCCGGATACCTAGCTCTCAGACTACTATACAGCCGTTCAGATCAACAATGGGACAGACTTGGAGGCAGTGAAATTCCTCCCCGTAATGTTACTGGATGGAGCCAGAGGTTGGATCAATGGATTACCATCAAGGACTGTTGACAGCTGGGATGATATGGCTAGAGTATTTACCCAACATTTCCGGGGAACTTACAAGCGCCCAAACAGCATCAACCAGCTAAACCGCTGCACCCAGTTTGAGGACGAACCATACGTGGATTTCATCTCAAGATGGACGGCAATGAAGAACAGTTGCTCTGGAGTAACTGGCGTTCAAGCAATGCATGCTTTCGTCAATGCCTTAAAACCCGGACTCGTACCGTTCATGATCGGTTCCAAAAAGCACAAAGATCTCGGATCTATACTTACAACCGCCAATGAGCATGCAGCGGCCGAAGACGACATCAGAGCGAGAGGGGGCAATATCGACACTTTGATCCAAGCCAAAAAGACCCCTCGCACTGAGAAAAAAGCAACTCCTGAAGCAACGCAAAAGCCCAAAGAAGTTAACATAGCCTTTGGAAGAGAAAATGGGACCAAGTGGAAAGGAAGAAGCATAGAGCCGATAAATTACACCAAAGAAGAGTGGGAAAAATAAAGTCGGAAAACTGTGTCCACCACTTGCAATTTGGGAAACCCACCCATACTAACGCACAATGCCGGTTGAACAAGCATATGAAAGGCAGTGCAGGATCCGGAAACAAAGGGAAGAACTCCAAGAGGAAATTCTCCAAGCAAAAGCCAGAAGCTAAGAAAGAAGACAGTGAAACGGACACTGACAAAAAAATACAGGAACAACAGCGTAAAGGCGAGCCTAAGTTTCCGAGAGTTGACGGAGAATGCAACCTAACTTTCCTGGCAACTCCCTCAGCAAAGGTGGCAAAGAGAACGCTTCGAGAAATAAACGCGGTTGTCCCTGCAACCCCGAAATTCTTGAAGTACTCAAATACACCAATTACCTGGGATCAGTCTGATCATCTCGGAAATATCCCTGAACCCGGCACGCAAGCTCTAATTGTAAGTCATATTGTTCAAAACACTAGGCTAAAAAGAGTGCTGATGGATGGAGGATCCAACATTAACATAATGTACCTGGATACACTGAAGCATCTGCGAATCTCGGTGACCCAACTCAATCACAGCAACATACGTTTTCACGGCATCGTCCCTGGCAGACAAGCACGATCCATAGGAGAAATTTCCCTAGATGTAACCTTCGGAGACAAAGATCACTTCCGTCAGGAAAAAGTATCCTTCGAGGTTGTGCCGTTCGAAAGCGTGTATCACGCAATACTCGGACGTCCAGCTTTCGCCAAATTCATGGCAAGATCATGTTATATTTATAACAAGCTGAAGATGCCAGGGCCAAAAGGAGGAGTAATAACCATAACGGGAGACTTCAAATTGGCAAACGAGCTGGAAAAAGAAAACGCCCTTTGCGCAGAAAAAGTGATAGCAAAGGAAGAATTGAAAGAGCTAGCAAAAGAAGTATCGCCGACAGAAATGCCGGCTTGGAAAAGAAAGTCGGAAGCCAGCAGATAGCTTCAAAGCTTCCGAGAACACAAGACATGTAATCCTAGATCCTAAAGATTCGACAAAGTTTGTCGTAGTAGGAACTGGGATGACCGACAAATAGGAAAGCGAGCTCATCAAGTTCCTCCATGAGAACTGGGACATTTTCGCATGGTGACCTGTGGACATGCCAGGCGTACCCAGGGAACTTGCTGATCATCAACTTAAGGTGATTCCAGGATCTAAACCCGTCAAACAAGGTCTCCGTCGATTTGACAGAAGAAGACGGAAGGCCATCGGCAAGGAGATTATCCGGCTTTTGGCAGCATATTTTATCCGGGAAGTTATACATACTGAATGGTCAGCAAACCCAGTATTAGTCCCGAAGAAAGACAGTACTGCCCTTAGGATGTGTATAGATTATACTGGTTTGAACAAGTTGTGTCCAAAAGATAAATTTGCGTTACCGTGAATCGATCAAATAATAGATGCCACTGCTAGCGCTGAGCTTTTATGTTTTTTGGATGCATATTCCGGGTACCATCAAATACCCATGAAGGAAGAAGATCAAATCAAAACCTCCTTCATAACCCCGTATGGGACGTACTATTACATAACCATGCCGTTCGGCCTGAAGAACGCTGGTGCAACTTACCAGTTGCATGCAACGATGTTTGCATAGTCAGATTGGCAAAAACGTCCATGTTTACGTGGATGACATTGCTGTCGTGTCCAAGGAAAAAGATACACTTCTTGAAGATTTGCGAGAAACCTTTGAAAATTTGCGCACTTATAAGATGAAGCTAAATCCATTAAAGTGCGTATTCGGGGTTCCCTCGGGAAAACTTATGGGTTTCATCGTTTCTCATAGAGGAATAGAAGTAAACCCAGAAAAGATCAAAGCAATCTTAAACATCTCCAAGCCTACGTGCGTAAAAGATGTACAAAGATTGACGGGTTTTGCAGCAGCCGTTAGCAGATTTATTAGCCGGCTAGGGGACAAAGCTCTGCCACTATACAAGTTGTTGAAGAAATCCGACAAATTCGAGTGGACAGAAGAAGCAGATGCAGCATTAACCCAGTTGAAAGAAACTTTGATGAAAGCTCCGATTTTGGCATCCCCAAAAGACGAAGAACCTATGTTATTGTACCTTACGGCTACAAACCGGGTTATTAGTGCGGTGATAGTTGTGGAAAGGAAGAAAGACGAACAAAGCAAACCAGATCAGCATCCAGTATACTATGTAAGCGAAGTTTTCTCCGAGTCCAAACAAAGGTACCCACACTATCAAAAACTGGCATATGGCGTATTTTTAGCATCTCGGAAACTTCGTCATTACTTCCAAGGACATTCCATAACAGTGGTATGTAAAGCACCGCTAGGGGATATAATAAACAATACGGAGACAACTGGCCGGGTAGCCAAATGGGGGCATCGAGCTAGCAGCATTCGACATTAAGTACCAACCCAGGACGGCAATAAAATCCCAGGCTCTGGCAGATTTTATCACCGACTGGACAGAAGCAATGGAAAAAACACCAGTGCCGGAGTCCGAGTACTGGATCATGCACTTTGACGGATCCAAGATGAAGGAGGGCGCTGGAGCTGGTGTAGTCCTAAAATCCCCTAAAGGAGACACAATGGAGTATGTATTACAAATACACTTCAATGCCAGTAATAACGTGGCAGAATACGAGGCTCTGCTTCATGGCTTGCATATTACATAGGAAATAGGTGTTAAGCGCATCTTATGCTATGGCGACTCAGATTTGGTACAGCACCAGCTCAACCAAACTTGGGACGCAAAAAGTCCCATCATGGCCGAATATCGGAGAACGGTGGACGAGTTTGCAATCTGCTTCTTGGGATTTGAAGTACTACATGTCAAAAGGGAGGAAAATTGGAACGCGGACGCATTAACCCGCATCGGATCATACAGGGTGAAAATTCTACCACTAGGTGTGTTTGTCCAACATTTGTACGAACCATCAATAAAAGGTGGAGATGTCGACTATGCTCTGGTTTCCGAGTCAATTGAAGTCATGCTCGTTAACCCGGAATGGAGAATTCCATATTTAAACTTCTTAGTCGATCAGAAGTACCCGGAGGGAGCAGACGAAGTCTTGCAAAGACAGATACAGCGTCGATGCAAAGGATACACGGTAATCAATGGTTGCCTGTACAAACGCAGTACTATCGGAATTTTTCTGCGGTGTATTTCGCCAGAAGAAGGACGAGAAATCCTGCAAGAAATCCATGCAGGAGATTGCGGACATCATGCTCAATCAAAAAGCATAGTCAAAAAAGCGTTCCACGCAGGGTTTTTCTGGCTAACAGCCAAGACAGACGCCGAGCACATAGTAAACACATGTGCCGGATGTCAGTATTACACCAAGCAGACAAATATGCCAGCCCAAGCACTCAAAACTATCCCTATTACATGGCCGTTCGCGGTCTGGGGGCTAGATATGATGGGACCATTCAAAACTACGAGAGACGGACTTACACATCTACTCGTTGCAGTGGATAAATACACCAAGTGGGTTGAGGCCAAACCCATCAAAAACTTGACGGTGTAACTGCCAGAAATTTCATTATTGATATAGTCATGAGATATGGCGTTCCACATAGCATAATAACCGACAACGGGACAAATTTCTCTATTGGAGAGTTGGCAAAATATTGCCGACAAACGGGCATTCACCTAGATCTAGCATCTGTGGCACACCCGCAATCCAATGGACAGGTTGAACGAATGAATAGTTCAATCCTGCAAGGAATACGCCCAAGACTCGAATCCCCTCTTCATAGAGTGTAGCATTCCCACATTTAAGTAATGTAAGGACACGTGTGTTATTGTGCTAGTCCCTTGATCAAATGCTAGCACCACAGTACAAAATGAAATATCATGCAAATGCATTAAATTCTATTACATCGCATGATCCAGTCTTTACAAAATAGCATTACAACTTGCATAGTCTTAGAAGACTAGCAGAAAACAGAATTACAGCGGAAAACATAGTACAACATTGAGCCCATCTTCTTCATGTGCCACAGGCAAAACATGTTGGCGATAGACTCGAGATCCTGAACGAAACCTCACTCGTCTTCAGATTCATCTGCAATATGGAATATGCAGCCATAAGGGAGTCAATACAATTTAATGTATTGGCAAGTTACACTATGGTGGATATAAAATGGCAATACTAATACTACATGCATATTTGGCTGAGTGGAGTTTTGGCTAAGTTTGCATAAAGCCAGTTTTGTCCTATATTTGATAAATCATTGAAAAATCTTTGAAAACCAACATAGGTAGACACACCATGTAGTTTGGTAAAGGCATCATGGGTAGACACAACATGAAGTTTGAAAAGGTAGCACAAAGGGGTAGACACACCATGTGCTCTAGGAAAAGGTTTCTACCATGTTTTAATTCATTCAGAAAAGATGAGGAGATCCTTCTATCCATCCTTGTCCAGCTGCTCGAAGTTGTCCATTACCGGGAACACGGCTATGATCATAGTTTCTAACTCTGAAGAGGTTGTGCACTTTCACCCTTTGTTTTCAATTAGCCCAAACATCCTATACACCCGGAGTGCATCATGGAAAGGAGAGAATTGAGA
Organism: Alopecurus myosuroides; assembly: GCA_028641055.1. Taxonomy (NCBI): domain Eukaryota; kingdom Viridiplantae; phylum Streptophyta; class Magnoliopsida; order Poales; family Poaceae; genus Alopecurus; species Alopecurus myosuroides. The sequence goes on along the minus strand of CM054061.1, from coordinate 178,632,148 downwards.
CGAGATCTTTCAGAAGCAAGAATTCAACTCAACCAGCAAGACCCGTTCCACCTATAATTCTGCTACATGTTCATGTCAAACATGGGTTGAACTCTCACAACTTAGTTGATCAATACAGAGCCCATATGTCAAAGGGCTGCACGGGAAGCTACTAAACTTAGAGGGACTTAGGAATATCTTTGTTCATGGGTGGCAAACCACAAGTGTACCCTCAGGTGACAACCACCACATCCATGGCCCTGGGAGTGATCCAGGTGACAACCACCATGGACATGGCCCTGAGTAGCCACTCAACATAATCCTAGCAATTTACCAATCCACCCAGGTGTTTCATTGATTGTTATACTTAGAATTTTTCCACAACATTAAGTAAAACAAATTTGTAGCAAGGCTAAGCATCTACTAAGTACTAAGTCTCCATAATAACAAGTCTAAGGGCTTGCTACACACTACTTGGGGTTTTGCATAGCATAACAATAACTTAGTAAAAATTCCCTCTCATGCATACTACTCAAAAACACTAGTAATGCATAGTAAAAATATGGGAGATTTGATGGTGTGTTACTTGCCTTTGAAGTTTGGTGAAGAACAATCACCTTCTCTTCACAAAATGGAATGTTCTCTCCGTACAATCTAAACAACACAAGTAAACAACAATAAACAAACAATCACAAGCAAAACAACAAAGTATAACAACCAACAAACTTAACACAACAATTTATTCTACAAAGGAATTATTTTAATTGGGTTTAGTGTATGGCAAATGGCTATTGTGTCTTGAGGATTCCAAAGTTATTGAACAAAAGTTTCACTAAGGATTATCACCTTTACTCTAATATGCAAAAGGAAAACTTGTTATTTCAATACACAAAGAGAACTAAGAAATTTTTGTTAGTGGTTTTCCCTTTGTGACTAAGGGTTAGTTTTTGATCAAAAGATCACACAAAGATCAAATCAATTTTTGTCTTGTTTTCTCCAAGTCTTGTTTTGCTTCCTTGAGTTCCTTCTGATGTCTAAGTATTTTTGCATGTTTCTTCAATGGCCTTGTGTGTAGTCCTCCTTATTAATTCTAGGAACTTAGTCATATAGAATAATAGAAGTAGTAGAGATTGTTAGAGTTCCCCTAAAAGGACTTGGAAAAGTCTTCATCTTATTCATCTTTTGGGAGAGTATTTCTTCTTGAGTTGAAGTTGCTCTTCTTGAGGAAAGTATTCTTGTTGAAGTCTTGGTCAAAATTCTCATCTTACTTGGAAAATAAATTCTAAGTCTTGGACAAAACACTAATCACCTTGAAAACAAATTCTAAGTATTGGAAAACAAGTACTAAGTCTTCACAGCCTTGGTCTTAGAAAATCTCCATGCTCCTTTGTAGCTTCCACATTGGTGGTGACTTCATTGAAATCTTCTAACACTTGTTGGTTTTGGTACAACTAGGTCTGGTCTTCATCTAACTTAGCCATAACACAAAATCTAAGAGAACAGAAAAGAAAGAGGAGGAAAGACTTAGAGAAAAAGACGTGGTTTGGTCCTCCTGAAGTTCCTCTTGATATTTTCTTCTAAGTGATCCTTCTTTTTGGAGATGCTTCTGAAGTTGCTAAGTCCTTCATGAGTCTTATAGCTTCATGTTGAAAATCTTCAAGTCCATTGTAGCATCCGCTCCATGGCTTTTCACTAATCCAGACTTAGTGGTTTTTGAAATAAGAGGGTCAACTAGGAAAAATGACTTAGAAATATTCTAAGTGCTTTGGTTTTGTTCTCTATGGTCTAAGGTTAGTCCTTAGCACGAATTTGCTAGAGAAAACATATTGAAAATAATTACAGAAAATAAACTAAGTCAGAAATAGTCAAATGAGCATATAACAATCAAAACCATTTTAACTTAGCAAAAAAATATTTTGGGCGCAAGTTACTGTTAGTACACATCCTAAGGTATCCAAAAATATTTTATTTGCAAAAATTGGATTTACAGAATTTAAACTATGCCAAAAATCACCAAACTAGCATATTTGAATTTAAACAAGTTTTAAATAGTCAATTTTAATTTTGGCCAGTACTAACAGAGTATACATGATCAGGGATTCTCAAAAATTCCAAATTTGTACAAATTGGATTTAGAAAACAAAAGTTATTAACAATTCATGGTTTACAAAGATCTACAAATAACAAGTGTGTTCACGTATCAAAAGTTAAATTTCTTGATTCTAAAGTGTTCTACACATCTTGCTGATTTCAAAAAGTACAAAATTATTCAATTTGGCTAAGGGGTTCAAAAGTTATTAAAGTTCTAAGCTGGGGGGGCTTTTCTGTAAAATCACAGGGGCTTTTCTGTTACAGAAATTGGGCAATCCGCGAGAAGCTAAACGGTGGCCTATGATTGGTCAAAACCGTTTCGGCTGGATCGTGGCTCAGGGCCGTTGGATCTAAGTAACGGTGGACGCACGAGATTGCACCGTACCTCTTCGGTTAATGAAAGAGGAGGATCCGTTGGATCTAGATCGGACGGCCAGGAGAGAGGAGAGCTCACCGAGCGGCGCGTTTCCGCTGGAGTATGGCGACGCGGTGGTTGTCCGGCGAGGAAATTTGATGACGGCGATGACACGGACGTACACCGAGCAAGAGGAGACCAAGGGGAGGTGCGACACGTTAGAGCAAGCTCGTTGGCGCTGTCTTCTTGCTCCCTGGATGACTCCGTCGACGGAGCGGAGCAAAACCCGTGACGGTGGAGGCGAGGTAACTCCGGCGAGGTCGTACTCCCATTCTCGTGCACCTGCGGTCGGTAAAAAAGGTGAGGAGAAGCGTTTGGGGAAGGTGATTGTGATGGAAATCTCGGAAGGGGCTCAGGAGACCTCTAGAGACGGCGGCGGTGCTCACCTGTGGCCTCTAGGGTTTGCAGATCCGGCGAAAAATTGCGGCAGCCTGGAGGCATAATCGGAGGGGAAAACAGAGGGGAAACGTATAGGAGGGTCCGGGATTTATAGGGGTGGTCTCGGGGTGGAGATCCTTGCCCTAAACACGAAGAAATCGGAGGACGAAATCCTCCCGTACTCGGAAACCTTGACGTGCACGAGAGGTAAGAGAAGGCTGACGTCATCATACGCGTCACGGTGGGTCCCACATGTCAGGGAGAGAGAGGAGACGGGCCACGTGCGCTGGGCTAGTTTCTCGTGGGCTTTTGCGGCGTGGGGGCTTTCTACACGGGCGGCAGATAGGAGGGAGAGGGAACGTTGGGCTGGGCTGGCTGCTCTGCTCCTCTCGCTTTTTTTCCTTTTTCCTTTTCCTTTTTTTTTGTTTTGTATTTTCTTTATATCTTTTGTTCTAAAACTCCAATTGACCTCAAACCCATTTCTGTAGTTTTGAAAAAACAAATCCTTTCAAAAGGAATCCAGTTTGGGTTGTTTCCATCACAACCAATTTTTGGATTTTCAAAATGGTTTAAAAATCAAAGAGGACACTTTATGACTATTTAGAAATAGGGTTTAATTGAATCTTTCTTTGGCTAACATAATATTTTGGAAAAACTATAAGTCAAAAAATTTGATTTCCAAAACACTTGAGAATTAATTCTATACAAAAACTTGTTGAAACCATTTAAGGTATTTGAAGTATTGATAAGGCACTTAAAATTCTTTATAAACACTTTTTGTTTTAAGCACAATTTTGGAAATTACTATATGCTATAATGTTGAAATTTAACCATGATATTTCCTTACAATGTATCTTATGGAAAACATTTTGAAACCAAGTTTTGAAAGGAGACATATTAATGCAATAGACCTAATTTTTAAATTATTTAAAGTACTTAGCAAAATAATTACTTTGAAGAAACTTTTAGGGTTTAACAAATAGAGGCTCAATTGGATTTAGCAATTCCAATACTTTGGAAAATCTCTATTATTTCTCTTTGTGTTGTGTTTCATGTGTTTTTGGTGGCTTGCATAAACAAAAGTTTTAAAGTTTTAGTGATTTTTGCATTACTTCAAAAATCAGGGATGTTACAGACTACCACCCTTAAAAGAAATCTCGTCCCGAGATTTGGGAAGGCTAGAAAGAAAAGATAGGTTTCGATTTCTTGGGTTCCGTGTAACTGGGTGGCTACCACCCTTAAAAGAAATCTTTGTGGGTATTCTAATCTCATGGCTTGATTGTGTAGCTTGTCTCGAGATGGTTTAAGTATAACTTTCCTTCGCAGTAGAGTTGCAGATCAACTAGTTCCTATTAAACTTCATTTGACACTGAGGGGTCACTCTTTGGGTCAACCAAAAGTCCTTGGATCAGTCTCAACTTGGTCTTTTGGTGTCCTTGGCAGTCTTCCATCTTGTTTTTTATCTTCTCATGGTTGTTGGTATTCTGGCTAGGTATCTTCTTGGGTTAGCATAGACGAGTAGATATTTTAGAAAGATCTAAGGAAGCAATCTACCCCACATAGAAGAAAGGAAACTCATCTTACAAACAATAACTAACAAGCAATTTTCACACCAAACAACAAGGTTTTTAACAACTAATATTATCATACCACACTCATTGGTATGATCAATGCACTAACACGTTGGCGTTGTTCTAACCAAGTAACTAGATTGGTGGTCTCAACTATATATTCTAGAGTCTCTTCAATGTCTTGAGGCGTTGATGATTTGTTGAGGAGTCTGAGTTCTTCTCTAATTTCTTCAATTATCTTCTCTATAATACTTCAAGTTAGGTGAAGAATACTTCTTGCACTTCAGGGCATGGTATTCACCAAACTTGTCTTGATGGTATAGAAGGGATGTTATCTAAAGAGAAGAAATTTTGGAAAAGAATAATAAATGAGAAGATACGAGAAAGATGAGAAGTTTGTCTTTAGAAGATTTGGATAAATTAGGTTTTCAACCAAGGTCTTTTCCAAACTGAAGGTCTCGAATTCTACAGGCAACACAATGCTCTGATACCATTTTGTAGCGTTCCCACATTTAAGTATTGTAAGGACACCTGTGTTATTGTGCTAGTCCCTGGATCAAATGCTAGCACCACAGTACAAAATTAAATATCATGCAAATGCATCAAATTCTATTACATCGCATGATCCAGTCTTTACAAAATAGCATTACAACTTGCATAGTCTTAGAAGACAAGCAGAAAACAGAATTACAGCGGAAAACATAGTAAAACATTGAGCCCATCTTCTTCATGTGCCACAGGCAAAACATGTTGGCGATAGACTCGAGATCCTGAAGGAAACCTCAATCGTCTTCAGATTCATCTGCAATATGGAATATGCAGCCACAAGGAAGTCAATACAATTTAATGTATTGGCAAGTAACACTATGGTGGATATAAAATGACAATACTAATACTACATGCATATTTGGCTGAGTGGAGTTTTGGCTAAGTTTGCATAAAGCCATTTTTGTCCTATATTTGATAAATCATTGAAAAATCTTTGAAAACCAACATGGGTAGACACACCATGTAGTTTGGTAAAGGCATCATGGGTAGACACAGCATGAAGTTTGAAAAGGTAGCACAGAGGGGTAGACACACCATGTGCTCTAGGAAAAGGTTTCTACCATGTTTTAATTCATTCAGAAAAGATGAGGAGATCCTTCTATCCATCCTTGTCCAGCTGCTCGAAGTCGTCCATTACCAGGAACACGGCTATGATCATAGTTTCTAACTCTGCAGAGGTTGTGCACTTTCACCCTTTGTCTTCAATTAGCCCAAACATCCTATACACCCGGAGTGCATCATGGAAAGGAGAGAATTGAGACGAGATCTTTCAGAAGCAAGAATTCAACCCAACCAGCAAGACCCGCTCCACCTATAATTCTGCTACATCTTCATTTCAAACATGGGTTGAAGTCTCACAACTTAGTTGATCAAGATAGAGCCCATATGTCAAAGGGCTGCACGGGAAGCTACTAAACTTAGAGGGACTTAGGAATCTCTTTGTTCCTGGGTGTCAAACCACAAGTGTACCATCAGGTGACAACCACCACATCCATGGCCCTGGGAGTGACCCAGGTGACAACCACCATGGACATGGCACTGAGTATCCACTCAACATAATCCAAGCAATTACCAATCCACCCAGGTGTTTCATTGATTGTTATACTTAGAATTTTTCCACAACATTAAGTAAAACAAATTTGTAGCAAGGCTAAGCATCTAATAAGTACTAAGTCTCCATAATAACAAGTCTAAGGGCTTGCTACACGCTACTTGGGATTTTGCATAGCATAACAATAACTTAGTAAAAATTCCCTCTCATGCATACTACTCAAAAACACTAGTAATGCATAGTAAAAATATGGGAGATTTGATGGTGTGTTACATGCCTTTGAAGTTTAGTGAAGAACAATCACCTTCTCTTCACAGAATGGAACGTTCTCTCCGTATAATCTAAACAACACAAGTAAACAACAATAAACAAACAATCACAAGCAAAACAACAAAGTATAACAACCAACAAACTTAACACAACAATTTATTCTACAAAGGAATTATTTTATTTGAGTTTAGTGTATGGCAAATGGCTATTGTGTCTTGAGGATTCCAAACTTATTGAACAAAAGTTTCACTAAGGATTATCACCTTTACTCTAATATGCAAAAGGAAAACTTGTTATTTCAATACACAAAGAGAACTAAGAAATTTTTGTTAGTGGTTTTCCCTTTGTGACTAAGGGTTAGTTTTTTATCAAAAGATCACACAAAGATCAAATCAATTTCTGTCTTGTTTTCTCCAAGTCTTGTTTTGCTTCCTTGAGTTCCTTCTGGTGTCTAAGTATTTTTGCATGTTTCTTCAATGGCCTTGTGTGTAGTCCTCCTTATTAATTCTAGGAACTTAGTCATATAGAATAATAGAAGTAGTAGAGATTGTTAGAGTTCCCCTAAAAGGACTTGTAAAAATCTTCATCTTGTTCATCTTCTGGGAGAGTATTTCTTCTTGAGTTGCAGTTGCTCTTCTTGAGGAAAGTCTTCTTGTTGAAGTCTTGGTCAAAATTCTCATCTTACTTGGAAAATAAATTCTAAGTCTTGGACAAAACACTAATCACCTTGAAAACAAATTCTAAGTATTGGAAAACAAGTACTAAGTCTTCACAGCCTTGGTTTTAGAAAATCTCCATGCTCCTTTATAGCTTCCATGTTGGTGGTGACTTCATTGAAATCTTCTAACACTTGTTGGTTTTGGTACAACTAGGGCTGGTCTTCATCTAACTTAGCCATAACACAAAATCTAAGAGAACAGAAAATAAAGAGGAGGAAAGACTTAGAGAAAAATATGTGGTTTGGTCCTCCTGAAGTTCCTCTTGATATTTTCTTCTAAGTGATCCTTCTTTTTGGAGATGCTTCTGAAGTTGCTAAGTCCTTCATGAGTCTTATAGCTTCATGTTGAAAATCTTCAAGTCCATCGTAGCATCCTCTCCATGGCTTTTCACTAATCCAGACTTAGTGGTTTTTGAACTAAGAGGGTCAACTCGGAAAAATGACTTAGAAATATTCTAATTTCTTTGGTTTTGTTCTCTATGGTCTAAGGTTAGTCCTTAGCACGAATTTGCTAGAGAAAACATATTGAAAATAATTACAGAAAATAAACTAAGTCAGAAATAGTCAAATGAGCATATAACAATCAAAACCATTTTAACTTAGCAAAAAATTATTTTGGGCGCAAGTTACTGTTAGAACACATCCTAAGGTATCCAAAAATATTTTATTTGCAAAAGTTGGATTTACAGAATTTAAACTATGCCAAAAATCACCAAACAAGCATATTTGAATTTAAACAAGTTTTAAATAGTCAATTTTAATTTTGGCCAGTACTAACAGAGTATACATGATCAGGGATTTTCAAAAAGTCCAAATTTATACAAATTGGATTTAGAAAACAAAAGTTATTAACAATTCATGGTTTACAAAGATCTACAAATAACAAGTGTGTTCACGTATCAAAAGTTAAATTTCTTGATTCTAAAGTGTTCTACACATCTTGCTGATTTCAAAAAGTACAAAATTATTCAATTTGGCTAAGGGGTTCAAAAGTTATTAAAGTTCTAAGCTGGGGGGGGGGGGGCTTTTCTGTAAAATCACAGGGGCTTTTCTGTTACAGAAATTGGGCAATCCGCGAGAAGCTAAACGGTGGCCTATGATTGGTCGAAACCGTTTCGGCTGGATCGTGGCTCAGGGCCGTTGGATCTAAGTAACGGTGGACGCACGAGATTGCACCGTACCTCTTCGGTTAATGAAACAGGAGGATCCGTTGGATCTAGATCGGACGGCCAGGAGAGAGGAGAGCTCACCGAGCGGCGCGTTTCCGCCGGAGTATGGCGACGCGGTGGTTGTCCGGCGAGGAAATTTGATGACGGCGACGACACGGACGTACACCGAGCAAGAGGAGACCAAGGGGAGGTGCGACACGTTAGAGCGAGCTCGTTGGCGCCGTCTTCTTGCTCCCTGGATGACTCCGTCGATGGCGCGGAGCAAAACCCGTGACGGTGGAGGCGAGGTAACTCCGGCGAGGTCGTACTCCCGTTCTCGTGCACCTGCGGTCGGTAAAAAAGGTGAGGAGAAGCGTTTGGGGAAGGTGATCGTGATGGAAAGCTCGGAAGGGGCTCAGGAGACCTCTAGAGACGGCGGCGGTGCTCACCTGTGGCCTCTAGGGTTTGCAGATCCGGCGAAAAATTGCGGCAGCCTGGAGGCGTAATCGGAGGGGAAAACAGAGGGGAAACGTATAGGAGGGTCCGGATTTATAGGGGTGGTCTCGGGGTGGAGATCCTTGCCCTAAACGCGAAGAAATCGGAGGACAAAATCCTTCCGTACTCGGAAACCTTGACGTGCACGAGAGGTAAGAGAAGGCTGACGTCATCATACGCGTCACGGTGGGTCCCACATGTCAGGGAGAGAGAGAGAGGAGATGGGCCACATGCGCTGGGCTGGTTTCTCGTTGGCTTCTGCGGCCTGGGGGCTTTCTGCACGGGCGGCAGCTAGGAGGGAGAGGGAACGTTGGGCTGGGCTGGCTGCTCCACTCCTCTCGCTTTTTTTTTTCTTTTCCTTTTTTTTTGGTTTTGTATTTTCTTTATATCTTTTGTTCTAAAACTCCAATTGACCTCAAACCCATTTCTGTAGTTTTGTAAAAACAAATCCTTTCAAAAGGAATCCATTTTGTGTTGTTTCCATCACAACCAATTTTTGGATTTTCAAAATGGTTTAAAAATCAAAGAGGACACTTTATGACTATTTAGAAATAGGGTTTAATTGAATCTTTCTTTGGCTAACATTATATTTTGGAAAAAACTATAAGTCAAAAAATTTGATTTCCAAAACACTTGAGAATTAATTCTATACAAAAACTTGTTTAAACCATTTAAGGTATTTGAAGTATTGATAAGGCACTTAAAATTCTTTATAAACACTTTTTGTTTTAAGCACAATTTTGGAAATTACTATATGCTATAATGTTGAAATTTAACCATGATATTTCCTTACAATGTATCTTATGGAAAACATTTTGAAACCAAGTTTTGAAAGGAGACATATTAATGCAATAGACCTAATTTTTAAAATCATTTAAAGTACTTAGCAAAATAATTACTTTGAAGAAACTTTTAGGGTTTAACAAATAGAGGCTCAATTGGATTTAACAATTCCAATACTTTGGAAAATCTCTATTATTTCTCTTTGTGTTGTGTTTCATGTGTTTTTGGTGGCTTGCATTACTGGAAAACAAAAGTTTTAAATTTTTAGTGATTTTTGCATTCCTTCGAAAATCAGGGATGTTACGTACAGCAGCTGGAGCATGGGTGGAAGATTTACCCTCTGTGCTTTGAAGCATTCGAACGACGCCAAATAGTTCAACAGGGCAAACCCCGTTTTTCCTAGTTTATGGTGCAGAAGCAATTCTCCCAACGGACATGATCCATGACAGCCCGAGAGTGCAGGATTTCGATGAATCAGATGCCGAAAGCGCACGACAGGATGTCGTCGATCTTTTAGAAGAGGAACGAGAACTTGTGCTTCAAAGATCCACCATCTATCAGCAAGGTTTATGACGTTATCATAGTCGGAAAATTAGGCATCGTTCTTTCAAAGAAGGTGACCTAGTGCTATGATTGATGCAACAAAGAAAGCACAAACTGGCCCCAGTATGGGAAGGACCATTCGTCATCAGTAAAGCCATGAAAAATGGGTCATACTATCTTGTAGACATTTGAGATACGGAAGATGATCCCGAGAAGCCGAATCGCAAAATAAAGAGAAAGATAGATGATGAACTAGGAGAGACAAAGAGGCCTTGGAGTATCCAGCAGTTACGTCCCTTCTATACTTAGTTCAATTTCTATGTAAACATCTTTGAGATCATGAAATAAAGTTGTCGGAATTCATACTTCTATGTTTTACATACTCCGCCTTTTCTATATCCCAATGATCTTTCAAAATACTCAATGTTAACCCGAATTGTGCCTGCGTGCTCGGAGTTAAAAAAACTGTATGATTTTAGCCTAAAAAAGGTTTAAGGAAACCCAGATTGTGCCTGCGTGCCTAAGTTTCATATAAAAAATTCCTTAGCTATTCTCTAAATATTATCTGATTGTTTTGTACTGGGTCACTGAAGCTAGTAAGCAAAAAATGCCTTTAGCATGATCCATGTTTCCGAGTTTTTGACTGATCGGTAATACCGAGTCACTCGGCATGAAGATTAAAACGCTATCGAGCCATTTAAAGCACTAAGGACAGTTAAAGCATACAAACCAGAGAATTTAGAAGATAAAGGAATTATAACCCGAAAAAACTTGCAAAGTAATTATATAACATTAAACTGCAAAAGGCGGAGTACTTGTTCATTCAAAAGGATAGAAGCATTACAATAATGTTTACAACATAAAGTTCGGTAATGCTCCTATTTTCTATTGCCCCAGGACCCGGATTTCTCCTTCAAGCATCTGAGTCATCTTCGCTGGAGGATTCTTCTGGAGTGTCCGGGATAGCCTCCTCCGGGTAGAAGATGGAGAGGTTGACCATGGAAGCAATCTTGGTTGCGTGACCTTTGATCTCGTCAAAGATGTTGGTCCGCTGTGTGTCCGTATATCCTTGAGGGATGCCGGACGCCACACGCCAAGATTTGGCAGTGGGGTAATGCATACGCATAAGGCCTAAAGCGATGCGTGCACCACCACGTGTTGCGGAGCGCAAGGTGGACTCCTTGGACTCCGCCACCTGCAGGATAGCCTCCGGAAGTTTCTCAACTTCCGAGAATTCCCCAGTCCTTGCGGGAAGGTACTTGTTGATCAGCTGCATGCCCGCAGCCTTGAGCACGGTAAAGACCTTCCCGAAGGCTCGGAATTTTTCAATCCGAGTAAGAGCGGGGTCATCTCCTGTTTTCAGACAAATAACCAAAGTGTTATAAAGAAAGCAGGGAAAGATTGTAAAAGGTCAAAAATCCGGTGAAAGTCGAAAACTTACCGAGAATCCTATCCATCTCGGAGCCTTCCTCCAGGCGAAGATTCAAAGCGTTCTCCAGATCTCGGATAGTTGCTTTGTCTTTCTCAGCTTGGTTGGAGGCATTGGATTGAGAAATGCCTACAGCCAGCTGGCTGGCCTCTAGTTCTTTCTGAACCTTCATTAGATTCTTATGAAGGTCCAAGTTATCCCGGCAGAGGTTTTCGGCATTGTCGGCATCTTCAGCAATTTGTTTGGCTTTCCCCAAAGGAGCTGAAAAGCGAGAAAAAATTCCGAGTTAGAAAACTAGGAAAAGTACTTAGGGAAAAAGAATAAAAGTGAAATCACGGGGAATAAAATACCTGTTGTTTCCTTCAGCTGATGCTGAGATGATACCAGCTCCGCTTCCTTAACTTCAATAATAGAAAGAAGGCTTCTAACCTCCTTATTCTTGACTGTTAGTTTGCCGAAAACTTCCATGTTTATGCTTTCAACGGTTTGCTGAAACACGGAAATGAAACAAAATGCTTAAGTTAACAGCAAGCATAATAAAGGTGAAAGCATTAAGTTAAAAGCATGCATTTGACTTATTGCTTGGGGGCTAGAGATATTACCTGGCTCATCCGCTGCAAACCCGACAAAGTTTCCGTGAACTCTTTTGCAAACTCTGCAAATAAAGTCCCGATAGCACTAAGACCCTCATTGATATTTTTGAAATCTTTATCGAAGGTGGGAATAGGTTCTCCTCAGTTGTCCGAGAAGAACCTCCCACCTCCAGGTCCGTCCTCTCCCTTGTGTCCGTTTCCGGCACAATAGGCTGGCTGGCCTGCAAGGTTTCGTCGTTGGGGGCAGCAGCGTGCTCTTCTGTAACTGCTACGGGGGTATCCGGAGCAGTAGCAGGAGAAGGGTGTGGACCTCTGCTAGCCACAGCTTTAACCATTTTTAGCTTCTTGGGCTTCAGAGTTGTGGGAGCCAAGCTAAAAAAGAAGAATGCCAGAAAGTTAAACTTCTGAGAATATAGAAAAATGCTTCGATAAATCGGAAAAATCCAGACGAACAAACCTGGAAGTAGCGACGGGAATACCGTCAAGATCAATAATTTCCTGAGAGGAGGAAATCTTCTTGCGCTTGCGCCCGCCAGCGAAGTTGGCGCGCAATGTATCCAGATCGGCGTCAGAAGCAAGATCTGACTCAGGAAGTTCAAAGATCTGTCGAAGAGGCAAAAGCCGGGTTAAAACAAATCCGAGATAAACAGAAGGAATACAAACTCAAGGGGCAAAAGGTGTACCTTGGGAGCTGGGTTAGACGCTGTATACATTGGCCGGCTTTCTTCATATTGATCGCGCGAGGCAACCAATTGGTTTACATGTTTTCGCAAATCTTTGGCCGACAAAGATTTTCTCGTCGTCCTCATAGCGTCGGCATCCCCCGTGTAATTACACAGAAGGCGAGGGTCGTGATCAGCCAAAGGCTGAATCCGCCTATTTAGCCAGCATAGGACTGTATCCATGCCGGTTAGAGGTGGATCGGAGGGGACGAGTTTCGCGATGCGCCGTTTGATCTTGAGAAGTTCTGGCGGCAGAGATTGCACTGCTTCTGTTCCCCAGTTTTCTTAAGGAATGGCAGCGGTATTGGAGAAAGGTGGAACCCAGGTGGTTTTTCCGGGAAAAGGAACGTCGGGATGGTAGAAGAAGGAACCCATCCAGAATTTGACGGATTCCGAGGTTTTGATCTTGGGGAACCAATCCTCCCTGAATCCGCATAGGGTAAAGGATATGGTCCCGCAAGTCGGAAGCGCACCCTCGAAAGGGTTTCGCTTAACCCCAAAACAATACTGCCAGAAATCTAACCTAGGAGCTAAACCTAGATACCCTTCGGAAAGAGCTTGAAATCCGGCTAAGTAGAGGATGGAGTTGGGAGGCAGATTATGGGGTTGAATGTGGTAATGGTCCAAGATTTTAAGGAAAAGGAGGATGGAGGAAAACCCATACCTCTTGCGATGTGGGAGGTAAGGAGAACGCGTTCCCCGTCTTTTGGCGTTGGCTCAGACTCGTCCTCCGGGCTCCGCCATTCGCCCTTCAGCAGCAGCCCCTCCTTCTCCATTGTTGGAAGGAGGGAAGGTGGAATACTGCTCTGGCTCCAATTGCCGGCAGTTTCCCCTTCATCTTCCGCCCCGATGGCGGCGGACGCCGCGACGGACGCGGCCGCGAGCTCTTCTCCGATGAGGACTATTTTTTTCCTCCGCCGTCTCGGGCGCGAGTGGCGGGGATGGCGCGGAGGAGGATCCCGCAAGATTGGTGGCGGCGAGGGGAGTTTCCTCGCTGGCTACACCGCCAACGGTCTTCTCCGGCTCGTCGCCGGTTGCACACGATGGAGAATCCACCATGGGATCCATGGTGTTAATGATTTCGTCGATCTCCGCCGCAACAGAGCGGGCCGGAGAAGAGTTCGGTGAGGCCATCTTTTGGCGGCGCGGTGAAAATCGTGTGCTCCGGTGAGGTCACCGACGGTGCTGGCTCGTGCGTTCGCCGGAAGGGTGCTCTACTCGCAGTATGCTTGGGCGCTGTGTGAGGCGAGGAGAACTGGGAGCAGAAGGTTTTTTCGGAGAGGATGGAGACGACTATTTATAGCCGAAAACCCATCGCGATGCGTGCTAAAGGCTCTTTTGACCGTTGGATGATCAACGCGTGTCACTAGCCGGAAATTCCGGGAAATGAAACGACGGGTGATTATTGCTATCTCCTCGTTTCCCGCGAGAATCTGTCAGAGATATGTTTCAGGGTTTCCCGCTCGAAACCCCAAACGTCCCTGACGTCAGCAAGATTAAAGCGCTGACACAGGAAGTTCCTTCTCCACGAAGATTCGTGGAAGAAAAGCCGGATTTTCTGGAATCCGAGTTTGGCGTTATGACATCCCTTTGAAGAAAAGAAGAATCTAGACTGCGAGCCAGTATTTCTCGGAAAATATGCACATTTGACGAAAGACGGCGAATCAGAGTCTTAATCCTTCTTGGGGGCTACTGTCGGATATATACCAACTAGGGGTATATCAGATGGTAGTCTAAAGTGCCGGATTACCAGGGTGGCCTAAATGGTAGTGGGCTACGGTCCATTGGGCGGCCCAGTAAGCTGGCGCACGGAAGCCGGATTCTAGAAGAACCCGGATCACGGCCCACGTGATTTGGCTTGGAGTAGAAGGCGGATTCCTTACTTTCCAAGTTAACACATACCGTAGTCTTCTAGGTTTCCTTCTCTGTATGCCCTAACCCGGCTATTATATAAAGCCGGACGGGAGATAAGATAGATAGACAAGAAGCTAAAGGCTAACTCGCCGAGAGGTGGATCCTTGACGAGTAGCTAATAGAACCTCACTTTGTACTCTGTATTCCCAGGCTTTAGTCCTGAATAGTGAGATTGCAGGAGTAGGAACGTCGCATTACTGCGTCGTACCGAACCTGGGTAAAACCCTGTGTCTTCGATCATCGTGCAATCACGTCCCCCCACGTCTCTATCAGTAGTCTCATGGCACCCCCGTCTATGAAATTTACTACGATGTCTCGACAGGCCTTTCTTTGTTCCTTGGAGGAGTTTGGGATCTCTCACGCCTGTGAGGATTGTAGTATCTTCCGGCTTTATCAGCTAGGTGTCTCGGAGGCGGCATTACTTTTCCGTCTTTCCGGTTTTGCTCCTCCCGTTCATTGTTGTCACGGGGATTGTTTCCGCCTTTCGTCAGAGGATCCTATTCTGGACGATGCATCCTTACTATCCGGAATTTTCTTGTCCTTCTTAGGATCTCCCTTCTTTTCCGTAGAATCGCCTGAATCTCCGGGTTCGCCAGGGTCAGGTGCTCTAGCGGCGCACATGGCAGTTTTGCATAAGACTGAATCATCATGTAGCTTGCTTGAACATGCTTGTCCTCGCTGTTGTTGTTGTAATGCTTTTCCTAAGAAAGCATACACTCCCTATAGCTTTTCGTCATTGGAGTACATATCATCATTAAAGATGGCGAACGCGGCTTCTGTGTTTTCGGCCACAGTTTTGTAGATGCGTTCTCCCTTAGCATTAGTGTTGTTAACATGCCTTTTCCAAGATGGGTTTTCAAACCTCTTTCTTGCTGGCAGTTCGTCCGGCTTTGAAATTTTGGGTAACCGCATAGGTTTAATTCCAGACCTATTCCTTTTTTCATACTCCTCTATTTCTTCCTGCTGCATTTTAATGTCAGCCTAGGTTTTGAGGAGATTTTCCTGATTTCGGAACAAATGTTGTTGTTGTCGCATTAAAACTTGTCTCCTTGCTTCCAGCACTTTCGGGGGCTCTTCTCGTGCAACCGGGGTTTGGATCAAATCAATCTCGTCCTGTTCCAACATTTGGGGAACAAGGATTTCCGCCTTTTTCTTCTCCGCAGGCTTGACACCACTGCCTCCTCCAACTTCCAGGTTCTAGTTGGCAATGTCTGTCAATTTCTCCACTTTTTTCTTTTGTCGTTTGGATAGCAGTTTCTTGGAGGACTTCTTTTTCTTCTTGGAAGATGGATGCTTGTTGTTAGGTTCATCTTTCGTCAATTCCTTGACGTCAGGATAAGTCAGACTAACTTCACCTTCCTCTTCCTCTACATCTGGCGGAGGCGTTTTAGGATCTTCATCTTCCTCGGCATCCGAATTTCCGGTCGGTTTTGCCATGAGTACTTCATGACAATTCCCTTGTATGGATTTGACCTTTCTTTCGAAAGCGTCTTCATCTTTATCTCCGGAATCTGAATCTGCAGATCCGGTTTCCGAGTCTAGCTTTGCTTCTATGGCTGCTAATACAGACTCAACTTCCAAGTTTGTTGCTTGATCGATGAATCTTGAGCCTGATTTCTACGCACGCTTCTATTCTTGTAGACAGTGTTGGACCTCCAAGTGCAGAGGTTTGTAGAACAACAACAAGTTTCCCTTAAGTGGATTACCCAAGGTTTATCGAACTCGAAGAGGAAGACATCAAAGGTATCCCTCTTAAGCAACCCTGCAATTACGATACAAGAAGTCTGTTGTGTCCCCAACACACATAATACAATTGTCACTTGTATAGGTGCACTAGTTCGGTGAAGAGAGAGTAAAATACAAGTAGTATGGATGATTATAAGTGATAATAGCAATCTGAAATAAAAATGGCAGCAAGCAAACATGTAGGAGAACTGATTGTAAACAGTGTATCAATGCTTAGAAACAAGGCCCAGGGATCCTACTTTCACTAGTGGACACTCTCAACAATGATAAAATAATTGAATGCATAAATATCTCTCTTCACCGAACCACTCTCCGGTTGAATAACAAACACCAATTAATTGCGTAGGGTTGTAACAACACTCCTCAAAGTCGCATTCCCATGTCTAGTTAACCCCACGCTGTCGCTATGAGTGCCCTAGAAGGTACTAGACAAACACCACAATTTCATATGGTCATCCAACACAAGATATAAATACCATGCTAAACCACACGGTGCACACACTGTCACCTTTACACCGTGATCAAAGTGTCTACGGAGATCTCATAACAGAACCACTTGAGTAGCATAATAGATGAATAGTAACATCTACTTATTCAACTAGATTACAAAGCTCATGATCACATAAAGATCACACCATGGGAGAGAGAGAGATGAAACACATAGCTACCGGTAGAGCCCTCAGCCCTGAGGGATAACTACTCCCTCCTCGTCATAGGAGACAGCAAAAGCGATGAAGATGGCAGTGGAGTCCATGGAGATGGCTCCGGGGCACTTCCCCGTCCCGGCAGGGTGCCGGAATAGAGATTTTTGTCCCCCGAAACTTGTCGGCGGCGGCGGCGGAGCTACGAAACTTTTCGTGGACAAAGGCTGATTCATTTAGGGTTTATGCCTCGGGAGGAATAAATAGGCAAAAGGGCGATGTCGGGGGGTGGCCAGGGGGCCCACATCACCTGGTGACGCGGCCAGGGGGACCCGCGCCACCTTGTGGCCCCCCTCCGGGTCTCTTCGGGACTTCCTTGACCCTCCCGGACTTCTAAGACTTCTGCCTTTTGAATCGTCCAATTTTGAGAATATTTCCAGAACAACTTTTCTGAAACTAAAAATAACAGAAAACAAGAACTGGCTCTGTGGCATCTTGTCAATAGGTTAGTCCCGGGAAATCGATAAAAATGACATAAAGTGTAAGGAAAACATGTAGCATATGACATGAAAACAACATGGAACATCATAAATTAAGGATATGTTTATGACATATCAACATCCCCAAGCTTAGTTCCTACTCGTCCTCGAGTAGGTAAACAAAAAAACAAATAATTTCTTAGGTGGCATGCTACCAACATAAACTTGATCATCATAGTAATGTAAAACATGTAAACTAGGATCAAATGAATAAATGTTGTGGTTTATAGTTGATATCAAAGAGTAATGTATAAACCATTAGGAATAAAAAAGTAAAACTTTTCAATGAATCAATACTAAAAGACAATCCACTGTGTAAAGTATATTAGAGATTATTTAAGCTTCAAGAACAACAATATAATCATCCAAGGTAACAAACTCTCACAACAACTCCTGTTAGGATCAACTCAAGTGACAACAATATGCACATAGGAAAATCATTCAAATAAATGTGCACTCAAAACAAGCAAGCGTTCTGTATTGGTTCCTGGCACCAGGATGTTGTGGCTAAAAGAACATTATGGGGGGTTTGAATGGTCAATGGAAGAAAGTCTCACACAACTGAAAGTGATCATTAGAAAAGAGGAAGTCTAATAATCAAAGTTATGCAAGGAGTAGTGATTGCCACACAACGGATGCACTTAGAGCTACAAGTGTATGAAAGCTCTCCAATGGAACTAGTGGGGGTGCATCCAACCTGCTTGCTCACAAAGACCTAGAGCTCTTTTGAGGAGGCTCGTCATTGGAATATACAAGCCAAGTTCTACAATGTAGTTTCCCCACATAGTTATGCAAGTCATAATATGAAAACTCTCTCCAAACTGAAATAATGATGCTAAACAAAGCACAAGTGTGGAATAAATGATAGTAGTGTTGCCCCTCTCTCTCTTTATTTTCTCCGTTTTGCCTCTTTTTTTCTCTTTTGGGCTTTTTTTTATATATAACCTCACTGGTAGGGGCAACACTCTATTTTACAATGAATCATCACACTTTTAGTACTCATAACTCAAACTGAAATATCTCTCATGTATATAAAACTAAATGCTTCTGCTGGTGTAGCAGTATGCAAAATAACAATGAAGCATGACAAGTAACATAATTATGATGGATGTTGTATGGCAATATATCTCGAAATTGCTATGGAAATTCCATGGCAGGTAGGTATGGTGGCCGTTTTGAGGAAGATAATTTTTGTCTTATGTGTAGAAGAACAAATTTCTCCCACGGGGTTTGGATGTACTGGCAAAGTTTGCACCAACTCTCAATATGAGAATGGGCAATGCACAGTACCGAAGAGGCTAGCAAATATGGATGGTGGAAGTGCCAGAAAACCACAACATAGAACTCACAAGTTAAAAGATTCCAAATAAAATCATGATATGACAAGGCATAATGAAAATCACTCCAAGAGGGTCTGTGGCAGTGACAAGCCACTATTAGCTACCCCGACCGTAGCGCGTAATAAAAAGCCATTACGATTGCTATCATCAAAGAAAGTCATATACCATTATCCTATCAACTGGTTATTTGAGTGTGGCATAGTTTCCAGCTTCTATACCAACCATTAATTGTTTTTACTCTACTAAACCAGCAAGTTTACCATTAAGAAAATTAATATCTCAAAACAACAACAAATAATCAAGTGAAACAGTTTAATGATCTACAAGAATATGCAAGCTTTCTTTCGTTATACCATCTGCCACACGTAGCATTTTATACCAAACACCAAACAACAAAAACTCTCCAAGATATATAGCAATGAAACAAGAGATTTCTAACACAACTCTACTAAAACTAACATCTATGAATAAGAGATGCATGAAAAACAGGAGCTAAACGCAGTACTAGCAAAAGGTGAACACTCACAGAACAATATGAATGAAAACTAGAGTGTTCTAAGCAATAAAAATGGAGCGTGTCTCTCTACCACACAGGAATGATAGGATCCAACCATAAACTAAAACAAAGAAAACTAAACAAACTGAAAGCAAAAATAACTGACGCTCCAAGTAAAATTCATATGATGTGACCGAATAAAAATATAGTTTCACTAGAAGTGACCTGATAAATTGTTGATGAAGAAGGGGATGACTTGGGCATACCCAAGCTTAGATGCTTGAGTCTTCTTAGAATTTGCTGGGATGAACCACGGGGGCATCCCCAAGCTTTGACCTTGCACTCTTCTTGATCACATATATCACTCTCTTCTCTTGACCCTTGAAAACTTCCTTCACACCACACTCAAAGAGTAATTCACATTAGAGGTTAGTGCAACAATAAAAAAATCCATGTGTTATGTATGGGAACAAGTGATATTGATACTTCTAAACATTGTCTACAGCCACTGATGTTTCGTGAAGCAAAGAAATCCACTTGACATCGTAAAAGAACAAATGCAAGAAAAATGGCAGAATCTGTCAAAACCAGAACAGTCTGTAAAGACAATTTTTTCGGGGCACTTACGTTGTTTGGATCGAAAAACTTAAATAACAAAAAACTTTTTTAATTAGCTGAGGAATAAGCACAAAAAGTTTCAGGTCATTCTGATCTTCCTGGAGTTTATAATTCTTTTTACGGTGGAAATCTGTTTCCTGCGCAGAAATCCGAAAACCAACTCCAACTCTCGTCAGAAACTTTACTTGACACTACTAAAACATGAAAATAAAGATAACCATGAGTTTCTTTATATGTATACAATCCCTTGACTCAAATAAAACAGATAAAAACAATGGAAAAAATAAAACCATGGGTTATCTCCCAAGAAGTGCTTTTCGTTAAAGCCTTTTAGCTAGGCATGATAATTTGAGAAGATGCTCACATGAGAAATATTAATTGAAGCAAAAAAGAGTATCAAGAAGCAAATTTAAAACAAATTTAAGTCTAACCCACTTCCTATAAAAATAATCTTGTAGAAAAACAAGACATGAAAGCACAAAGTGGCTAGCATAAGACAAAATAAGTGCAGCTTCAAAATTTTCAACATAAAGAGGGGAAACTTGATATTTTTGAGATTCATAAGACTATGTTTCCCTCTCTCATAATAATTTTCAGTAACATCATGAATAAAATTAACAATATAACTATCACATAAAACATTCTTATCATGAGCCACATGCATAAAAGAATTAATACTCTCCACATAAGCATAGTCATTCTTATTAATAGCAGTTGGAGCAAATCCAACAAAATAGCTAACATTATCATTATCATCACCATAATCATCAAATATAGGAGGCATATTACAATCGTAATTAATTTTCTTCTCAATAGTAGGTGGAATGAAAATATCATAATCATTATAATCATCATAAAGAACTCTAACATGATAGACAAGTTGTATATTAGGGAGATGGTTTTGGGTAATCCCTTCATAACTATGACAAGTTTCATAAGGATAATTGTAATCATAGCCTATGTTATAGAATATTTTATAATAGTTATCAAAGACTTGAGGCATAGTATCATCATAGGCAATAGACTAGTTATCTTTCAAAGTGCATTCATGTGTAAACATATCATCATTTTTACTAGAAAGAGATGTATCAAGCATATTATTAGCAGCAAAAGGATTTTCAAACACATCATCCACAAGATCAGAGCTTTCTATATAATCATTGTAAGGGACATGGATGGTACTAATAGTACAGCAATTATCACCATTTTCATAATTGGTACCAAAGAGACTTTCAATATCAAAAGTAGTGTGTTTCTCCCAATCATGACCACTTTCATAAATAACAGGCATAGGAAAATCATCGAGTTCAGACTCATCAAAAACTATAATGGGAGAAACATGCTTAGGGGGGTATACCGTTACCTCTCTCCTTTTACTCCTCCTATTCTTCTTCTTCTTCTTACTCTCTATAGGAGGGAGAGGTTTGAAAGGAAGCTTCTCCACATACCCTGGTTTATTGTCAGAAACAATAGAAAGAACTTTGGAGGATTCCTCCTCTTCATTAATAAGATGAAAAAAATATTAGCCCTGTCATATTTAGGTAAAGTCTCCTCTTTTATAATATTTTGTGTGTAAGTATTTTTGTGGCAATTATTAACACAATAAAGATGACAACCATGCATGACACTATTCATATCAGGAGCACTCATATCTACCAAAGAAGTTTTTCTTGATAACTCTTCACACCCCAAAAATAATGTAAGCTCATCATGCTGATTAGGAGTGATCATGTCATCACAATACAAACTTCCAGTATTCGAATAGCTATTACAGCTTGAGAATTGAAAATTGAAATGACCCACTTTACAGCAAAGTTCACAAATAAAAGGATAGAGGGCACAAACTTTTTTACCAAGATCATCTAAAGCCCTGTCCCACTTTCGAGTTTTTTCATTCCTATGATGGATGCAACATTCTTCTTCGGTTTGATTCTTTTCACAAGGTCTAAGTGATCCACAAAAATTAACATGCTTATAAGAAATAGTACTTTCAGAAGTTTGAGCATGTTCATTGCAATCATTAATAACAGTTTCATTTTTCATGCAAGTGTCTTTAAAAGGTTCATGATGTATGTACCCATTTGATTTAGGAACATTAATATAAGAAGCAAAGGATCTATACCAACCAACAATCATTTGAGAATCAAGACCATATTTACCACTAAGCTCTTGAAAATCAGCAGTTTCAGCGAAAGACTTAATGCAATCATACTCAAAGTTTATACCTGATTCTTTACCTTTGTCGTTATTCCAACCTTCATTATTGGTTTCAATTGTTTCAAGAAGGTCACATTTAGCTTCAACCTTCTTACTTGAGAAAGAACCCTCTGAACATGCATCTAGATAATCCATGTAATGTCCTGAAAGCATTGCATAAAAGTTAGTAACAATTATTTCTTTAGGAAGCTCATGGTTAGGACATTTAAGTACCAATGTTTTCAGTCTTCCCCAAGCTTGAGCAATGCTTTCTCCATCACGAGGCTAAAAATTATAAATTTAATTCCTATCTAAATACAGTTCATGAGAAGAATAAAATTTAGAATAAAATAGAGATTCGAGCTCCTTCCACTCCAAATGATGAGGATCATCTAGTAGCTCATACCACTCCCTTGTTTTGTCCTTAAGTGACAAAGATAATAACCTCCTCTTAACTTTGTCCACTGAAATACCTGCACACTTGAACAATCCGCATAATCCATGTATAAAGAGTAAATGATCACGAGGATGGACGGTTCCATCTCCAAAATAGCAGTTATTCGTGACACGTTCAACAATTTTCATAGGTATTTTAAAAGGAACACTTTCAGCAGGAGGATTTAAAATATCACAAGCATCATTAGATTTATCACATATGGGAGATAAAGTATCATCAGAGCAAATTTTCTCCTCTAAAACTGGGGAACTAAAAAGTTTATAAAAACTAGCTTCCCCAAGCTTAGACTTTTCCATAGTATTAGAAATAATGGTATCCAAATGGTTAATGCTAATAACATTGCTACTAGCATGCAAATAAAGCTCTCTCATATTTTCGTTGTTTTCCATTAAGACTAACCAGTAAAAATAAAAACAAGCAACAAGTAAAAATAAGCCTAACTAGTGAAATCAAGAAACAAAAACATACAATTGCAGAATCTAAAGGAAATAACTTCGAGCACTCACAGAGGATGTGAGTACCTTTTACCTTACCTCCCCGGCAAAGGCGCCAGAAAAGAGCTTGATGTCTACGCACGCTTCTATTCTTGTAGACAATGTTGGGACTCCAAGTGCAGAGGTTTGTAGAACGGCAGCAAGTTTCACTTAAGTGGATTACCCAAGGTCTATCGAACTCAGGGAGGAAGAGGTCAAAGGTATCCCTCTCTAGCAACCCTGCAATTACGATACAAGAAGTCTGTTGTGTCCCCAACACACCTAATACAATTGTCAGTTGTATAGGTGCACTAGTTCGGCGAAGAGAGAGTAAAATACAAGTAGTATGGATGATTATAAGTGATAATAGCAATCTGAAATAAAAATGGCAGCAAGCAAACATGTAGCAGAACTGATTGTAAACGGTGTATCAATGCTTAGAAACAAGGCCCAGAGATCCTACTTTCACTAGTGGACACTCTCAACAATGATAAAATAATTGAATGCATAAATATCTCTCTTCACTACACTACTGCGAACCACTCTCCGGTTGAATAACAAACACCAATGCATTGCGTAGGGCTGTAACAGCACTCCTCAAAGTCGCATTCCCATGTCTAGTTAACCCCACGCTGTTACTATGAGTGCCCTAGAAGGTACTATACAAACATCACAATTTCATAGGTTCATCCAAGACAAGATATAAATATCATGCTAAACCACACGGTGCACACACTGTCACGTTTACACCGTGATCAAAGTGTCTACGGAGATCTCATAACAGAACCACTTGAGTAGCATAACAGATGAAGGGTAACGTCTACTTATTCAACTACATTACAAAGCTCATGATCACATAAAGATCACACCATGGGAGAGAGAGATGAAACACATAGCTATCGGTAGAGCCCTCAGCCCCGAGGGAGAACTACTCCCTCCTCATCATAGGAGACAGCAATGGCGATGAAGATGGCGGTGGAGTCGATGGAGATGGCTCCGGGGGCACTTCCCCGTCCCGGCAGGGTGCCGGAACAGAGCTTTCTGTCCCCCGAAACTTGTCGGCGGCGGCGGCGGAGCTACGGAACTTTTCATGGAAAAATACTGATTCATTTAGGGTTTATGCCTCGGGAGGAATAAATGGGCGAAAAGGCGATGCCGGGGTGTGGCTAGGGGGGCCACACCACCTAGTGGCGCGGCCAGGGTCCCGCGCCACCCTATGGTGTGGCCCCCCTCCGGGTCTCTTCGGGGCTTCCTTGACCCTCCGGGACTTCTAAGACTTCTGGCTTTTGAATCGTCCAATTCCGAGAATATTTCCAGAACAACTTTTCTAAACTAAAAACAACAGAAAACATGAACTGGCATTGTGACATCTTGTCAATAGGTTAGTCCCGGGAAATCGATAAAAATGACATAAAGTGTAAGGAAAACATGTAGCATATGGCATGAAAACAACATGGAACATCGGAAATTAAGGATACGTTTATGACGTATCAGGGTCTTCCACCTTTTTTGTGGGGTCTTGATTTTCTGCCTTTTCAACGGCGTTTTCGTCTTCCGTGTTTTCAGCGATCTCAGACTGCACCATACCAATAAAGTGGGATCTGGCTGCGGACAACTCTGAGGAGGCGGCAAATCCAGATGTGTTTTGGCGATATGCAGCTATGGAAGCTTGATCAGCCCCTATGTATGAATAGGGAAAATCTGAGCAGAGTCCGGCATTGAAGCCTTCATCTATTGGGCATAGGGCGGGTGGGATAAAATTACTTCCACCACGGAATCCCATTGCTTCTGTTGTTAAACCGATAAAAACCTTAGCAAATCCAATAGGTAAACATAGGCATTTACCAGATGATTCTATGCCGGCATGTATGATCCATTGTCGAGGAAGCGTCCGACGTTTCCGTCGAATTCCAGGCTTCCAACAATGACCGTGCTGCAGATTCCGCCGAGTATTCCTGCTCGGAACGTAATTCCCGACGCTGCTACCCCCACGATGAGCGTCAACTCTCGAGACATCATAGTAAGGATCATGGACGGGGCTGCCATAAGCCTACTGGTAGAACCGCGGGGGGACGTGAAAGAACTGTAAACAAGAACACGAGTTTTACCCAGGTTTGATAGGTCGCAACTAGGCGGCGTTCCTACTCCTGCAATATTACTAAAACCAGGGCTGAAGCCTGAAGTATACAGAGTACAATTTTGAGTATGGTTTCGCTAACTCGGCGAGGATAAACTTCCCGGCAAGTTGGCTTCTAGCTAACTTGTGATCTTGTTTGTTCCCTGCTCCCATCCGGCTTTATATAGATAGCCGGACTAGGGCTTACAAGAAGGAAACCTACAAGACTATGGAAAGTATCTAACTTGGAAAGTAGGGAATCCGTCTTCTCCTCCAAGGCATACCACATTCGGCCGTGGTCCGGGTTCTTCCAGAATCCGGCTTCCTGCACGTCAACTTACTAGGACGCCCAATGGACTCTGTTCCATTACCTGTGGGTTACCCTGGTAATACGGCCCTGGCCAATGTTGGATATACCCCTAATTGGTATATATCCGACAGGCGCCGTTGCCGGGGAGCAATAGCGTGGGTGAATATTCTTGTGTGCATTTGTTTGCTTTGTCTCTAAGTAGTTTTTACTTTCTGTTGTAAGTTGTTTTCTATCTTAGTTTGGATAGGGAATACGAATTATAAAAAAAATAGTTGTAATTGTTATCTAAAAACATTTTTTAAAGGAAAGTGATTGGAAAGATGAGTAATGGTTAAGTGGGGTCGACCTTAAACACTTGTGTTCATGCCTATGAAACCAAAACAAATCTTTCCATTGAAGCTTTTCAGCTAAATCGATGTATATATTGTGTATATTCCACCATACCATAAAAATAAAATGTTAATATTAGTCTCTAGTTATTTGAAAGTGCAAAAGCTTGGTTTACTGCGCAGAAACTGTGCTTCACTGTAAAAAATCATGATAAATCTCAGAATACTATTTTTATCTGAAATTTTTTGTGCATAAACCTGAGATTATGATCTATCTTTTCTTATTTTTATGTTTTTTCATTTGATCTACGTAACTATCTCATTGAGTGCCAGCTTTATAGGTTGTTCAGTTTTCGTAGATTTCTTTGTTTATTCATATTGTACTTATTGTTCTTAGTTTCCTTAGTTTTTCGATGGACAACAGAAATTTTATAAGAAACCTCGGTATATACAGTGGCTAATGTTTAATAAATATCATGAAACTTTCCAATACTTAAACATGAGTGGATTTTATTTAATGAGTACTAACCATTCTAATGAATTTTGTGAAGTTTTATGTGGATATAGCTTATAATATCTAATCAATATGGTGATATGAGATGAACAAAAAGACGCAAGAGCTCAAACTTGGGGATGTTTATGTGCATCCCAATAACATATTCAATAATATATAATCATCTAAGATTGGGGATGCCCGAGTCATCCCCCTATCCATCAACAAAAATGAGGTTGTCTCGTTCATGATCTCTATTTTCCTTTTCACATGATATGTATTGCCTTAACATGTATTTTAATTTACTTTCATTTATTTTGGGGTTTCTTTGCTGTTACTTTGAAGTTTAGTTCTTGTTTATCCTCTGTTATTTTAGTTTCTAAAAAAATAAAGTACCAAGTTTTGCGCATTTAGTTTTAGTTGATGTATATTTAAGGGCTTTTTCTGTTTTCTGCATTTGCTGCTCACTGTACGATTTTTCATATTTTACTAAAAACTTTAAAAGTCACGAAAGTTTAAGTTATTATGTATCATCTAACCCTCTGGATGCACAAAAATTGGCAAAAATTTATGACATGTTTAAGTGGACCTAATAAATACATTTTCCAGCTGCTGTTTTTCTGGACATATTCTGACTTTTGTTGTAAGAGTGGCCTCTTTGCATTTTCATTTGATTCTTTTTGGGTCTTACATTTCACTTATAAGTTGGTCACTTAAGCAACCTTTCTGTAATTAAAAAAAATTGATTTGGTTTAATAGCAGCACTTTGGAAAATTATCGGGCCTAGTTGAAAGGCGTTAAAGAAAGCACTTCTTGGGAGACAACCAATGTTTTTATTTTTGCAATGTTTTATTCTGTTTTCTTTGAATCAAGGTGTTGATTACTTCTGTAGAAACTCCTTTGTACCTTTATTTACTCGCATTTTTTGTGCCAAGTAAAGTCTCTAGTGAAAAGTTGAGGTTAGATTTGGATTTCTGCGCAGGAAACAGATTTCTGATGTCCACTGTTAAAAATTGTATAAATTCCAGAAAGATCAAAATGACCTGAAATGTTTTGTGCTTAATCCTCAGCTATTTACGAAACTTTTCTAGTTTTACGTTTTTTGATTTGAGCAACGTAAGTGCATCGAAAAAATTCTTCTTTACAGACTGTTCTGGTTTTGACAGATGCTGCCTTTTTACTTGCATTCTATCTTTTACTATGTCGAGTGGATTTATTTGCTCCACAAAACATCAGTGGTTGTAGATAATGTTTAAAAAGTATTAATAATTCTTGTGTACAAGGAGAACATGTGAAATTTTGATTGTGTACTAACCCTCTAACGAGAATTACATTCAGTTTGGTGTGAAGGAAGTTTTCAAGGGTCAAGAGAAGAGGGTGATATAATGTGATCAAGAAGAGTGAAAAGCCAAAGCTTGGGGATGCCCCGTGGTTCATCCCAGAAAATTCCAAAAATACTCAAGAGTCAAAGCTTGGGGATGCCCAAGGCATCCCCTTCTTTATCAACAATTTATCAGGTCACTTCTAGTGAAACTATATTTTTATTCGGTCACATCATATGCACTTTACTTGGAGTGTCTGTTTTTTTTCCTTACTACTATAAATATAGTTGGAACCCATTATTCTTATGTGGGGGAGAGACACACTCCGCTTTTCATATGAATACTCGTTTTCTTCCTTGCTCGTATTCTTAGTTTTTCTTCTAGCTGCTGCAAATCCTTTTAGCTCCTGTTTTTCACGCATCTCTTATTCAGAGTTGTTAGTTCTAGTAGAGTAGTATTAGTACTCTCTTGTTTCATTGCTATATCTCTTGGAGAGTTTTTTTTATATAAAATGATTGGTGTTGGAAACCATTAGTACAATTTTTGTGCTTATAACATTGCAAAAAAGAAGCTCGTATAGACTGTGGCTAGACTTTTTCATGTCATCTTAGATGTTATTTTAATTATATGCTTAGTAGTTGTTTTGTAGAATTACTTGTCTCAAATAGCTGAGAGTGCTTAATGTGCCATTGAAATAATAATGAGTTGTTTTTATCACATTGAAGCATAAATTTGTGGTGTTCTCCTTCGAATGCTTTATTTGGTTGACTTGGCGCATACTTACACCATATTTATGACTACAGACTAGTCACTTATAGCCTCTATGATCATTTAGTTTTTGACTTGTAATAACCTTTATGATTTGATTAATAATGTTTTTGTCGCTATGCATGATTATGGCCATTATTGCTCTCTTGATTTGTCGCCCCCAGTCTTTGCTAGCCTCCACATGTACTGAGTATGAGCTCTACTCGTGCATCCAACTCCCAAAAATAAAAGTTATCCAAACGTGTCCATCATACTTACCTATATGTGGTATTTAACCACCACTCCAAGTAAATTTCTCATGTGCTACCTTTAAACTTTAAAAATTACTCATGTTTTGTGTCCCTGTTTTAGCTCATGAGGACGTGAATAGAGAATCTTTATATCACTTGTTGATTGGACTTTACACGCTCGGACTAGTGGCACATCCGCTTATCCAAAATGATAGAAGAGCTGGCAGCAGGGTGCCCAGCCCCAAAATTTGTTACTATAAAATTCTCTTCACTATTTTTGCCCCTTATTTATCAGTCAAATCATAAATGTGCAAACAAAAGAGAAGAGAGATGACCTTCTGACTCCAGATGTGTCCTTCAAATGGGAGCCACTCTTGTGAAGTCTAGTTGGCTTGTATCGTACTGTATTTTTTGTTTACCATTCATTGACATAAGAATACACCTCTCTAAAAAATGTTTTTAATACCTTTGTTTAATAAAATAAAAAGCTCTAACACATGAGTTAATCCATGCTTCCCTCTGCGAAGATCCTTTCTTTTACTTTTATGTCGAGTCTCCATCTTCTAACTTTATGCACAGTTGAGAGAGCGTAGTTGCCAATCTGAGTTTAATGTGCATCAGTCCCAAAGATTATTATTGATTGATTCATGATGTATTATTACTTGCTCTCAAATTATTTGTTCTAGTCATCCACTTTAACTTTAAAGGTGTCCTGACATTTATGTTTTGCCTCACTCTTAAGGACAAGCGAAATATCACTTTGCTATGTTTTATTTATGCTCGAAACAAACGTATAACTTTCAAGTGCATTATTATTCATGATCTTTTATTTGTGTTACTTTTCATGTTGCAACATGGTTGCTAAGTTTCATTGGTAGAATTATATCTATCATGCTTGTGTTTAGAGTGCTATGGTCTCAGCTTATAAATGCTTTTACAAATATAATGATCAAGATTATGTTGGTAGCATGTCACCTCAAAAATTATTTTGTTTTTATCGTTTTACCTACTCGAGGACGAGTAGGAACTAAGCTTGGGGATGTTGATACGTCCAAAACCTATATATAATTTTTGATGGTTTCATGCTACTTTTATGCTTTTGATAATTGTTTTTTATTAAGTTTATGATTTATTTGGACTAACCTACTAATAGTTGAAAAAGTTCACAATGTTATTCTTTTACACTTTGATGTGTAGGAACTATCAAAAATAGAAGAGGAAACCTTGTTGGAGTAGAATTGGGACTTTTCTGAAATATATCTGAAAACTCTTTTTAAATATTGCCACGTTACAAGTCGAAGACGACGTCAAACGGAAATCTCATAGAAGACAAAATTGTGGGGGAATTTTGCGACGTACGTTCTAGACTTAAAACTCTCTTGATTCCGAGTCCGAACAGCCGAGAAACGCCCGATTTACCGCAGCCCTAGATGGGATGATGGAAATCCGTGAGACTATATAAAGGGAGGAAACCTAGGTCGTGGGAGACAGCCTATACCACGAATTTCCAGCCACCAAAGCCACGTTTTAGCCTCCCCAATGGATCCAATATCCATGGGGGAGGGCTCCCAAGACCATGAAGGAAGAGGGCTAAGGGGCGGCGCTCCCCCATGATGCCAGCGTCGCAGGGAAGTAGTCCATGCGCCACCGTCGGCACCGCCCTGCGCCCCGCGCTGTCCTCTCCACCGTCTTCACCGCCATATCCATCGCCAATTCCTCCTTGTATATAGTAGTTCATCCTCCCACACACCTTTGTACCTCCCTATGTAAACATGGTGTTTGACGTTATAAATTATTTGCAGATGATCTATTCATGTCTGTCATGTTTGTGTAGATCCCTTTTGTCATATGATTGATTATTGAATCTTTATGGATGTTTTGAGCTATATATTGAATTTGTTACAGTCCTATGGTGCCATCATATGTTTATGCGCGCATGGATCACATCATAGGGTTTGTAGTATGTGGAGAAAGCTAGAGGGAGGGATGCTTGAGTGACGGAAACATGAGCCCCAATCTAGTGATTAAAGCATATGGGATAAAGAGGACATTTTGATCTTAATGATGTGGTTGGTTATTTTTACCTTAATGTATCTTCTAGTAGTTACGGATGTTTGCTTGAGTTCTAAGTACTTGCAATCATTGGATAGTGAGAGCTTGTTAGGTTTGCATCTCCCAACTAAAAGAGGAATATCAACCTTGTATTTGACTATTTGATCATGGAAAAATCCATCACACTTTCCACCACTTTTCCATACTCATGTTATCATTAGTTTATAGTCATTTAGTGTAGTTTATTGCTGCAGCAACTAACTTTACTTTCATGTATTTATTATCCTGCAAAACTATCTTGTTTACCCGTATTATTGCTCTAGTATTATTTCCTAGGTAAAGTAAACGTTTAGTGTGCGTAGAGTTGTATAAGTGGTTGATAGAACTTGATAGAATACTTATCCTAACTTTACCTCCTCGTTGGGTTCAACACTCTTACTTATCGAGAAGGCTACACACGATCCCCTATACTTGTGGGATATCACGCGCCGGCCTGAGGCCGGGGTGGAGGTGAGTGTGGGCTGGTCCTGGGCCAAGGTGGAGGAGCAGGCATGCCGACCTGGGAGCCAGCCCGAGGCCGGGGTGGAGACCGGGAGCTTCGGATGGCCTCCCGGCCTGGCTCGCGAAGGGGCCGGCCCAAGGTCGGGGTGGAGGTCGGTCGGTTCTGTGAGGGGTACGGCCTGGGGGCCGGTCTACCTGGGGGTTGAGGCAGGGTCCCCTGTTTCCTCCCTTTCTCCCTCTTCTCTTCTCCTTTCTCGATGTCGCCTTCTTGGAAGTCCTCCGTAGCTTCTTGGCCACTGTCTTGGGCATGATCTTGAGCACGTTCCTGAGCATCATCTTGGGCTCCATGGTGGGATCAAACCTAGGCACGTATAGGGACAATCCATGAGGTAGCGCACCATTCACCAAGACATCAAAGGCATATAGAGAGAGAGGAGTGAGTTCACCTTGTCTTGTATCGATGTAGGGCTTGATGGAATGGGGTGTGCTGCATCATCTCCCCCCTGGAAAAGAGTCGTCCTCGACTCTTGATCCATCCTTCCGCGTGTGTAACCATTAGAGGGAGAAGGAATGTTGACGACGAAGATGTCGTTGAAGTTGAGCCGCTCATCGAAGGTCATGCAAAGGTATTGTCACATCCCAATTTTGGAATACCTGTTAACACAGTTGTTTTGCTAATTGCTTGGCTAATAAACCTTGATTGTGTTTGTTTGTGTTTGTTTAAGTGCAACTAAACAAACTTAAAAAGGATAGCAAAGCAGTAAACTAAAAATATTCAACATATTGTTCCAATGATAAAAATATTCAACATATTGTTCCAATGACTTTGGCAATATTTTATCAAGTAAATATTGATCAAAGAGTTTTACAAAACTATCTTATGAATCCAATACTTGTTGAATATTATTACAAGGCCTAAATTAAGAAAGAGGAAAACACTTAATAAATTTCCATAAAGGATTATCAGAAAAAGAGGCATTCTTAAATGCTTCACCAAAATATTATCAAATGTTTTTCCAACCTTGGAAGATTAAAAACAATAGTATTAGAGAGCATTTACTTGCTATCTCTAGTCACATAAATATTTTGGCAAAGCATTGCTAAAGAAAAGCCAAGTGCTTTATTAAATAGAAATTCCAATATTTCCAGAAACAGAAAACTAAAACAAGTTACTATTGTAAACTTTCTTAAAATGAGATGAAATTAATACCATTGCTTCCTTATATCAAATAAGGAACACACACAAGAGGAGACCAAGAATTGAATCCATTAAAGCCCTGAAAACATGATTTTTCTGCACAGCAACATTTGGGATTTTGAACAAGTTTGTTCTACAAACATTTTCCAAATGCCATGAAATAAATACCACATGCTCTATAACATAAATAAGGATGAAAACCAAAAGGGCACAAGTTTTTGAATAATTTAAGTTGCCAAAAACCCCTGTTTTCTTGACAGCACCTTTTAGAAATTTGAACAAGTTTGTTCTATAAAGTAACTCAAAATGACTTGAATTTTCTACCACATAAGGAACACATCAAATAAGGAATGTGTGCCAAAAATTATCATTTTTGGAAGCTCCTAAGTAGTCAAATAAATTCAATGTCCATTTATGTAAGAATTCAAATTTGAACAACTTTGAATTATCAAGTTTAGGCAAATGAGCCAATTTTCACATATGTTGTGTATATTAACTAGTAAGAATTTTGGGCAAAGGGATTTCAAATTATGACTTTGTTTTCTTAGGAAAAACATCCATTTTCAGAGAGTGCAGGGACCTACTTGTAATTTTCCAGGGACTTAAATGTAAGCTGAGTCACATGGTGTCCTTCTTCTTCCTGTAGATGACGAAATGGAGGGCATGGCTGCCCATGCTTCCTTTGCTTCGAGTAGAAGACTTCTAGATGGTTAAAACCCCTCAAGTGCACCTCTTACCTGCTCCCTCTCTTCCCCCTCGAAGCTCTCTCTCTCTGTACATTTGCAAACCCAAACCCTAACCCGTACATGGCCGCCGTCGATTCGGCCGCTGCGGAGCTCGCCGCCGGCAGACGGGTGGCCCATCGTCTCCGCCTCGTCGAGTGTGACCTCCCTGCTGAAGGAATCAAGCTGGAACGTAGCGTGGAGCCCGCGCCGACCGTGTTTCTTCTCCGAGCCCGGCGACTCCGGCGACGAATTCCGGCCGCCTCGAGCTCCCTCCTCCTCATCCGAGCCCTCTAACGCGTCCAGGGTGAGCATGCGACCGTCCCCGTGCCCTTTTCCCCCTCCCTCGCCCACGGATTCGACGCCGTGCCGTGTCGCCGTCCGGCCGCCGCGTGCGCGCCGTCGCCGCCGCCTTTCCGGTCGCTCCCGGGAAGCGAATCATCACTCACTCGGTTGCCCTCGTCGTAAGCAACGTTTAGATGTTTTTATTTCGCAGTTTGGTCGCCGGATTCGCCGGATTCGAGCTCACCGGAGCAGATTCCCGCCGGCGTGACGTCGTGCTGACGCAACGATAGCGTCATCCTCCCTTGACCCCGCGCGGACAAAGTCAAACTGCGGGTGGGGCCTCGCTGTGCTGCGTGGCTGCCCCCGTGGCGCCCAGGCCCGCGAGTCAGCCTCACGGGCTAGCTCTGGCCGCGGTGTAGATCTGATCTGACCGGCCCATTTAGCAGATCTGGCCCAAGTCTTGTTTCTTTTCCATTTATTTTCACAGAAACTGGTATGTTTACTTTTGGATCTAAAAGGCAACTTAAAAGATGAATTTTACCAAACCAAAATTCACAGATGTAAAGCAACAAAATATGAACCACCTCCAACTTGTAGATCTACTTTTGGATGAACATTTTTGAAATTAAAAATGATTTGGCAACAGGTACCAGAAACACCAAAATGAGCACCATTTTTATTTTACAACTCAGAATGAAGTGAGGCCAATTGCATTGGAAAGCCCTTGAAATTTCCTAACAGGAGCATTTAACCTCGTTTCCAAATTAATTGTATTTTTGAAATTGCATGCAATTTGGTAAAACACCAGAGAGCACTTTGGTGATTTTTATAAAATAATTACAAATGATTTTTGATGCAAACTCAACTGGATGGTCTTTTATATGTTTAGGGCTATACAAACCTAGAAGGGTTTAATTTTTAGAGCATCCTAGAAAATTTTGTGGACAGATCCTTGTTTTGCATATTTCTGCCATTTTGGCATTTTAGCTAATTAATTGTTGTGATTATATTTTTGTGTTGCATTATTGTTTTCTAGCATGTAAAAGTTGTGTGAACTTGTTTTCTAAGTGTTACTTAGCTATTTTAGCATTTTATATTGTGTGGACTTGAGTTGAGAAGAAATAGAATTTTTGTTAATAGCATTTGATTATTCTCTAGTAATACTTGCATAGCATTTTTGAGTGATGAATTCATGTGCAAAGCACTTGCATTTTTTGAGTGTATCCAGTACCATGTTGGTACTTAGTTTGTGTTGTTATCACCTCTGCTATGTTGCATTGGAATTGGTAGAAAAGCACTATTAGCTTTGTCATGACTATGAGTTTTGTTATGGAAAAATTCCCCCAGGTGTGGAATTTTGACATAATCATTTGTGGTTTTGTGACCACATATTTTTGGGTTGTATCCATAGGTCCAGTAGCATTTTGATAAGTTTGTTATGAGTACTTGACCCCTAAAGTTTTCACTTGTGTGAAAAACAATAACATGAGTAGCAGTGCCTTGCTTATTTAAGCACCCTATTATTTTCTGCTAGTATTGTTAATGCACTAGATGCTAGTTTAGTTTTTTTTTGTTAATTTTTAGCAAATGGACCAGAGGCATTGTGACCTCTTAATTCTTTGTTATGCTAGTGGAACACCCACTGGTTTCATTGCATTTTTGGTGGAAACATTATTTCCCCCACACTAGATGTGTTTCTTTTATATATGTTTTGAGTAGATCTTTAAATGCTTTTTAGGCTTATTGCTAGATTAATTCTCATGAAACCAGTACCATTTAGGTACTGTTATTTTGGTTATAGCACCTCTAGATACTTGGTGCTCGTGTTTGAAATAGATTTAAATAGCAATGCTTAAAGTCTAAATTTCATACTAGGATATTCATGTATGCTTTTTGTCTTGTTTTGCCCTAGGGGAAAAATATGAATCTTTGGTATGGAAACCAGAGTATGGAATGTCCTTGTGGCATTATTATCTTAGGGTTTTCACCTCTGATAGGTTTCCTCTTAAGTAGCATAAAAGCATGAGTAACACTTGGATGACTAGGAATTAATCTCCTCACATGTGTAGCATTGTAAGCATAGTTTTCCCTTGTTTCCTAGCTATGCTTTTTATGTTATTTTGTGGAATCCAGTAGCATTTATGGTACTGGTTAGAGGAGTATTTTGCCTCTGCTAGCTTGCACACTTGTGCATAAAATTAACTAGTGTAGCCTAAACTAGTCTAGTATTTTTCCTAAATGTTCTACTAGTATGAGTAGGAGTTTTTGGATGCTAGATTGTTTGTTTGGAGCACTTTTATAAAAGTGACCAGAGGCTTATTAACCTCTGGGTGAGCATTTTTTTTTAGTGGAACACCCACTGGTACTTTTGCATCATGGTGGAAAATAGGCTTGGCTTGTTGTCATGAGCCTTTTTCACCACTTGAGTATTTTAGCAAATTATATGTGCTAGCCATAGAGATTGTTGGGGAAGTTTTTAGACATAAAAATGTGTTTTATGTGACACCCTACTGTCTAGTAACATGTGCTCTACCCCACTGGTCCATGGTGTTCTTAACTAAAAATCATTGAATTGGCCACACATAAACACTAGGAAAAAAGCAGACTTTTCAACTATAGTTTTTATGCCAATTTTTCTTAAGGGAAAAATTGAGAACTTGGGTGGTACTTCTTGATTGCTTGTTGTATGTATTACTTGTAGCCTTGTTTGTCTTGTTTGGTTCTGAATGTGTGTCCTTTATTCTCTTTTTACGGCGTTAGAAAACGAAGAGGAAGGAAGTGTCGTGAAGCTCTGTTTCAAGTTCCAGTCACTCCAACAACCAGGGACACAAGGAGATACCAGGCAAGCATCCTGATTGCTTGCTGATACAATACTTACCATTATATATCATGCATGTTTTACCTCTGAAGTTTTACCAAAACTTGATTATCAAAGCTATTTTTGATGTGGAAATTACTACTATACTATATTATAGGTTACTATCATGCCAGTAGTTAAACTTGGTAATACCAAGCCCATAAGCCACCATATGGTATTTAATACCATCAAATATACTAGTCCCTAAGTGGACACCCTAAAATTGTGATTCTACGAAACAAAGGCTTTACGGAAAAACCCGGAGAAAAGGCGGATCCTTGTTCTCCGGAGGAATGTGGAAGTGGTCATTTTTGAGAAGGTGGTGTTTTCAAAAATGACACATAACCTAGTCTTCGCCGGACAACCTTTACCGTACTGCCACCCTACCCCAACATGGGCACGGGGCTTAACTTGAAGTTTGTTCTTATTAGTGTGTGCTATCTCACTTGCTATAAGGGGCGTCGTACCCTCGAACCGAATGTCGTCAAAACTCCCAATGTTGAGGCATATAAAGTGTGGGATTAATTTTCCCTCCGGATGCATTCATTGAGGCTCCTGGCTAGGCAGGGTGGGACTTGATGCCGGGGAGAACAACCTCAATCGAGAGATAGGCATATACTAGCTTGAACATAGTGGATGGTTATGATCAGATACCTGATGTTTACATACTGTTGTTACAGTCCGTGATTGTTCACGGGAGGTGTACTGGATCTGGTGGATGTGTACACCTCTGCAGAGTACAACTTTTTCGAAGAAGCCGCGTCCTCGGATATGGACAGTTGAATGGCCATGTAGCTAGCATTGTGTCAATGTTTTCAAAAAGAAGTTTTTGAAAGGGAATTTTGGAAAGGAAGTGTTGGACTTGTGAAGTTCGGAAAGGAATGGAAACTTATACCGTGGAGGTATCGTCGATGATGAAAAGCCAGATGATGTTATACAAAACAAAATGTTTTGCAAAGAAAACCTTTTCTACTCTAAGCAAGAATTCCGGAAGCTGATTCCAAGAAGTTTTGCAAAGAGAAAATATTCTTTAACAAAGTTTTACAAAACCTCTTGTACATGCGATATCTACAAGAGAAATAAAACTATATTATTTTTCTTCTGAAGTATCTTCTTCAACGAAGATACAGAATAACCTGACTGCAACTGTGGTGTCATCTTATATGAACACCATTGATAGTGAACCCTATTTATAGCATACCTAATCCACCATATAAGCATACTTGCATGTTGGTAAGTGATATGATGGATGTCTTGCTGAGTACATTCAAATGTACTCATTATGGTTTCGCCCCTGGTATCTACTTATCAGATTTGGAGAAGGAGCCTCCAAAGGATATCTATGAAGAGAAGTACGGGGCTGACGGCTTTGCGAACTAGGATCGTCTCCGGGTCAGCAGCCTGTAGGTTAAGGCGTGACTTGGGCTCAACTACGTTGTGTTTTATTTGTCTTCCGCTGTGTTTGATAAGTTGCCTGCCCCATGTGGCAGTTGCGTTAAACTTGATCATGTGATCTTTTATGTAATACCTTTATGTATTCGTGTAATGGATGATGTATTTCTGTGTGCCAACTGTGTATGTTGTTCACGACTGATCTTTCTGGGATCGTGAATGTATGCATACGTAGGGTTTCAGACTGCCGGTCTGGGGTCCTTACAGGTATGCTCGTAGTTGGGGTAGTCCAAAGGCGATGACGATCTTGAAATGGTCCTCTTTGGTTGGTTGATGAAGATCGCGAATGGCGGTGTAGTAGTCGGCGAATAGCTCAAGAGGTGGTTGTTCCATTGCTTGTGGAAGCGGTTGAGTGTAGATGAACTTGACGTATTGGTTGCACGCCACTCCATTGCTTGCATTGTTGTTGATGCTCTTGTCAAAGTCCATGTACATCTTGACGATTGGTATGTAGTCGTGGGAGTCATTGCCGTTGATGCGCTTGTCGAACTCGAAGTACATCATGACGTGTGGGGTGTAGACGGAGAATGCGTTGTCGTTGATGCGCTTGTCGAACTCCAAGTACATCATGATGTGTGGGGTGTAGACGGAGAATGCGTGTTCGTTGATGCGCTTGTCGAACTCAAAGTACATCATGATGTGTGGGGTGTAGACGGAGAATGCATTTTCATTGATACGCTTGTCGAACTCCAAGTACATCTTGATGTGTGGGATGTAAATAGAGAATGCGTTGTCGTTGATGCGCTTGTCGAACTCCATGCACATCTTGACGTGTGGGATGTAGACGGAGAATGCGTTGTCGTTGATGATGCGCTTGGAAAGCTCCGTGTAGATCTTGACTTGTGGGATGCAGATGGAGAATGCATTGTCGTGGATGCACTTGTCAAAATCCATGTAGATCTTGACAAATGGAATGTACTCCTTCCAAATCTTCAAGTCGTTGTTGATGTTCATGCGGTGTGGAGAGCCATGTATGGTGAATAATCCATGAGGGCTAGCATGCTTGAGAGGGTCACCAAATTTCTGCAAAAGAGACAACAAATATGGAGAGAGAGAGGTGGTAAGCCGTTAGTGTCAATAAGCACAAATGGGATTTTGCTCTCAACTCTCATCTCACTTTTGGTGGCAATCAAGGCTATACCTCGAGGAACACTCGTGCCTTTTCCACTCATTATAGGATTGTGGCTCTCACTCACGGAATAGTGGATCTCTCTCTCACCACTCATCTCACTAGAAGCTTGAGAGGAAACAATAGAAGGCTCCAAAATTTTGTCACTTGAGGTTTGCGAGTTTGTCGAAGTTGTTGCATTGCTGGGAGGAGGTGGTAGTGTCACGGCTTGTGTCTAAGAAGGCTTGATCATCTCGTCTCTTGGGTTGACGCCAAATGGTGGAATTTTGGGCTTGCTTGGAGGAGGCGGTAGTGTCATGGCTTGTGTCGAAGAAGGCTCGATCATATCCGTGATGTGGTAGTGTAAACCATGCCTTGTAGCCTCCTCAAGTGGTTGATGATGGTGAAGATGATATTCTTGGTGAGAATGGTGACGAGGACATGGCCTTGTAAAGGTTGGAATGAGTTTCTTGTTAGTCAAGTGGAGTTTGTCACAAAGTTCTTTGCTACCTCCATCGATGATAACCTTGATTGATTTTCCATTGATGCCGACTCTAGTTTGAAAGAGGTTGCGTCGTTGGTCATGTTCATCTTGTGGAGAGGTGGTAAGAACTTGTGTCACCACTAGCGATGTATTCTTGTCCTCATTGCAATAGACACTCTCTTCTTCATCGTTTTGTCCGTCCAAGGAATTAAGAGCAACTTGGTGCAAGGCATAGTATTCGCCTTCACTCATGGAGTCACGTTCACCATCTTGGTTGACAATCGTGACCATCTTGTTGGAACACTCGATAGACTTGTGTCCACTCCACCATATTTGTAGAAAGTAATTATGCTCAATTTGACTTGAGGAGCATTAGAGGTGGTGGTAGGAGACGCTTGTTTCTTGAACGGTTGCGGAGTTTTGTTAGTAGCATTGGGAGTTCTAGAGGCGCTCTTGGTGTTGGTCAGTGTAGTCACTTGTGTCATTGGAGACAAAGAAGAAGGCCTTGGAGAGGTTGGAAAGGGATGAGCATCTTTCACAAGGTCACATGCATCATAGATTGGTGGAGTTGCATCCTCATTATCATGGTGATGTCGATCTTGTGGCGTTACAGGAGTAACTTCGCACCCTTGATGTTGTTGTTGCGCTTGTGGTGATGAAGGATGCTCATGCTTTTGATCATGAAGTCCATAGTCCTTCCTCATAGGATGTCGCACATGGAGTTTGTGGATCGTTGTTGGTGGTGAAGTGCCTCTCGCCTCTTTCCTTGATGAAGGAGTAGTATCATAATATACATGGCGACGTTAGCCTTGATCCTTGTCGATGGAGGAGCGCACGAGAAAGTACATTCTTGGTGGCGATGAGGTGGAGGATCCCACTCCTCATGAGGATGATGACGCTCATGGCCCTTGAACCTTGGAACATTGAGGCAAAGGGCGCTCAAAGTGTTGTGTTGATGTTCTTGATGGGGTCGCTCATGTGGTTCTTCATCCAAGATGGAAGGTGAAAGATCATGAAGAGCATCTTCATTTGCTTGGTGTTGATTTGGTCGCTCATGGGGGTCTTCATCGAGGAGAGGAGGTGCAAGATCATTGGAAGCATCCGCACTTGCTTGTTTTTTTACAGTGTCGCTCATGTGGGTCCTCATCAAAAATAGGAAGTGAAAGATCACGTGGATCATTCTCACTTGCTTGTTGTTGATGGAGTCGCTCATGTGGGTCCTCATCAAAGATAGGAAGTGAAAGATCATGTGGAGCATTCCCACTTGGTTGTTGTCGATGGGGGTGCTCATTGGGGTCTTCATCAAATATAGGGAGTGAAATATCATGTGGAGCATCCCCACTTGGTTGTTGTTGATGGGGGCGCTCATTGGGGTCTTCATCAAAGATAGGGAGTGAAATATCATGTGGAGCATACCACTTGGTTGTTGTCGATGGGGGCGCTTATTTGGGTCTTCATCAAAGATAGGGAGTGAAATATCATGTGGAGCATCCCACTTGGTTGTTGTCGATGGGGGCCCTCATTGGGGTCTTCATCAAAGAGAGGAGGTGGAAGGTCATGTGGGTCATCCTCATTGGCTTGGCGTTGACGGTCATGATGGGGATGATGGCGCTGATGGTCATTGTGGTGAAGTTGTTGGAGACATGCTCCGCGGCATGCACTAGCATCATTGTCATGGTTATCTTCTTGATAAGAGTCTTGCTCTTGGCGGTCATTGTGGTGGTGACGCGCATTTTGCCTTGGAAGACTTGGAAGTGGGCGATCACCATCCACGAAGTCATGTATACCATAGTCATGAGTTGAGCTTGGCGGAGGTGGGTGACGTGGGTGAGAATCGTGGACCTATCGGGTGATGCTACCTGGTCCAGGGCCCAAGACCTGAGCCCAAAGGGAGGTGCCACCTACAGTTCTGGAAGGCCCAATAGGAGCCCACCCGCAAAGACTTGCGGATCAGGAAAGAAACTTGTAACCGACCTAAAACTAGGGTTTGTAACCCCCCCCCCGGGGACGGTTTGAGACCTGGCCACCTATATAAGGCCAGGAGAACCACCGGGGAGGGGATCCAGTCAACTTCTCACCACCAAATCCTTGAGCTCGAGACCATGCTCTCGACTTGAGCACCCCCATTGTAACTGATCTACTCATGATACAGATCGAAAGAGCAGGAGTAAGGGCTTTACCTCTACAAGGGCCCCGAACCTGGGTAAATCGTGCCCCTCTGTTAGCCGACGATCGTCACCAGCGTCCATACGTTCTCTTAATCAAAACCCTACCAGATCATCCGAGGAACTTGTTGAGATAACTAATCGACAATTGGCGCCGTCTGTGGAACGGTGGGCGTTGGATCTACCACGTCTTTGGCCTCATCATCGCCAACCTTCGGCTCGAGCCCCGGAACCTCAACTCTAGCGGAGCCAATCCACTTCGGGTCGATCATCGTCGCGCCCCACTCGTCGGAATCGCGCCCGCTGTTCAGCGGACTGGAGAAGAGCGTCAGCCTGGCATTCGAGAGCCTCCACTTCCACGCCAACAAGGCGGGGATATTGCACTTCCCCGAGTGGATCGATCTCGGCGAATTAGACTCCGAGTCTATCTCAAGCCCGGTGACCCTCGACTCGCCACCTGACGACACTGATCGCGACCTAGCGCCCAGTGGTGGATCCATCCGCCCCAGCGTCCGCAACTTCCACACTATCGCGGCTGAAGAACCCTCTCGGGTCGTCGGAAGCTGTCAACTCACGCCTAGGATTCACGATCCATATCTGGCCCAGGTCTGCATGGCAGGACCAACTGATCCACCCGAAGAAACTGAGGAAAGCATGGGGGAGCGAGAACGCATCAAAGTCTCGCATGACGCCTGGGTCAGAGCAAAGGAGGCCATACACCAAGGCCAGCCACTCGCGGAAAAAGCTCCCCATGAGGATCTGACCGTGTACCACTATCATCTGGTGCGAGCAGGTCGACTGATCAATGAAGCTCGCAAGAATTTGGAAGTACGTAAGAAAGCAGCGGATGAGTCAAGCGCGCGCCATGCGGCCCTCTCTCACACTCGCTCGGTGGGAAACAATCCCTCGAAAAAGAGATACGTCTCGAAGACCGCCGCCATGGATCGCGAATCCCTCAGCGGAATCAGCAAGACACTCGAGACATCCCTCATGCACGTCGACGACGACGATAACGTGCACCCGACGACTCCCGCCGCCGCAGTCTTGGCAGCAGCCACATACCTACAGGCGAATCAACCGGGCGAGAATGACCCCTGCGCAGAGCAATATCGACAAGTACAGGAGGGGCTAGGCATGGCAGCCGCAAAAATCGTTTCCCAAGCTCGCAGGCACGCGACAGCGCAGGAAACTGAAAAAACCCCTCGAAAGGACAAGGAAACACCCCGCCGACGTGGGAGCACGTCACCTCCAAGGAAGGAATTGCCTCGTCGCGCCCGAGGAAAAGAAGCTCGGCGCCGTGGCGATAGTCCGAATAGCAGCGACGATAGCCCGAGAGATCGTGATCGGAGTCCACGGCGTCACAGCAGTCGCTCGCGACATCACAACAGGGAGTCACGGAAGGAAGATAATCGCGACCGGCCTGAGCATGACGCACGAAATGACATCACGCAGAACAAAGTCAACAGGGCCCGAGCGATCTGAAACCGCGCACGATCCCTATCGGCATCTTCCGACGAGGAGGCCTGCGGCGCATTGTGCTTCACCCGCGACATCCACGAGGCACCAATGCTCAAAAGGTTCAGACTTACGACGGATGTCCCGAAGTATGACGGGTCGCTAGATCCAAAGTCTTGGCTATCAGATTACCTCACGGCAGTAATATGCCAACGTGGGAATAAGACAACGGGCATGCAGTATCTGAACCTACACCTCGTAGGCGCTGCACGCAGTTGGCTCGAAGGAAGACCAAGGGCGTGCTACGGGTCATGGGACGATCTAACCTATGAATTCCGCAAAAACTTCCAAGCGACATACAAAAGGCCTGCGTCTATAGAGGAGCTATGAGCGTGCAAACAGAAAAGTGGCGAGTCTACTCGCAAATATATTCAGCGATGGACCACGCTCAAGAATACGGCGGGAAACATATCTGAAGAAGTTGCGGTCGAGGCTTTCAGCAAAGGAGCTCGACGCACCGCTTTCCGAGAAGAACTGGGACGAGCTGCCCCTAAAACCATCGGCGAATTGATGGCAATAGCCGACAGATGGGCCAATGGTGAAGACTCCGTGCGCAACGAGAAAGCATCCTCACCCGCGCCTAAGGAAGATCGCCATGGTCAAAAAATAGAAGAGGAGACACTACGACCTCGAAGAACTGGTGGCAGCAGAATTCACCAAAAATCGCGATAACGGGCCACGTGGAAATCGCGAATTTAAGCCAAAACCAGATGACAAAACTCCCGACGAAGACCTGGATGGTTACTGTACGCTACATCTATTCATAGATAAACGCATAGGGAAGACCAAGGCAACTCATCTCCTCAAGGACTGCGGAAAATTTCAGGACATCCACGAGGCCTACACGAGAAAAAACAGAGTCGCGGTCAACCAGGGATACCCGCAACTCCCAGGAGGAGGCCAGCCGCCACATCCCCTACCTCCACCAGGACATCAGAATGCGATATTGGCCGCGTTGCCAGCACCACCCGCCGCAAACCAGGGAAACAATGGGTACCCGAACCCTCAGGGACTACTCGGAATGATACAGAAGGTCTGCCCCTCCCGAAGGGTCCAGAAGACAAACACACGCCAAGTGGTCATGTCAGTACAAAATCCACCGTCCAAACCAGAATACCCGAAGATGGCAGATCAATCGATAACTTTCTCCAAAGAAGACCATCCTCCTCGAGTATACCGACCAGGACACGCCGTGCTCGTCATTCAGGCGCAAATAGGCAACTACGATCTTGCGCGAGTGTTCATGGACGGCGGCAGCGGAATAAACATCATTTACGCGGACACACTCCGCAAGATGAACAAGAACCTGGACGGACTCGCGGAGTCAGAAACATCCTTCCACGGGATAGTACCAGGAAAAGCAGTCCGACCACTCGGAACAATCAACCTGGAAGTAGTGCTCGGAAACCCAAGAAACTACAGGAGAGAGTTCCTCGTCTTCGAGGTAGTCGACTGGCCCTCACAGTACCACGCCATTCTCGGCCGAACAGCGTTCGCGAGATTCATGTCAGTACCACACTACGCATACCTGAAGCTCAAACTCCCAGGGGAATACGGCACCATCACCATAGATGGCGACTTCCAAAAGTCATATAAGTGCGATATTGAGTTCAACGAGATCGCGAAATCTTTCGGGATGCACAAGGAGCTAGAAGAATTGGCAAAGACCACGGACCACTCTGTGATGCCACTCACCAAAAAGAACGCTTCAGAAC
Source organism: Alopecurus myosuroides (assembly GCA_028641055.1). Lineage (NCBI taxonomy): Eukaryota > Viridiplantae > Streptophyta > Magnoliopsida > Poales > Poaceae > Alopecurus > Alopecurus myosuroides. Next base: position 178,587,371 of record CM054061.1, on the reverse strand, counting down.
TCGAGTTCAGTGCAAACAGCGACACTCGAAAGCATCAAGTGCACCCGACAGAACCCGCGAAGACGGCGATGGTGTCTACCACCCTCTCACCCGCATAGGAAGGCGTGCTCGTCGAACTCCTCCGTGAGTACTGGGAAATCTTCGCCTGGCAGCTTTCAGATATGTCAGGGATACCCAGAGAGTTCGCCGATCACTCACTCGAAGTATTCAAAGACGCCAAACCTATCAAGCAAACGACCCGCCAATTCTCTGAGTTTAAACAGAAGGCTCTCGGAGAAGAAGTGAATAGACTACTCACCGCAAAATTCATCACAGAAATCAAAATATCCACCTGGTTAGCAAACTCGGTGTTGGTACCGAAGAAAAACACTGACATCCTTCGCGTGTGCATCGACTACACGTCGCTGAACAAACACCGCCCCAAGGATAACTTCCCATTACCACGAATCGACCAGATCGTGGACTCCACTGCAGGCTGCCAGCGCCTCTCCTTCTTGGACGCCTACTCGGGCTATAATCAGATCAGGATGAAAAAGGAGGATGAGGAGAAGACAACATTCATTACACCTCATGGTGTCTACTGCTGCACGACAATGCCCTTCGGGCTAAAAAAACGCAGGCGCAACATATCAGTGCTTCATGCAAAAATGCCTCACCAAGCTCATTGGCAAGAACGTACAAGTGTACGTTGACGACATTGTCATAAAAACTCGAGTGGAGGATACGCTCCTCGAGGACATCAGGAAAACATTCGACGCCCTCAACGCGTACAGGATCAAGCTTAACCCGAAAAAATGCGACTTTGGTGTTCCCGCAGGACAACTTCTCGGGTATCTAGTGTCCGTCCGAGGAATCGAAGCCAACCCAGAGAAAATTCAAGTAATACTAACAATGAAGGAGCCAACCAATCTTCGCGGCGTACAACAGCTCGCGGGAAGGCTAGCCGCTCTGAGCCGATACATCACACGATAAGGCGAGCAGACACTACCCTTCTATAAACTGCTGAAGAAACAGATAAGTTCGAGTGGACACCTGAAGCAAAAAAGGCGTTCATCAATCTAAAAAGAGCGCTGCAGAGTAGGCGCGTATTGGCAACGCCAGAAGAAAAGGAGCTCTTATACCTCTACCTAGGCGCAACAAATTAAGTCATTAGCACAGTTATCGTTGTCGAGCGGCCAGAAGACGGCACAGCGTACGGCGTTCAGCGACCAATATATTACGTCAGCGAGGTGATTTCGCCTTGCAAGCAGCGATACCTTCACTATCAGAAACTCGCGTATGGCGTAGTCCTCATGGCCCGAAAGCTCAAGAATTACTTCCAGGAGCATACCGTCGCGGTGCTAAACGACGCATCACTCAGTACCATCATGAAAAACCCAATGGCATCCGGAAGAATCGCAAAATGGAGCATAGAGCTAGGCACCTGGGACATCATTTATGAAGGGCGCAAATCTATAAAATCCCAGGTCATCGTGGAATTCCTAAGCGAGTGGACGGAGCTGAAAACACCAGGACCCCCAGAGTACACGAGCAACTGGATCTTGTATTTCAACGGGTAAAAAAGAAACGAATGAGCCGGAGCCGGAGTTATTCTTATATCTCCCCGAGGCGACAAGCTGCAGTACGTCCTGCGACTAGACTTCCCCTCCGATGACCCAGCATCCAACAACGACGCGGAGTATGAGGCCCTCCTACACGACATGAAAATGGCGATCTCCTGCGGAGCCACCCGATTGATGATATATGGAGACTCAAATCTCACCGTGCAGCTGACGATGAAGGAGTGCGACGCTATCGCGGATAACATGGTCGCCTATCATGACATGTACAATCTACTCGAAAGAAGCTTCAAAGGGTGCGAACTGAAGCACATCGCGCGATCAAGCAATGAGGAAGCAGACAAGATGGCCAACATGGGGTCAACAAACGTCCCATCCCTCGAGGAATCTACTTCAAACGAATGATCAAGCGATCAGTCAAAGTCAGAAAGCTAGCAGGAATACCCGCAGCAGCGGAAACAGACGACAGCCCACAAATTGCTATGATCGAGCTCATCCACAATATTTCAAGGCAAGTTTTTCTGGTCGAGCCAGTCTGGACGCAGAAATACCTCGACTACTTGTCCAAAAAACAGCTCCCAGCAGACATTTGCGAGGCCCAACAAATAGTACGATGCAGCAAATCCTTGCGGGTGATCAACGGAGAGATATACAAGCAAAGCATATCAGGAGTGTTGCAGAGATGCATAGCACCCAAAGATGGCAAGGAGTTGCTTCGAGATATACACCAAGGAGACTGCGGGCACCACGCCAGTTAGAGGGCAATTGTAGGCAAATCTTTTAGGGCAGGATTCTACTGGCTCATAGCAGCCAGAGACGCCAAAGATCTAGTCGACAAATGCAATGCCTGCCAAAGGTTTGCGCCCAGATCACATGCCCCTGCCACAGAACTCCACATGATCCCTATCGCCTGGCCCTTCGCCCAATGGGGGCTGGACATGGTGGGACCACTGTGCAAGTCAACACCTGGAAGATACACCCACCTGCTTGTGGCAGTCGACAAGTTCACAAAATGGATAGAGGCCACGCCAGTCACCTCTGCGCATGCCCAATGCGCCGTGAGATTCCTCGATTCCATCGTGTACTGATTCGGCGTACCGCACAACATCATCACAGACAACGGCAACAACTTCACAGCCAAGTAAACACAAGAATTCTGCGAGGAAAAAGGAATCACCCTCAGCTTCGCCTCGGTAGCTCACCCGCAAACTAATGGCCAGGTCGAACGATCTAACGGATTAGTTTCGGCTGGCCTAAAGAAACGACTGTTGGATCGGTTGCACCCAGCAGCAGGGCACTGGGCCGAAGAACTACCATCAGTGCTATGGAGCCTACGAACAGCACCAAATCGATCAACAAACTACACGCAGTTTTTCATGGTATATGGAGCTGAAGCCGTCCTACCTGAAGACGTCAAATTCAGTGCTCCACGAGTCGTTTCATACATCAAAGAAACCTCAAACAAGGCACTCGCGGAAGACATGGACGCACTGGACGAGATCAGAGACATCGCACTCGCAAGGTCTGCAGTCTACCAGCAGTCGCTGCGCAACTACCATAGTCGCCGCATACGCCACAGATCTTTCGTGGTAGGAGACCTGGTGCTGCGGCTCAAACAAAAGGAGGGTCACAAGCTCGAGCCACCATGGGAACGACCTTTCATCATACATGTATTCATCCCAGGAGGCGCCTACCGCTTGAAGAACACGAAGACCGGCGGCATCTACTCCAATCCGTGGAACGTAGCGCACCTCCGCTAGTTCTACCCCTAGGACTATTCTACTCGCAAGAAATAAGACTCTACCAGCCACTTTGTAGCTCGACCAAACACATGGCTTCTCAGCCATATCAATAAATACTTGGTTTCTCAACCATAGCAATCGCGATTTCTTGTTTTCTCTAAACATGCTAAAACGACAGGTACACACCCAAAACACACGGGGGCTACGCCTAACTAGCATCATCACATACCTTCGAGTAATATAACTCGATAAAACAATACAAGGTACAACAAGGTTCACACCTTATAAACACCTTAAAAACATCGAATGAAATATACAACGTCACAAGGTTTACACCTTCAAAACACCTTACAACAAGATAATTACATCTTAGAATTGCACCTAACGGCGAGCAACCTCATCTGCAAGCAATTGATCAATCTCCTTGGAAGTCAGTCGAACAATCTGCTCCGCTGCAGGACGCACGACCGCATAATGGGGAGAAAAATCCACTGGTGGACCTCTCGAGTCAGGAAGTCGCGCCACAGAAAGGAAATTGACTCAGTGTGCCACAGGAGAACGAAGGCAAGTGCCACTTGGGCTACACTTACAAGTTGTTGACGTACGCACTCTCGAACCTCCCCCACCCGACGGAACAACCTGAGAAAGCTACTCAAACTATCTGGGACAACACCCAAAGGGTAAAATGTCCGATGGACAGAAGACAGAGCCTCACGACAAGATTCGATGATTATCTGCGCTTGGCTCGCCTGATACTTCAGGGTAGATAGGATAAAGCCTCGATTGCGGTCGGACCGGAACTCATTCGCATGAGGTTTGGGGCTACCCGACTCGTGAATAATGTGATTATCCACCCAATGGGTTTCATAGACTCCGTCAGGTTCAACAACTGCAAGGACAACAAAGACATCAAAACAAAGAGAGGAACCAACGACAAGTACTCGGGGGATCGCAAACTTACAGAGCATGCCCTTGGCAACAGCCGCCAGTTCTTCCATCACAAATTGCTCGCGCTCCGCCACAAATTTCTGCTTCGATTTGGCAACATCAGCCACACCTCGCAAAGCTTTCAGCTTACGTTCGCCATCCGCGACACGGTCACGGAGCGATGCAAATGTCCTGGCGGCAGCAACCAAAGGATTGACCTGCGAATCAACTCCACTCGAAGACTCTACGCTGGAATCCAACACCTGAAAAAGAACATCCAAGATTCAGAGACAATATGAGACCCCACTCGAGAATGTACCACCCAAATATGATGTGTGCTCGGGGGCTACTACCATCGGGAGAATACAGATTAAGGCGTAAAATAAAAAGCACTGACACTTTCAGGAAATACTTCGATTACGCAAAATAAAGTACGGGAATACATCCCAAGATTCATTACATCAAAAGCACAAGGAAATAAAAAGCTATCCTAAGGAGTTGCAGAAGTAGTTCCACTCGCGGAAGGCTGTCCCTTGCGACTAGCACTAGAAAGTACTCCAGAGAGCATCTTCGCGAGCACTTCAACACGTTCGCCAAAAGGACGGATCGCTACCTTTTTGCCCATCGAGTCGCGCGGAAGCTCCGAGTACACCTTGTCCAGGTCACCCGAGACTCCATGCGCCAGAGCAAATTGGATCGCCGTCTTAGCCCCACACTCCGTCTGCGCGAGCGAAAACTTGGCGAGGAGATCTTCGTCGCCAAGGAAGACCTGCAGGAGACCGCCCAAGGTAGGAGGAACCGCCGCATCCACGAACAAGCGCCCATGGAACCGCGTCAGCACTCGGGTGGCATCACCAACAAGGGAGCAGATTCGGTTCGCGTGCTCCTGGAGCTGGACGCACGTGTCAGTAAGGGCGTCTAGTCGCTGATATCCGGGAAGCTCCAGCCGACCCCAAGAGCATCTGAGACAAATACAAAATAATCATCAGCGAAGAAGGGCAAATAAAGGTCGCAGTTGAAAAAGGGTGAAGCACAACATTACCCGCGAGCTTCTGAGCCAAAGGACGGATGGAATCGACAAGATCGTACTCCAGAGAGCATCTTCGCGAGCACTTCAGCACATTCGCCAAAAGGACGGATCGCTACCTTTTTGCCCATCGAGTCGCGCGGAAGCTCCGAGTACACCTTGTCCAGGTCATCCGAGACTCCATGCGCCAGAGCAAATTGGATCGTCGTCTTAGACCCACACTCCGTCTGCGCGAGCGAAAACTTGGCGAGGAGATCGTCGTCGCCAAGGAAGACCTGCAGGAGACCGCCCAAGTTAGGAGGAACCGCCGCATCCACGAACAAGCGCCCATGGAACTGCGTCAGCACTCGGGTGGCATCACCAACAAGGGAGCAGATTCTGTTCGCGTGCTCCTGGAGCTGGGCGCACGTGTCAGTAAGGGCGTCTAGTTGCTGATATCCGGGAAGCTCCAGCCGACCCCAACAGCATCTGAGACAAATACAAAATAATCATCAGTGAAGAAGGGAAAATAAAGGTCACAGTCGAAAAAGGGTGAAGCACAACATTACCCGCGAGCTTCTGAGCCAAAGGGCGGATGGAATCGACAAGATCGCTGTCGCGCTTTGCACCCGCCTCTTCCAGCTGCTTCAGGGATCCCTGAGCTCCCTTAAGGCTCCCTTCAAGATTGGCTGAGCACTTGCGGGCGGACTCCAACTCCTTTCGGGAGGATTCCAGCTCTGTCTCAAGAGTTTTCACCCGAGAGACAGCTTCCACTTTCTCAGCCTTCAGGCGGGTAACCTCGTCTGCAATGGAAAGGATACAGTTGGAGCGAAAATTACAATCAAGAAGAAGCGATGACAACGAGAATGGCGCATTAGCCTACCTTGAAGAGAACAACCGTCTTGGACAAGCCGATCGCGATCTTCCCTAAGGGAGATGCAGTCTGCTTCGGCCGAAAGCACTCGACGCCCGAAAAGCAGTGAGGGAGTCGAGGAGAGACTGAAAAAAACCCAAGACAAAAGTTCAAGTCAAAAGATGTATCACTTGAGGCTACACACGACTGTACATAGTCGAATGTAGCCTCAGGGGCTACTCCCATCGGGAGCACTGCCGTGCACCCGATAGAATTCAAGTCAAACGAAGAAACAAAAGAAGAAGAAGAGTTCGAACTTGAGTCCATGGCCAACTGCAAGCAGTTAACCATAGACTCGGGGGCTACTCCCATCGGGAGCACTGTCGTGCACCCGATAAAAAATTCGATCAAGCAACGCAAGAATGCGAAAGGATGAACAAGCTTACCTTGCCCTGGGCAGTAGACAGAGGGTCTGTCGAGCTATCCGAGATCTCCCTGTTCGCTGACGCTCCACCCGTGAAGCCGGGCATCCCGTACTCCGGGGTCTCAGTCTCTCTTGCGGGGCTTGGGGATCTTCGGGCAACCTCATCAACTTGAGCAGGATCCGAGGTAGCCTTCTTCCTCTGCACGGAAGGAAGCGAAGTAGCAAACCGGCCAGGGCTAATAGTCTCAAGGCTGCTGTTGAAAGCAAAATCAAAATAAAGAGCAAGGAACGGGAAGGAAAATTCGCGATTAAGAGCGGAACGCGAAAATCTTACTCGTCCTCGTCATCATCATCAAGGACGTCGGGGTTTCAAGCCGTGGAAACCTTCGGTAGACGACCAAGGGGTGGAAGCGCACAGAGGGGAGGCACTTGGAGAGGCTCAGTCACCTTGGTGGACCCATCACCCAAGGAGCTATCCTTGGAGGTGACTCCGTCATCTTCGTGCATGCGGCGTTTGCGGTGACGGAGTTGGTCGTTGCCCGACTCCTCCTCGTCGTCCATATAGTCGCGCTCGAAGCTCGAGTCAGCTTCTGCAACGCTCGTCTTGAGAGGGGTCTCGACGTTACTCGCTAGAAGATCCAAGGCGTCTTCAGCGGAAATTGGCGGGTAGCACGTCGCCACCTTCAAACTCTACGGGGGCAGAAGAGAAAAAGGAAAAAACTCTCAATCGACAAAATCCAAATTAAAAGGAGTCAACAGCAAGAAAGAAGAAAAAAGAAAACTCACCTCAGCTGGGGGAGGGTTCGAAGCCTTGAATGGCTCTAAAGGGAACGCCGAGCACACCTCTCCCTTCTTCAGCTTGTTGACGGCCGCGATTTTCCTCTCGAACTCAACACTCGAGAGAATATCCTCGCAAACACGGCTGGGGTCTTGGGTGCCCTGGTACTCCCACATAGCGGATGGCCTCTCCTGAAGGGGATGGATCCTTCGACGAAGAAACACACCTGACATGTGTATCCCATTCAACGGAGTTCCCAACTCCCTGTTACGGAAGTTTGCCACCTTCGCGAGTAGGGGAGCAACGATTTTACCTTCCTCGAAGGTGAGCTTGTGCAGCTAGGACCTCCGCCGCTTCAGAGTGGTGAATGGCTGGAACTCTGGAGCCCCATTCGCGCTGGTGTCGGTGACGTAGAACCACTTCTTCCGCCACCCCTGCGCCGAGTCGACGAAGTACATCTCCAGGTAGGGGATGTCCTTATTCGCCTGAATCCCGAAGGCTCTGGTGCGCAGCGGCTCTCCCTCCTTCTCGCCTGGTTGCGCCCTCTCCCGGAAGATCCGCACCTTGAAGATAGCCTTCCAGAGGCCCCAGTACTGGCGGATCCCTAAGAAGCACTCGCAAAGCACGATAAAGCACGATATGTGCTGAATCGCGTTTGGAGGGAGGTCGTGCAACTGTATGCCGTACACATACAGGAGACCAAGAAGAAAGGGGTGGAGAGGAAGAGAAAGGACGCGGGAGACATGCTCGGAGAAGAACACGTGCTCATTGGCGAGGGGGTTGGGGACCTCCTCCTTCTTGGAAAAGCGGACGCGGTCCGCCGGGAGCAACCCCTCCCGCTGCATCTCCGTGATGCTTTTCCTGGTGGTGTTCGCGGCGCGCCAATCGCCTGTCTTCACGAGCGGCGGCGCGGATGTACTCGCCACATCCTTCGAGGATGACACGACGGTGCTGCGTTTCTTTCCTCCGGCCAGTGGAGCTATTTTATGTTTGTAGAGGAGGAGGTGTGCACGAGGAGGAAGAAGGTGAACAAAGAGCCAGGAGATTTACCCCTCTCCTAAGGGTCAATATGTAACACCCCAACTTTTGATACATTAGGGTGTGTGGTGTGTGTTCATCTCATACATGCATGAAACAAAAATTTAAATCATGTTTTAACCAATTTAAATTGTGAATTTAAATGGTTTCAGAAAATCTCACAAAAAGTACTTAAAATGGGTCCCAAAATTTTGTGTTGAAAAATAATTCAATTTCACCAAAGCAAAACATGGTTTTCTTGGAAATTTTACAAGGTTTCCAAAAAGTATTTTTGCCAATTTTTATTCTTGCAAAAAGGGCCCCAAAACTTTGTTTTCTATCCTGTTTTAAAAGAGAAAAGGACTTCTTTGTAAAATTCAGCAATTTCTGGGGTTTTTTGCAAAATGCACTTTGTCTTCTACCTCCTGCCAGTAGGAGAGCCGGCCGCCCATGATGCCCTCTCCACGTCCTGCTTCCCTCCCCCACGGATAAGAAGCTGAGGAGAGCTCCGTGCCCTCCTTTCCCTCCCCCTGCTCGCTGCACTGCCTCTCTCTCTCGCTGTCTGTATTGCCCGGGAGCAAACCCTAGCTCCACTCCGGCCGCCGCCATTTGCCGCCATCTCCGGCCACACCGCGACAGGCCGAGGCCACCACAAGCTCTCCCATCTTTCACTCTACCTCCTGCTCGAGTTTCAGTTGCCGAGATGGCCTCCAGTGCGTGAATCGGGCCGCCGTTCCCGTCTCCGGCCGCCGGCCGCCGCGGATGGTTGCGGCCGCCTCCGACCGCCCCGGCCTTCCCCGACCACCCCACGAGAATCGTGGTGAGCTTCTCTTCATCCCGGTGCCCTCCCCGTGCTCCCTCTCTTCCTCTAGCTCGCTGTCCTCGAGGGCCACCGCCGGCCGCCGTCGGACCTCGTCGCCGGCAAGTATTCCGGCGACCAAATGGTTCATCGCCGGTACCCCTCAACTCCCCGTGAGCTCCTCTCCGTTGCTGTATAGTTCGTTTCCTCGATTTCGCACGATTTCATTCGAATTTGAATCCATCCGTGAAGAACAGAGAACGGTGTTGTCACCATTGCATCATGATGACGTCATAATCCTGTTTTTCCTATTTCTAGGAATTTCAGAAAATGAAATAAATTTGTAAAATCAATAACTAATAAAATATTGCTCAGAAAAATAAAGTAAAAGTATGGTTTTGTTCAGAAAATTATTATCTACCCAAATATGCCATTTTCATATATGTTTGACCAAGTTGAAAAATGAGTATCATTTTAATGTTGTTAATTCATTTAAAATAGAAAAATAAGTTTTTATTCACTAAAATTAGAAAATTAAAAGTTGTATACCAAATTGCTCAAAATGACAAATGCAACCTGGTTATGATGTTTTCAAACCCATTTGAGCAACTTAAACTTGTACTCACTTTCATAACCGTCTGAAACCCCCTCCTTGGGTCTATTTCGGGCTAATTCCAGTAAAATTGTTTAACTGTCATATGAACCCTAGCAACCCAACATACATGTTTAGGGATTTATTTCAGTGCATTAACTTGCTCATGCATACATGTTGCGCATTGCATCAATGCCATGTTTGATTGTTGTTCTCCCTGTTTCGGTGTTGTTTCCCCCTCGGTAGAACGTGACTCCGAAGAGAAGGCCAACAACTCCATGATGAATACTTGATCTTAACCGACAAGTCAAGCACTTATTCCTGAAGACTTTATCTGGTTTTCTTATAACCAAGGCAAGCATAACCTCTTATCTGCTCACATATGTTTTCCAACAACATTTGATTCTCGTACTTTGCATTCGGTTCTAAAGTATTTGATGCTACTAGATATAGTTCACCTATATACTATATTGCCACAATGACCTAATCCACTGCTCCTAGCCGCCATAGATTTGCTTGTACGCATCGCCAGAGCCTCATATCTGCTACCGCTTAGTTTCATATGTTTGTTACCTCTGCTCCATCCGGTTGATGAATCAAAGCTGCGATAACCTAGTATGATATGATGACGTGGTAAGATGAGCACTGTGTGGTTAACTTGACTAAGGCTTGGACGGGAGGCCACTTGGGAAGTGGTTGTTTGTCCTGTACTTGCCAACCCTAGGAGTAAGGTCTCGCCGTGGAAACCAGGACTGAGCGTGCAACCACACGCGGGGCCTAACAGACCGCGCTCGACTAACTAACTTGTTTGGTTCTATCCGTGAGTCACGTAGTTTGGGATTTCCATCTGCGTGTGAGTCAAAAACCTTTTGGAGGTGTTTAGGGCGTGACTGGGACAAGTGATGGACGTACACGGATCTTGATCCCGACTCACAGAACAGGTGCCGTCAGGAGGTGGCCAACTCCCTGTTGACGGGGTGGCCCTGTTTGGGTTGATGTAGCGCCCTCACATTTAATAATGTAAGAACTACTGTGTTAAGTTCTAGTCCCTGGATCAATGCTAGCACCACAGAACAAAATGTAATGTATCATTGCAGAAGTATCAAAATTATTACAAAGGATCCAGAATAGCCAAGTATGGCTTTATTACAAAGTGCATAGTCTTGAAGGACTAGCAAAACTCAGAGTTCTAAACAGCAGAAATAATATAGCAATGAGCCTCCATCTTCAATCATGCGCCACAGGCATTACATGTTGGGTGTAGACTCGAGTCCAAGCACTTAATCAAACTTCATCCTCAGAATTTCCTGCACGTTGGAATATGCAGCCCCCGAAGGAGATTCAGTACAAACAATGTACTGGCAAATGACACTATGGTGGATATAAAATGGCAAGTCTAAACTACATGCATATCTGGCTTGGTGGAGTTTAGGCTATTTTGCAGAAAGCAAGTTTTTCCCTAACACTTTTGAAAAAGAGTTTTCTTTCAAAGATTGGCACCATGGGACACACCCATGAGCACCACAACTAATATTTCCTTAGCCAAATTTTACTTCTTCAAAACGGTGTTGAGATTCTTCTGTCCATCCTTGTCCAGCTGCTCGAAGTTGTCCTTTCCGGGAACACGGCTATGATCATAGTTTCTAACTCTGCAGAGGTTGTGCACTTTCACCCTTTGTCTTCAATTAGCCCAAACATCCTATACACCCGGAGTGCATCAAGGAAAGGAGAGAATTGAGACGAGATCTTTCAGAAGCAAGAATTCAATCCAACCAGCAAGACCCGTTCCACCTATAATTCTGCTACATCTTCATGTCAAGCATGGGTTGAACTCTCACAACTTAGTTGATCAAGACAGAGCCCATATGTCAAAGGGCTGCACGGGAAGCTACTAAACTTAGAGGGACTTAGGAATCTCTTTGTTCCTGGGTGGCCATCCACAAGTGTACTCCTTCGGTGATAAACACCATTGATATGGCCCTAGGGAGCCACTCAACATAATCCAATCACATCCAAAATCCACCCAGGTGTTTCATTGGGAGTTTTATACTTAGAATTTTTCCACAACATTGAGTAAAACAAATTTGTAGCAAGGCTAAGCATCTACTAAGTATAAGTCTCCAAAATAACAAGTCTAAAGGATGGCTACACACTACTTGGGATTTGGCATAGCATAGTAATAACTTTGTAAAATTTCCTATCATGCATACTACTCAAAAACACTAGTAATGCATAGTAAAAATATGGGAGATTTGATGGTGTGTCACTTGCCTTGGCAATAGGATGAACAATCACAACAAGTATAACAGCAACAAGAGTATTCTTGCTCCTCTTCACAATCTAATACAAGCAAAACATGGCACACATAAACATACAACACAAACATAACATGGAAAACAAAATAACAATACAAAAACATGTATGCATGTTATGCAATGATCAAATTAATGCACCAAATTCACAATTAGCAAGAATTACTAATAATTATGTTCTCTGATATTAATAACATGGTTATTATGCATGCAAAACAAATTAATTATCAAATTGTAACTATTAGTATTACTAGGGTTTTATTATAGGTAAATATCAACATTAATAGAGTTTCTGTTACAAGGTTGTATAAATATTTTTTTTCCAACGAATCTACTGGATAGAGGACATCAAAACAAAACCATAGAAATTTTCTTCACCTAGAAAGGATTTATAGATTAAAAGTTATGCCCAAAATAGTGATTTACATAGATCTACAAATAACATGTGAGTGCACGTTTCAAAATTGAAAATTGAATAGCCTAGATTAATCTACACATTGTGCTGATTCCAAAAAGTCCAAAATCATTGAATTTGGATAAACAGAACTCGAGATATGATTTTTTTAAGTTTTGAAACAAATCTGTTATTTTCTGTTTTAATTAGAAAAGGGCTCGATCCGTGGCTATCTCAACGGGGCACTCTGATTGGCCAAAAACGATTCACGCGGATCGTGCGCTGTGAGGCGTTGGATCTAAAGGGAATCGAGCGGCCGAGATCTACCGTACCGGTTCGCTGTGGGTTCTAATCGCGACCGTCGATTGAGATCAAACGGTCAGAGAGAGCGGCGGCGGAACTCACCGGAGTTGGCGCGGCGAACGTCGACGACGAGCTCGGGCGGGGACGGCGCGAACGCTACTGTATGTCTCCGGAGACGGCGAACACGGCGCGAGCTTCCCCTCCTCGCGGTGAACCTCCTCGTCTCCTTGGTGGTGTCTCCCGTGGATCGGAACGGCGGTGGCGTGGACTTCCCGAGGGTTCACCAATGGCGACGGCGGCGGCGAAGGGTTTCGAGGTGGCGAGTTGGGTTTTCGAGGGGAGATTGGGACGCGAGCGTCGAGAGGCGTAGGGGCAGCGTATATAAAGGGGTAGGGACTTGGGGGAGAGGCGGTGGAGGCGTCGTGTCCGAGAGGGACTCGACGGCGGTGGCGCAACGGGCGGAAAGCGGAGTTCTTCTCCAGGTCGACGAAACGGTGACGTAGGAGAGACGTCACAGTGACGTCCATGCGTGGGGCCACAATGACAGAGAGAGGGGCGCGAGACGGGCTCGGTTTCCTGGGCCTCCAGGTGGGCTTGGTCTGCTCCTCGTGTGCAGCGCGCGGCGAGAGAGAAAGGAGAGGGGGTTGGGCTGGGCCGAGGTGCAGGGGAGAGAGGAGAGGTGGGCTGCGCTGGCCGTTTTGTCCTTTTTTTTCTCTTTAACAAATGACTCAAATACAAACCAAAACCCCTCCAAAACAAATCAGAAAAATACATAAAAATAGGTTTTGAAAAGCTTAGGAACTAAGGAACATTTTGGTACTATTATTTCCCAAAAATAAAATACTTGCTTTAGGAAATTGATTTAAATACAAAAGATGGTTTAATGGATAATAACACCCAGATTTTTGTGCTTAGCAAATTTTAAACCAATTTTTTTTTATGCAATCAAAGTGCAAGTACTCTATGATGATCATGAATGCATGATTTTTTTTTTCAAAATTTTCAAAATCCTGGGATGTTACAGACTACCCCCCTTAAAAGGAATCTCGTCCCGAGATTCGAGAAGGCTAGCAATTAGGTTAGAAAAGTTATGAGGTGGGCTATCCCCCTTAAAAGGATATACTGAGATTGAACTTCCACCATGCAATTGGGGTAATGGAATATGTGATGGAATAAAATGAGTTAGGGGTTACCATTCACCAAATCCATGTTGATATGATTCACATGCCTCTTCTTAAATGGGTTGGGCTTGGCAGCTTCTGCAGTCTTCTGCTCTGGGCAATCAGTTGCATAATGTCCCTTGTTTCTGCACTTGAAACACATCACTTGACTAAGATCCTTCTTCTTCTCATGATTGTGGTTGTGGTGTCCATTGCCATTTGAGTGACCATTGTTGTTACCATTGGTTTCCTTGAGTCCTTCAACATGATCATGACCATTATGAGTGTGTCCATTCCCACCATTGTGATGGTTCTCATGTTTATGGAAATTGTGTCCTCCATTGGATGTGTGCCTCTTATATGAGGGTCCAGATTGGTATTTTCCACCATTACTGTACTTCCTCTTCCTGTTTTCCTCCTTTGTCATGTTGTTATCCAAGGTAATGGCTTGATCCAACAGAGTTTGATAATTTGGGGCATATGCTACAGACAAAGGTATCTTCAGTTCTCCTTTAAGTCCATTGAGAAATTTTTCCTTCCTCTTGGCATCAGTGTCAATGTCCTCTGGTGCATACCTTGATAAAGAATGGAAATCATCCATATACTCCTTTAGGGTTCTACCTCCCTGCTTCAGACTACGAAACTCCTCCTTCTTGAGGTTCATTATCCCAGATGAGATATGTGCATTGCGGAATCCCTCCTTGAAATCATCCCAATTCATGCCTTCCAGTGGATGAGTAACTTGGTAAGTTTCCCACCACATTGCAGCAGGTCCTTCTAACAGATGTGCGGTGAATCTCACCTTCTCCGCATCAGTGCACTCACAAGTTACTAAGTCCTTGTTGATTGAACGAAGCCAGTCGTCTGCCTCAATAGGATCAGTAGCATATGAGAACTTGTTAGGCCTAAGTCTCAGAAATCTGGTAAGTCTATCCATTGGGGGTGGTGGTGGAGGATTGTTGTTGTTGTTGTTGTTGTTGTTGTTGTTCATTGCTGCTACAAACTGAGTCATCATTTGTAGAAGTTGGGCTTGGGAAGTGAGCATCTGCTGTAGGGCATCATTGTTGTTGTTGTCCTCATTGTTGTTGTTGTTGTTGGGGTCGCGACGAGGAGGCATCTGTGGGTTTTCAGCATAGATGAGCAAAAGATAGATAGAGCTATGAGGAGAAAATTTCCTACCCATGCACAATACAACAAGACAAACAATCAATGGAAAACAACAACTTAAAATATTTTAGCTCTTAAACAAATTTCGAAATTTGGACTTAGTTTTTGAAAAACTTAAGCGAAACAACTTAATTGCAAGCCAAAACACTCTATTATTGCCATATCACAAGTTGATAGGTCAATACTCAAACAAAAACTCTAGCTAACGCATTCTGCCATGGTGGTCAACTACTGGGATGGATCATAACTCTTCACAATGATCTCTATGTTCTTGTACATCTTCAGCTCCTTCTCAAGGGCGTTGATCTCTTCTTCAGCTTCTTGAAGATCCTTCTGAGTGTTATAAAGTCTCCACGTAAGTCTTTCTCCAAGTTCTTTGATTGCCTCCATTGCAGCGCATCTAGCTGACTCGAAGAATGATGTGTATTGTTGTGGGTTGGTGAAGATGTAGTCCCCTTGTTTCTTGTGGTCATACTCCTTGCTTCTGTATAGGTGAAGTTGAACCCACCAATACCCTTGGCCATCTTCAATGAAGGGAAAACCTTTGTAGAGTGATGCTCCTCCAAATCCTAATTTTGTCATTAGGTTCTTCAATGCCTTTGGGAATTCAGTCTCACAATCTAGAGTCATGGTCATCAATGGGCCCTTCTTGATTGATTCAAAGAGGTTGGTCATCTGTCAGGGGATAAGGCATTAGAAGATTGAACAAAGGTAGAAGTACTAGAAGAAGAGTTGTTTCTAGCTATGCTAGAGTAGAATAAATGGTCAATCCTAGGGTCCTTGAAGTCCTTGGTGGTGGTGAAGTTGCAGCTCTTCATCTTTGAGTTGGTAGTCCTTGGCGGTTGCGAAGTTGAAGTTCCATCATCTTTGAGTTTTGAAGTGTAGGGTAAAATATAGGTCATAGAAGCATAAGGTAAGGAGGTACTAGATACGAGATGAGTAAGAGTACTTTGAAAATATTAAGTCTTCTTCCATGGTGATCATTAGATCATTAACAACTTATTGAAATTTGGATATTCACTATAGTGAGAGATACTGGCACCCGCAAAGCCAATCAGGGAACCGGTCTCATGTACGTGGACATGTAATGTTGGTCCGGGCCGCTTCATCTCACTATGCCGTTAGGATCCAAAAATACTCAAAGGAGTTAATAGATTTTGATCAAAAAGGGTTTTCCAATCCTAAGGGCTCGAACCTACAGGCAACACTTTGCTCTGATACCATTTTGTAGCGCCCTCGCATTTAATAATGTAAGAACTACTGTGTTAAGTGCTAGTCCCTGGATCAATGCTAGCACCACAGAACAAAATGTAATGTATCATTGCAGAAGTATCAAAATTATTACAAAGGATCCAGAATAGCCAAGTATGGCTTTATTACAAAGTGCATAGTCTTGAAGGACTAGCAAAACTCAGAGTTCTAAACAGCAGAAATAATATAGCAATGAGCCTCCATCTTCAATCATGCGCCACAGGCATTACATGTTGGGTGTAGACTCGAGTCCAAGCACTTAATCAAACTTCATCCTCAGAATTTCCTGCACGTTGGAATATGCAGCCCCCGAAGGAGATTCAGTACAAACAATGTACTGGCAAATGACACTATGGTGGATATAAAATGGCAAGTCTAAACTACATGCATATCTGGCTTGGTGGAGTTTAGGCTATTTTGCAGAAAGCAAGTTTTTCCCTAACACTTTTGAAAAAGAGTTTTCTTTCAAAGATTGGCACCATGGGACACACCCATGAGCACCACAACTAATATTTCCTTAGCCAAATTTTACTTCTTCAAAACGGTGTTGATATTCTTCTGTCCATCCTTGTCCAGCTGCTCGAAGTTGTCCTTTCCGGGAACACGGCTATGATCATAGTTTCTAACTCTGCAGAGGTTGTGCACTTTCACCCTTTGTCTTCAATTAGCCCAAACATCCTATACACCCGGAGTGCATCAAGGAAAGGAGAGAATTGAGACGAGATCTTTCAGAAGCAAGAATTCAATCCAACCAGCAAGACCCGTTCCACCTATAATTCTGCTACATCTTCATGTCAAGCATGGGTTGAACTCTCACAACTTAGTTGATCAAGACAGAGCCCATATGTCAAAGGGCTGCACGGGAAGCTACTAAACTTAGAGGGACTTAGGAATCTCTTTGTTCCTGGGTGGCCATCCACAAGTGTACTCCTTCGGTGATAAACACCATTGATATGGCCCTAGGGAGCCACTCAACATAATCCAATCACATCCAAAATCCACCCAGGTGTTTCATTGGGAGTTTTATACTTAGAATTTTTCCACAACATTGAGTAAAACAAATTTGTAGCAAGGCTAAGCATCTACTAAGTATAAGTCTCCAAAATAACAAGTCTAAAGGATGGCTACACACTACTTGGGATTTGGCATAGCATAGTAATAACTTTGTAAAATTTCCTATCATGCATACTACTCAAAAACACTAGTAATGCATAGTAAAAATATGGGAGATTTGATGGTGTGTCACTTGCCTTGGCAATAGGATGAACAATCACAACAAGTATAACAGCAACAAGAGTATTCTTGCTCCTCTTCACAATCTAATACAAGCAAAACATGGCACACATAAACATACAACACAAACATAACATGGAAAACAAAATAACAATACAAAAACATGTATGCATGTTATGCAATGATCAAATTAATGCACCAAATTCACAATTAGCAAGAATTACTAATAATTATGTTCTCTGATATTAATAACATGGTTATTATGCATGCAAAACAAATTAATTATCAAATTGTAACTATTAGTATTACTAGGGTTTTATTATAGGTAAATATCAACATTAATAGAGTTTCTGTTACAAGGTTGTATAAATAATTTTTTTCCAACGAATCTACTGGATAGAGGACATCAAAACAAAACCATAGCAATTTTCTTCACCTAGAAAGGATTTATAGATTAAAAGTTATGCCCAAAATAGTGATTTACATAGATCTACAAATAACCTGTGAGTGCACGTTTCAAAATTGAAAATTGAATATCCTAGATTAATCTACACATTGTGCTGATTCCAAAAAGTCCAAAATCATTGAATTTGGATAAACAGAACTCGAGATATGATTTTTTTAAGTTTTGAAACAAATCTGTTATTTTCTGTTTTAATTAGAAAAGGGCTCGATCCGTGGCTATCTCAACGGGGCACTCTGATTGGCCAAAAACGATTCACGCGGATCGTGCGTTGTGAGGCGTTGGATCTAAAGGGAATCGAGCGGCCGAGATCTACCGTACCGGTTCGCTGTGGGTTCTAATCGCGACCGTCGATTGAGATCAAACAGTCAGAGAGAGCGGCGGCGGAACTCACCGGAGTTGGCGCGGCGAACGTCGACGACGAGCTCGGGCGGGGACGGCGCGGACGCTACCGTATGTCTCCGGAGACGGCGAACACGGCGCGAGATTCCCCTCCTCGCGGTGAACCTCCTCGTCTCCTTGGTGGTGTCTCCCGTGGATCGGAACGGCGGTGGCGTGGACTTCCCGAGGGTTCATCAATGGCGACGGCGGCGGCGAAGGGTTTCGAGGTGGCGAGTTGGGTTTTCGAGGGGAGATTGGGACGCGAACGTCGAGAGGCGTAGGGGCAGCGTATATAAAGGGGTAGGGACTTGGGGGAGAGGCGATGGAGGCGTCGTGTCCGAGAGGGACTCGACGGCGGTGGCGCAACGGGCGGAAAGCGGAGTTCTTCTCCAGGTCAACGAAACGGTCACTTAGGAGAGACGTCACAGTGACGTCCATGCGTGGGGCCACAATGACAGAGAGAGGGGCGCGAGACGGGCTCGGTTTCCTGGGCCTCCAGGTGGGCTTGGTCTGCTCCTCGTGTGCAGCGCGCGGCGAGAGAGAAAGGAGAGGGGGTTGGGCTGGGCCGAGGTGCGGGGGAGAGAGGAGAGGTGGGCTGCGCTGGCCGTTTTGTCCTTTTCTTTTTTTTTCTTTAACAAATGACTCAAATACAAACCAAAACCCCTCCAAAACAAATCAGAAAAATACATAAAAATAGGTTTTGAAAAGCTTAGGAACTAAGGAACATTTTGGTACTATTATTTCCCAAAAATAAAATACTTGCTTTAGGAAATTGATTTAAATACAAAAGATGGTTTAATGGATAATAACACCCAGATTTTTGTGCTTAGCAAATTTAAAACCAATTTTTTTTTATGCAATCAAAGTGCAAGTACTCTATGATGATCATGAATGCATGATTTTTTTTTTCAAAATTTTCAAAATCCTGGGATGTTACAGTTGACTCATGGATAGGGCTCGACAAGGTATAGGTCGTGGCCAACCACACTCTGCCGGCACATCGTCGGAATTGTGCCAATAGCTTGGCATTAAGAGTCGGATGGTACGTGTGGGTAAAGTGTACCACCCTGCAGGGATAAATCTTTCGGAAAGCCGTGTCCAGGGTTATGGACGACTTGGTGAAAGTCACGGGGTCATAGATAACTTGAACGTGACGTAAAAGATGTTGACAATGCATGGAGGCAGTAGATGAAGGGTGCCTCTCCGGAGATGCCGAGAGGGGTGATCCTTGTAGCATGTGAGGTGCTGGGAAATGATGTTGGTGGATGAAAAGATGATGATTTCAGTAGTTGATAAGTCCTCTCATCTGTTTTAAAAACTCCATGAGACGTGCTATTCTTCCTCATTTTGGAAAACAAAGATTGCTTTACGCAAAACAGCCGTCATAAAACATTTCTGAAAATAAGCAGATATATAATAGGTTAACTAAGTCTTGTTGAGTACCTCCCGTACTCAGGTTTGCTTAATTTTGGTTCAGGTGGAGTTCGTCACTTCAGTGATGGTTCGACGTGGACATCGACGAGTAGTTTGGGGTTCCCAGGTAGCAGCCTGGAATCTATGGGCTGGGACGTCGCCTTATGTTGCGGCCTCTTAGGCCTTTTTGGTTCTTGTTGATTAGCAACATAATTTTCCTTCCGTTGTCTGATGTGATGTTGGGTCGTGTGACCTCTGTTTGTAAGCTATACTCTAGTAACACCTGTTTAATACAATTTCAATGTCTAGAGTGTTGCTTTGATCGGTTGTTGGTTTCGAGCTCATTGTTATACAGTTTTGGCTATGCCTGCATAGTTGTCGCGGTCGAGGGGTTGTGGAGCCGATGATCCATGTCCGAGCCCGCCTGTCGATGTGATCAGCCTGGGGCGAGGTAACCCCAGTAACCCTCGATTGTTGTTGCACTTTCTGGACACATAGCATCTCTGTATAGCTTTGGTCCTGTTTCCTTCAGTTTCATTCGATTCGTGGACGCTTTGATATGCATAGTTGGTTATGACTAGCATGGATACAAGGAGTAGTAGACTGGGGATCCGGACTACGTGCCGATGAATCCAGTCTGCCTGCCGTTGTTTGTTGCGGCTGGGGCTCGTAACCCTGAAGCCCTTGTGAGTCCATGGCTAGGAGCACATAACAGTATGTATATCTTTGGGTCCGGGGTCGTGACAAGTCATGGTATCAGAGCAGGACTGCCTGTAGGAAAACCTTATTGCTTGGTCGATGTCGAGTCTAGAGTTTATGAAAACTATTTTGAAACTCGAAATGGGTTGTGAAAAACCTTCTTAGGATTCTTTTTACTCCTTATCTGGTATCGCTCTAACTCTGGGTCACCTTATCTGTTTTTGATTTGAAAAAGGTTTTGCTATCTGTTCTAGTCATTCAAAACCTAGGTGCCTTCTTTGGCAAGGATGTCGTTTACCCAAGTTGATTTAGTGTTAAGTTCTAGAGTCGTGTGTGTTCCATGTTCCGTTGTTTCTCGTTTCAGCTGGGAGATTCCTTTCCATCCTAGTACCTCAGAGTTGTGTGGGTTCCACATACTCCAGTTCTAAAGTCTCAAAATCCTGAACCTCGAGATTTCCTTTTCATCTCGAATGTATTCGTTATCCTCCGTTCAAATTCTTCCGGAGTGGTGTGTCTTTTGAAAGACCTTCCGTGATTGCTGTCCGTAGTGTCCTTCAAGGCACTAAGATAGTAGTTATTCCTTCCTCAATGTTTTTAACCTTGGACTTGAACCGAAGGTCCCGGAATGTGCTGAATTGTGGTGAGTTGGATCGTGTGGTTTATTAACCATGTGATGCCCATGCCATCAGTACAGGATGCTGACCTTTAACCCAAGTTCCGTCCCTTTGAATCCCGAGGAATCTGTTTTACCTCAGGGTGGCTAGGTAATCTCAGCTCCAATAGCTACAGGTTCTCTCTTGGAACCAAAAAGGGATCACAACAAGAGTGGCCATCTTGAATTCCATATCTTTATTCTTGATTCAGCTATATTTCTCTTCTTGGCATGGGTTCTACAAGTGAGTATTACCCTGTGCAATCAAAGGGATCTTAGGAATCCTCCTGCGTGTTCCTATCTTCAAGTTGCTCTCAAATCTCCATCCGTTGATTCGGACATCAAGTTGCACATGTGTGTTGGATTCTTCCAATGCATTTGCTCTTGTTTTTCGTCAGAACATTCTACATTGGAATGTCAGGAGAAACAAACTCCAGTACCTCGTTCATCTCTAAAACCAGGTCAAAGTTTTGTAATTCACAGAATAAAGAAGTTTCATTAGCTTCTGTTCTGTTCCATCTTCGAGTATCACACTCTTTTATATCACGAGACTGTGTTAAGTTTCAAGGCCTTACAGATGAAGTGATGCTCTCACACATCTTCACTCCCCCTTTCCTCGAAGCTTGAATGCATGAGAATGATGGGTTTACTCATTCACATGTGTATCAGGTACTCCTAGCAATTCTTATTGCTTCGAAAAACCTAAGAAACATCTGTATCCTTCTTAGCACTATTGGTCACCCGGTCTCTACTTGATGTTGACCGTGTAACCAAATCCGTTCATTCCGGTGCATATTCTTGGTCAGAGAGTTAGGTCCATGCCGAAGCTCTCAAGATCATATCGGTTGATTTGAAAAAGCAAACCTCCCTTCCGAACTCCGAGACATATCGGTAGGTTGTGATATTCTAGTTGTCTCTCTAGAAGTATCACCAGGTTGTTCCCTGACCGTAATGTCTAATCAAGGGGTAGTTCGAACCACTCCTTTCTCCAAGGAACCCTGCTGGATATCCTGGACTAGTTGGTTGAGCTTAATCACTAACTTGGAGGGTTGAAAGACAAAAGCTCCGCCTAACTTGATCCTTCGTTATGGGATGTCCACTTTCCTCTGCGTTGAAGCATGATAGTATCTCCTTAATGGACATGCTATCTTTCCACCCTTGATTTGAGTTGGGATATCATCAGATCAAGACCAGATTCAAGGACTATCTATCTGGGTTTTTCACTCATGGTGTTTTTCCCAAGTACACCTTCATGTCCTTTAGTCTGTCCAATATTTTGCCTCGTTCATATATCATATGAATCCCTCTCCTTGGAGTGTTATGATAAGAGTGTTGTTGAGCTCATCGATGACATTCCTATTTACCCAAGTTGCAAGAGGTTCATTTAGAACAATTGGCACTAATGTTGGAAACTTTCGAGAACCATCTTTGTGTCCTCACGAAGTTGTGTTCTAGATGTTTGAAGTCACTTTCTCCGGTCCATGTGCTTATGGTAAAAGTTGTCGCCATGGATTCGAGAAAAGTTTTCTTGTTTCCCTCGGGAATAATCCCAGTCGGTCATGCATGTGTGGACTATTACTGAGATGGTAGGTCGTTACCTCCATTTCTTGAAGAAGCTTTCATCCACACTAGGCCACGGACTGATCGTTCGTTGAAAGGGAAGAAGTTTAAGAACTTCGTTATCTCGGTAACCATCTTTCCCACAGGGACTCCGATGTGTTTCGTCACAAGTAATTCATGTAGGTGCAACCGTCTTTTGCAAGTTGCTAATACATGAGTTCTGCAATCCTGCTCATCTTCTTGAGCTTGACATCGTAGTCCATACCTTGAGAATCCAGCATATGTATGTTGTTGGTAACCGGTGCAACCTCTTTGGTCAAACACGTTGAGTCTCACTTATTCAACCCACTAACCAGAGCTAAATCTCAAGCATCAATGATGGTTGGTGTTTCCTCAAGGGTATTGAATTAGGTCCTTTTGAAAGTACGGCATGGTTGATGTTGTGGTTAACACAATTAGCCGTAAGACCTAACGTCACATCTCTTTGAATCCGTAAGAACAACCACTCCCCATGAGAATTCTGGTGTGGCTCATTCTAACAAGTTTCCCCCTCTCTGTTCTTCCAAACCGGAGTTCTATTTTCACTTGATGACCTATAAAAGGCTTGCATAAGCCTGATATTGGTATCCAGAACATCCAGGAGAACCTGGAAGTTGATTCTTGCAGTGTCTCTTTGTCAATCCTCGAAACGTTTGTTCCAGTGGAAACAAGTTCATCATGAGACCATCTCGTGGTATTCGGTAACCGCCCTTGATCAGTTCCCTTTCTCAAGTTGTTTGTACTTGGAGTTCTGCTCATCTCACACATTGTGTGAATTTGTCAGTTACTTCAGCCATGGGATCTTAACCATGTGGTAAACATATTGCTACGGATAAACCACAATAGGAAAGAGATTCCCTGTTTTCTTCCGGTGCTTCAATCCCTCGTTGGTTAACCATCCTTATGGTGTGACCAAGAATCCCTTCTTAATTACGGTGTTACAACATCCTTTGGTTACTCCTCCTCCATTGTGAAGTAACATCCTAATCTTTGAAAAGGATTTCAACAAACTTTGATGGACGAAAGTTCCGTTATCTTCCGTATCCACTCCAAAGAGTGAACATGATCTTGTATCAGAATTTTCTCCGACGCACGATTACAGTGTTTTCTGTTTTCCCTCGTCTACGGATATTACGTTGTGGTATCCAAGACCCTCCTTCCTAATTTTGGTTTTCTGTTTGAAGAAACCTCTATGTCACAAGTTGACCAACCTTTCTTTTCCAAAATGATTTAAAGTCTTGTGCAAAGCTCATATTCTAACATCCTTTCAAGACCACTTGTCCGCAAACTTGAAACCATCTTCTTTTCACTCCGTTATCTTGATGTGTTTCATGTATGTTAACTCAAAAGTTCTTTATGAACATCCCTGTCATGAGTTACCCATGAGATACTCGATCTTCCTGAAGATCATTTTCCTAAGAGTTTCCCTCTTACCTAAGGTGTGTCCGTTCAATACTCCAAGATGCTACGGATCAACCTCTTCAAGAAGAGAACCGTAAGGTTCAAGAAGATCGTTCAAACCGGTGTTCCTTCTTTCTTCTCCTTCGGGAATCTCGGGACGAGATTCTTGTAAGGGGGGTAGATTTGTAACACCCCAACTTTTGATACATTAGGGTGTGTGGTGTGTGTTCATCTCATACATGCATGAAACAAAAATTTAAATCATGTTTTAACCAATTTAAATTGTGAATTTAAATGGTTTCAGAAAATCTCACAAAAAGTACTTAAAATGGGTCCCAAAATTTTGTGTTGAAAAATAATTCAATTTCACCAAAGCAAAACATGGTTTTGTTGGAAATTTTACAAGGTTTCCAAAAAGTATTTTTGACAATTTTTATACTTGCAAAAAGGGCCCCAAAACTTTGTTTTCTGTCCTGTTTTAAAAGAGAAAAGGACTTCTTTGTAAAATTCAGCAATTTCTGGGGGTTTTTGCAAAATGCACTTTGTCTTCTACCTCCTGCCAGTAGGAGAGCCGGCCGCCCACGACGCCCTCTCCACGTCCTGCTTCCCTCCCCCACGGATAAGAAGCTGAGGAGAGCTCCGTGCCCTCCTTTCCCTCCCCTGCTCGCTGCACTGCCTCTCTCTCTCGCTGTCTGTATTGCCCGGGAGCAAACCCTAGCTCTACTCCGGCCGCCGCCATTTGCCGCCATCTCCGGCCACACCGCGATGGGCCGAGGCCACCACGAGCTATCCCATCTTTCACTCTATCTCCTGCTCGAGTTTCAGTTGCCGAGATGGCCTCCAGTGCGTGAATCGGGCCGCTGTTCCCGTCTCCGGCCGCCGGCCACCGCGGATGGTTGCGGCCGCCTCCGACCGCCCCGGCCTTCCCCGACCACCCCACGAGAATTGTGGTGAGCTTCTCTTCATCCCGGTGCCCTCCCCGTGCTCCCTCTCTTCCTCTAGCTCGCTGTCCTCGAGGGCCACCGCCGACCGCCGTCGGACCTCGTCGCCGACAAGTATTCTGGCGACCAAATGGTTCATCGCCGGTACCCCTCAACTCCCCGTGAGCTCCTCTCCGTTGCTGTATAGTTTGTTTCCTCGATTTCGCACGATTTCATTCGAATTTGAATCCATCCGTGAAGAACAGAGAACGGCGTTGTCACCATTGCATCACGATGACGTCATAATCCTGTTTTTTCCTATTTCTAGGAATTTCAGAAAATGAAATAAATTTGTAAAATCAATAACTAATAAAATATTGCTCAGAAAAATAAAGTAAAAGTATGGTTTTGTTCAGAAAATTATTATCTACCCAAATATGCCATTTTCATATATGTTTGACCAAGTTGAAAAATGAGTATTATTTTAATGTTGTTAATTCATTTAAAATAGAAAAATAAGTTTTTATTCACTAAAATTAGAAAATTAAAAGTTGTATACCAAATTGCTCAAAATGAAAAATGCAACCTGGTTATGATGTTTTCAAACCCATTTGAGCAACTAAAACTTGTACTCACTTTCATAACCGTCCGAAACCCCCTCCGGGGTCTATTTCGGGCTAATTCCAGTAAAATTGTTTAACTGTCATATGAACCCTAGCAACCCAACGGACATGTTTAGGGATTTATTTCAGTGCATTAACTTGCTCATGCATACATGTTGCACATTGCATCAATGCCATGTTTGATTGTTGTTCTCCCTGTTTCGGTGTTGTTTCCCCCTCGGTAGAACGTGACTCCGAAGAGAAGGCCAACAACTCCATGACGAATACTTGATCTTAACCGACAAGTCAAGCACTTATTCCTGAAGACTTTATCTGGTTTTCTTATAACCAAGGCAAGCATAACCTCTTATCTGCTCACATATGTTTTCCAACAACATTTGATTCTCGTACTTTGCATTCGGTTCTAAAGTATTTGATGCTACTAGATATAGTTCACCTATATACTGTATTGCCACAATGACCTAATCCACTGCTCCTAGCCGCCATAGATTTGCTTGTACGCATCGCTAGAGCCTCATATCTGCTACCGCTTAGTTTCATATGTTTGTTACCTCTGCTCCATCCGGTTGATGAATCAAAGCTGCGATAACCTAGTATGATATGATGACGTGGTAAGATGAGCACTGTGTGGTTAACTTGACTAAGGCTTGGACGGGAGGCCACTTGGGAAGTGGTTGTTTGTCCTGTACTTGCCAACCCTAGGAGTAAGGTCTCGCCGCGGAAATCAGGACTGAGCGTGCAACCACACGTGGGGCCTAACAGACCGCGCTCGACTAACTAACTTGTTTGGTTCTATCCGTGAGTCACGTAGTTTGGGATTTCCATCTGCGTGTGAGTCAAAAACCTTTTGGAGGTGTTTAGGGCGTGACTGGGACAAGTGATGGACGTACACGGATCTTGATCCCGACTCACAGAACAGGTGCCGTCAGGAGGTGGCCAACTCCCTGTTGACGGGGTGGCCCTGTTTGGGTTGACTCATGGATAGGGCTCGACAAGGTAAAGGTCGTGGCCAACCACACTCTGCCGGAACATCGTCGGAATTGTGCCAATAGCTTGGCATTAAGAGTCGGATGGTACGTGTGGGTAAAGTGTACCACCCTGCATGGATAAATCTTTCGGAAAGCCGTGTCCACGGTTATGGACGACTTGGTGAAAGTCACGGGGTCATAGATAACTTGAACGTGACGTAAAAGATGTTGACAATGCATGGAGGCAGTAGATGAAGGGTGCCTCCCCGGAGATGCCGGGAGGGGTGATCCTTGTAGCATGTGAGGTGCTGGGAAATGATGTTGGTGGATGAAAAGATGATGATTTCAGTAGTTGATAAGTCCTCTCATCTGTTTTAAAAACTCCATGAGACGTGCTATTCTTCCTCGTTTTGGAAAACAAAGATTGCTTTACGCAAAACAGCCGTCATAAAACATTTCTGAAAATAAGCAGATATATAATAGGTTAACTAAGTCTTGTTGAGTACCTCCCGTACTCAGGTTTGCTTAATTTTGGTTCAGGTGGAGTTCGTCACTTCAGTGATGGTTCGACGTGGACATCGACGAGTAGTTTGGGGTTCCCAGGTAGCAGCCTGGAATCTATGGGCTGGGACGTCGCCTTATGTTGCGGCCTCTTAGGCCTTTTTGGTTCTTGTTGATTAGCAACATAATTTGCCTTCCGTTGTCTGATGTGATGTTGGGTCGTGTGACCTCTGTTTGTAAGCTATACTCTAGTAACACCTGTTTAATACAATTTCAATGTCTAGAGTGTTGCTTTGATCGGTTGTTGGTTTCGAGCTCATTGTTATACAGTTTTGGCTATGCCTGCATAGTTGTCGCAGTCGAGGGGTTGTGGAGCCGATGATCCATGTCCGAGCCCGCCTGTCGATGTGATCGGCCTGGGGCGAGGTAACCCCAGTAACCCTCGATTGTTGTTGCACTTTCTGGACACATAGCATCTTTGTATAGCTTTGGTCCCGTTTCCTTCCGTTTCATTCGATTCGTGGACGCTTTGATATGCATAGTTGGTTATGACTAGCATGGATACAAGGAGTAGTAGACTGGGGATCCGGACTACGTGCCGATGAATCCAGTGTGCCTGCCGTTGTTTGTTGCGGCTGGGGCTGGTAACCCTGAAGCCCTTGTGAGTCCATGGCTAGGAGCACATAACAGTATGTATATCTTTGGGTCCGGGGTCGTGACACAA
Organism: Alopecurus myosuroides; assembly: GCA_028641055.1. NCBI lineage: Eukaryota > Viridiplantae > Streptophyta > Magnoliopsida > Poales > Poaceae > Alopecurus > Alopecurus myosuroides. Next base: position 178,559,510 of record CM054061.1, on the reverse strand, counting down.
TATTTATACACAAGCTGGGTTGATCCAAGCCCTACATCTAGCAACGTGGCGCCCATCGCGGCTGCCACGCATGAAGCGGAAACGAACCGGCAGCGAACAGTTACTCTGGCACGATCTTTACAGAAGATCGTGCGCATTTACAGCGCGTGGCCAACGGGAAACCCGGACACGACCTATCGTTTCCGGTAAAAAAGCTGACTCGGTGGGCTCGCGCGCTCTGCTCCGCTTCGTCACGTCCCATCGGGAGCAGTCAGAACGAACAAAGTGCGCAATGACATCACTGTGTACCTCACCAAGACGCGAAATTTCTTTGGATGAGCACCCTAAACACGAGATTTCTTTCGTATGGGCATATCAAGACGCGAAATTTCTTTCGCATAAGCATCCCTGACACGAGATTTCTTTCGTATGTGCATACCAAGACGCGAAATTTCTTTCGCATAAGCATCCCTGACACGAGATTTCTTTCGTATGGGCATATCAAGACGCGAAATTTATTTCGTATAAGCATCCCTAACACGAAATCTCTTTCGTATGGGCTCATCAAGACGCGAAATTTCTTTCGCACAATCACCTTGACACGAAACCTCTTTCCTGTAATAATGACAACGCAAATCTCTTTCGTATAAGATCAACAAAGAAAGAAGATCTCTTTACCCGAAGATTCGCAAGAAGAGGACTAAGGTAAAATCACGAGTGTGCGGCTCCCGCCACTCTATCATACGATGTATTTACACATCCTTATCCTAGATCGTTCGGCCGACTAGGCACTCAGATGCCGTATTCTTTCGAGTACGAAGTTAAGCCCCCAAAGATCTCTCGTGTGGGCCTGGAATCGCACTCAAGCTGCGTCCTCCGGTAAATTTCCGTATCAACAACACGAAGAAAATTCCTAGCGGACGCGCCGGGTACCCCTTTAGGTTAAGTTCGACTCAATAAGACCTCCACGGCCCAGTCGCAACGATCACCTCACCAGATTCGAGTCGGAGGTCTCAAATTTGTGTAGGCTAGAACTATTTTTGCCCTAGATGCAATTAATTGGCCCTGAACTTTCGGGAGAGCCAAGCGACTGAGCCGCATCTTTCTGCGAAAATCGCCAACATAAGGCACATTTATCACTCGATACTCGAGTACATGAGCACGTCACGCACAGAGTATACGCCCTCAAAAAATAGGCGATTGAACGGTCAATCGAAGGAAATCAAAACGAACTTTGAGTGTCCACCCGACAGATTCTCAATCGAGTAAACACTCGGGGGTTACTGACGTGGGGGGGAATTGTGGACCTATCGGGTGAGGCTACCCGGTCCAGGGCCCAAGACCTGATCCCAAAGGGAGGTGCCACCTACAGTTCTAGAAGGCCCAACAGGAGCCCACCCGCAAAGACTTGCGGATCAGGAAAGACTTGTAACCGACCTAAAACTAGGGTTTGTAACCCCCCCGAGTACGGTTTGAGACCTGGCCACCTATATAAGGCCAGGAGAACCACCGGGGAGGGGATCCAATCAACTTCTCACCACCAAAGCCTTGAGCTCGAGACCATACTATCGACTTGAGCACCCTCCATTGTAACCGATCTACTCATAATACAGATCGAAAGAGCAAGAGTAAGGGATTTACCTCTACGAGGGCCCCGAACCTGGGTAAATCGTGCCCCCTGTTAGCCGACGATCGTCACCAGCGTCCATACATTCTCTTAATCGAAACCCTACCGGATCATGCGAGGGACTTGTTGAGATGACTAATCGACAATGGGTGATGATGTTGGTGAAGATCTGGTCGTAGAGGGTGATCTTGAAGAGGGTCACCACGACCTTGGCGGTGTCGAGGAGGTGATGATAGCGAGCTATCCTCATACCAATGTCGTCGAGGATCTTGTGGAGGCGGAGGTGGTGATGTGGTATCAGAGACATGTTTACCACCCTCTTCCATGTGGAGGTGATGATCATGGCGACGAGCTTGGTAATGAGCTTGGGTTTGGTGGCTTGAACGTCTCGACTTGGAGGATGATGATGATCTATGGCGGTTGGCAAGTTTGGCCAAGTTGATGTCGATATGCACCATGTGATCATTGAATCTAGTGTGATGAGCTTGTAGTTGATCGTCCAAGCGCTCCAATTCGTCACGAGCAAGTTGGCAAAGATGAAAATGTTCGTGGCGGTTGATGAAGTTGTGGGCGTTGTCATGGAAGAACGATGTTCCTTCATCTTCCGAGGTCGGACTTGTGAACACTCCTTCCCTAGCCATCTCAAAAACACACAAGTGTGATATGAAGAAATAGATGTCTCACTTATCCAACGTTAACTTTTTTGTTCGTATTGAGGCTAGTGGACGAGACTAGGTGTAGGGCGGTATGTCCAAAGTGAGTCCAAAAGATTGAAAGAAAACCACAAACGACAACACACACGCTTTATGTGGAAGGAAAATGGGTGAGAAAAGTGGCAAGGAAAAACAACAAATACGAACAAAAGTTTGTTGTAAAACGTAGAGAAGAACCGAAATGAAATGTTAGAAAAGGAACCAAACCTAGTGGAGGAAACAAAAAATGGAACACGCACGCAAGGGATAAATGAGGTTAGTGCGGCCAATGGACGAGCATAGACGAAATATTCCTAACGAAGACTAAGCTCAATGCCACACCAACGCAAGGAGGACGCTAGCTCAAACCGCAAACTATAAGAGGCAAGAAGATTCGCACCGTGACAACCAGTCAATCCCTTCTCTTTTGCAACACGAAGCTACACGTTCCTACAAGTGATAGCAATTGGCATCGATTTTTTTCCCTTTTTGGAGGGTGTGATTAAGGAAAGGCAACCTTTCCTAACCTTACGAGAGAGAAAGGAGAGGCCTTGCATCCGCGCTAAGTGTCACGACCAGAGAATTTTGGTAGGTTTTCCTTTTCCCAACCGGACGGAGGGGTAGATGGGTGGTCACGCATTTATTTTGAATTCGTTTTTTAAAAACGAAACTCGCGAACCATATTTCGGAATTACAAACCGTTTTCATATTTGAGATTCTCGCGTCGAGATCTGCAAAATTAGACCCCATGTTGATAGGTTTCGAGATTTTTTTTTCGGACTTTATACTCCATGTTGTATATACTTTATACTTTCGGTAGCACGCGCGTGTGTACACCATGTACAACCAGTAGCAGCGATGCTCGGCTTCGTCTCGATATTTTTTTGCGGCTCGGCTTCGTCTCGATAACCATTTATAAAGATCTTGAAGGGGGTACATAGGTCGTTGCGCGCATTGGTCGTAGTGCGTGCTACGGCTCGGCGTTGCCTCGTGCTACCGCTCAGCTTCGCCTCGAACAAAACGGCTACGCCGCTTCATCTAAAAATCACACACATGTTGTATCTGAAAAGTATAAAAAAGTTGTTACTAAAAGTATACAAACGTTGTTTCTGAAAGTATACATATTGTATCTAAAAGTATAAAAAATTGCAACTGAAAGTATACAAACGCTGTTTCTGAAATTATATGCGCGGTGTACCTGGGTGTACATCCTCCTGGGTGTACATCGGCCTTCACTGGGTGTACAACCGCCTGGGTGTACGCTGACCCTTCATGGGTGTTATCGAAGCGAAGTATAAAGTAGTATAACACCGAAGTACAAAACCCGAAAGTACAAAAATTACAACCCAGTACAAAAAATAGGAAAGTACAAAAAAGAACAACCCCAAAGTACAACATCAGGAAGTACAAAAAAAGTATAACCACAAAGTATAAAGTAGTATAACTCCGAAGTATAAAATCGGGAAGTACAAAACACGTATAACCCCGAAGTACAAAAACAGGAAGTATAGAATAGTGAAAACCCAAAGTATAAATTAGTACAACTTCGAAGTAAAAAAAAAGTTTCTCAAAACCTATCAACATGGAATCTAGTTTTGAATATCTCGACGCGAGGATCTCAAATATGAAAACGTTTCTTAATTTCGAAATACGATTTTCGAGATATTTCATTTTGAAAAAACGAACCTAGAAATAAATGCGTGCCACCCGTCTGTGCGAGTGGGAAGGAAAAAAAATCTCGTGACGTGCATGTAAGCACTCTTAAAAGGCTAGAAGAAAGGAGAAGACGATTGTCACAAGGAGTGCACGCGGGTGACCTTTCCCTTTTCCCGGTGATTACCACCGGAGACACGCCGTTGCCAAGTGTGTCGCTGGGACTTGGGGAGTGTCACGCGGCCCAGTAATGTTACATCGTGGGAAGGAAAAAAATCTCGTGACGCGCATTGTGACGCCCCGAGATCGGGCATTATGCAGATTTCAGCATTTCCGCCAAAATCCACATAATAACCGATTCCAGGTTGCCACTTGTGATAACATTACAACAGTTCACAAATATTCCGCAACAACAATAGAAAAGATATATACAAGACGACTCAAACGAGTCAAGGATACAACTGATACAATACAAAGATCCAAATAACAGCGGAAGACGAAAATATCCGACTACGGACAAGATACAAATTGGACTAAGAGTCCTGAAGATAACCGCTGGCGTCCAATCCCTGACCAGGCCAAGCCGGAGGGATTCAGGGGGTAGTGCAAAGAAGCGGCAGCGGGCAGCACCAACAACTAGAGAGATACGCTACAACTTCCGGCTATTAGAGAGGGATAAGAGAGCGCGACAAAACCAACTATAACTACTCACCAAACAGTACCCATCCAGTGTTACCCCCTACTAAGGAAGCAACCCAAGGAAACTCACACTGTTGATTAAGGTGACATTCATTTTTATGATGAAGGTAATCCTATATTACTAGTCAAGTTATTATCATTAGGTGTAAGTTGTCTGAGTACTTGTTAGCCAGCACTTTCACCAAGTCGTCACATAACCGCGGACAACACGGCTTCTCGAGAAGATTTATCCCTGCAGGGTGCGCTACAGTACCCGTACACACTCAAGCCACCAACTAAAACTCAGGTTGGCTCGACACGACCCAAATCGTCTCTACAACCCATCCTAAGAGCCACAGAGCTATAAGGTCCCGGCCAGTCCGACCTAACCTAAGCGCAAGGGTGAAAACCACACCCCCCGGCACCACAAGCCTCGCCCTATATGCATCATCATCATTATCAACAGTAACCATGGGGGGCCCACCCATTCATGCATATGAGCAAATGGAACACCCGAACTAAGTGTGGCTCTTCGGACAAGCTGCAAATCAGGTCTAAGTCGAGCGGGGTCCCATACTACCTCCCGGATGCGGTTAGCACGCTCATCATGGATCAATGGACAAGACTCTTTTCCTAAGTTCGGCACTAGCAGGCTCCAAAACCACGTCGGGCCTCCTACCGGTGCCTTATCATCAAATTATTATTACCCCAAACATTAACATGTTGTTGATTAAATTGATACTCAACTATCAACTAAACAGGTGATACGACAAAGGACAACAAGACTCGAGCACAAACAAATCTAAGCATTCAACTACAACACGAGGACCAACAAGGTAAACAAACAACAGTTAATAGGAAGTGGAAGGAAGGCTATATCATGGCTGCAAGGTAAACATATGATAGGATCGAGACACAAGCATCGAAAAATACTAGGCTAGCATAAAGACAACGGAAAGAATCGGTAACAAGTGAGGAAAGGCAACATAGGTAACAAGTGAGTATACTTGCCTGAGATCCAGCAAGTAGAGGTACATCCGAAGAACTTGTCGGTGCTCACATCATCTCAGCGTCCTATCCGCGAAGAAGCAACGAACTAGAATAAACACCGGATGCAACAATTACTACTACGGCAAAAGATCCAGCATGATCCTATTTTATATGCATGACATGCGAGATGCAACGCCAAAATTACAACTTAGACAATTTACTCGGACCCGGAGTCCGGACAATAATTTTAGGTTCAAGTTGTTTATCTAACCATCATATTAAATGTTGATTAACATGCAAAACAGTAAGTAGGTGAGCTAAACAATATTAAATGGAATAGGGCAATATTTAGTTAATACCCCAACACATTCCATATTTAAGTATTAGATGTACATGCATAACACAACTAGATTGCAAAATGCAAGATGCAAACAAAGGCATGGATGGCATATTAATGTTCCTTGCATTTTTCTGGTTGGAAAACATATTTTACACATTAAATTTGAATTTAATTTGAATTAGTTATGATTTATGCCATTTTAAATGAATTAAATAAAGTACAGAAAATTGCATAAATTTTAATTGGTCAAAACATTAAACAAATTGCATATTTGGAAAATTCAGAAAATTTTGAATGGAAAACATATTTTATATGTTGAATTTGGGTTTGAAATGAGCAAGTAATTAAATTGGCAATTTTAAATGCATTAAACAAAGAATTATTGTTTTCAGCAATTTACATTATTCAAAACAGAAAACAAAGTTTATATTTGGAAAGCTTATTTAATTCTGCATGAAAAACATATTTTACTTTGTGAAATTGGAGTTATAGTTTGCAAGTTATGAATTAAAACATTTAGCAAAATAAAAGACTAAAACAGAATAAAAAGGGGTTTGCTTGGGATTTGAACTCGGGATCTCTCACCGAGAACAAGGGAACAGAACCACTAGGCTGCTGTTTGGTTCGTGTAAGGAAACAGATCTGGAACAAGATGAATATCAACTGTGCGGTGTAAAAGAGAGAAAAAAGGAGGCTTTATTCCGCGTGAAGGAGGAGTCGAACCCGCGATCTCTCGCTGCGGATCCAGAGAGCATAGCCACTGCGCTGCTGTGTGGTTCGTGCTGGAATACGGATCCGAAGCAACATGAAGTATACAACGCGGGTTATCTGACGAAACTGAAAGGCAGTTGCTGTCCGACCTGACGGTAACGCGAACAACGGCGGCCTGAGACGGTGGCGCTCGAAGGCGCCACTCCCAGAGCAAGGGGAGAGCAGGGAACGAGTGCCGGAGGGTTTTCTCACCGTGGGGAAGGCTGGGGGCGACTGTAGGTGGTCGGAGGCGGACCGAATCGTCGAGGAAGCAGGGCGGACGGCACACGAGCCAGAGGAAGAAGACGACCTCGCCGGCGTCGACCTAGGCGGCTTCGGCTCCTGGAATTCGGCGAGGAGGAAGAGGACGGTGTGGCGCTTCCATTCCCCACACCGGAAGTCCTCCTCATCGACCACGGCCTCGGCTCCGGGAGCTCCCATCTTCGGCCATGGAGGTTTCGGTGGGAAAAAGAGCAGACAGGGAAAAGAGGGATGGTGGCGGCGGCTGAAGGAGGGAGAAGGGAGAGGTCTAGGGTTTGGATGGAGGAGGGGACGGCTGGGTAGATAAAGGAGGGGGAGAGGGGGACCATGGAGGTGGGTGGACAACGACAGGTGAGGGGTTCACGTCCTCCTCGTGCTCTCTGTCGTACGGAGAAGAAAAGCGTGGAGGTGGGCTGGGCTGCCTAGCTGGGCTTTGGCCTGGTCGGTGGCCTGGCAAACAAAAGTTTTTTTTTTCACTATTTTCAGAAAACAAAAGAAAAGATTTTGGGGAAGATAGAAGAGGTTAACAAATATAGAAATTTCTGTAATTTGGTTGATTAAAAATTTGTGAAGGAAAAAAAAAAGATGTTGTTAAATAAGATGCAATGCAAGATGCCATGATGCGAAAAAGAAACCAAACAAACAATTCTATTTTGGGGGAAAACCCCCGGGTGTTACACGCATGTAAACAGTAAACACTCTTAAAAAGCTAGAATAAAGAAGAAGACATTGTCGCAAGGAGTGCACGCGGGTGACCTTTCCCTTTTCCCGGTGATTACCACCGGAGACACGCCGTCGCCAAGTGTGTGTGGCTGGGACTGGGGAGTGTCACGCGGCATCGCATGGGGCCTAAATAGCTTCCGAGCCTAGTCTTTAACGTGGGCCGTCTTACTGGGCTGACGCCTTGGTCGTTGGCGTGTGGGCCAAGCGCTCTGTCACGTGACCCTTCTCCGTATCCGCGCCTCGTCCTCTCCGCCCCACGGGCGAGCCAGCGTCGACTGCCTGTTCGACGGAATGGCGCAATGGGACGCGCTCGTGGACGCCGCGCTTGCTCGGCTGGCGTCCAAGAGCCTCCTGCGCGCCACGCGCCCCATTTCGCTCGCGCCGCCGCCCGCGCTGCCGGAGACCTTCCCAGGACCCGGCCCGTGGGACCGCGCCGGCGTCGAGATCCGCCTCGACCGCGCCACCCTCCACCAGTGGCTTGCCGAAGGTCCGCAGCAGCGTCAACATCTCGCTCTTTCTTTATGTGTTCCTTCGAGCTCCCAGTAAGGCAGTAACACCTTAGCCTGCTTAATTCTTTATGTGTGTTGCTTGCTCCCTTCGCTGTGTGAATGTGTCCTTGTTACTCCTAGTTGTTAGGATATGGTTCGTAAAAAAAGAAGCTCAAAAGTTTGGTTGTGCCTATTGTTTCCAATTACTCCCTCCGTTCCATATTATAAGCAGTTTTGCCATAAGCAGTTTTGCCAAAACTGCTTATAATATGGAACCGAGGTAGTATATTACAATTTAAACATTTATTGGTAGTGCTCACTTTCATGGGCGCGTTTTGTTTAGGTAGCGAGGCTATTGTCCAAGAAGAGGAGCTGGGTGAGAAGCTAATTCTTTTCTCTGGCAATGACTACATGGGACTCAGCTCGCATCCGGCAATCCGTGAGGCCGCAGCAAAGGTGTGCAATTTCTGCACTGGCAGGCAATCCTATCGAGTACTTTGAATTGATGAGTTTCTGATTGAGCTGACTATCGTCTGCATTTGCTAGGCAGCTCAAGAGTATGGCATGGGCCCGAGAGGCTCCGCGTTGATATGTGGGTATACTACTTATCACAAATTGGTGGAGGAATCACTGGCAGAGTTGAAGAAAAAAGAGGTGTAGTATTTTGAGTTCATGTTGCAACAATTTCACAGGAATCACATCCTTACTACAGAGGTTCTTTTTTACAGGATTGCCTTCTCTGCCCCACCGGGTTTTCTGCCAATATGGCCGTGATGACTGCTCTGGGAAGTATCAGCTCTCTTTTGGCGGTTGGGAGAAAACCCACAAAGGATGAGAGGATTGCTATTTTTTCAGATGCTCTGAACCATGCTTCAGTCATTGATGGGATTCGCCTTATTGAGCGACAGCAAGAAGCTGTAGCATTTGTCTACAAGCACTGTGATATGTCCCATCTTGATTTCCTTCTGTATGTTTTTCATTTCCCTGTCATAATAAGCCAGATCTTACCATTAGCTGACTTAGCTGAAAATACAATATGATTATCCGTGCAGGTCCAGTTGCTCGATAGAAAAGAAAGTTGTGGTCACAGATAGGCAAGTTTTTCCTCAAAATAAACTCCATCATTCCAGAAGTATTTATGTTTGTGTGAACTATTATAAGTAGTAGCGCATGTGCGTCGATGCATAATGTCGCAAAACCAAATTCAGAAGCCCTTTTCATTGGTACAATGCAGCTTGTTCAGCATGGATGGTGATTTTGCTCCATTACCTGAACTTGTGGAGTTACGCAGAAAGTATGGATTTCTACTGGTCATCGATGATGTTAGTAACTTTATCTCCCCTCAGATAAATCTTTGCAGAATTTGTAGTGATTGATTTGGTTGCAATTTTCCTTGTCAAGGCACATGGAACACTTGTTTGTGGTGATAATGGTGGCGGTGTGCCCGAGCTGTTTGAATGTGAGAATGAAATTGACATAAGTGTTGGCACCTTAAGCAAGGCTGCTGGCTGCCTGGGTGGGTTTGTAGCATGCAGGTAAAATATATCTTCCAAGGAAAGGGCTATTAATAATCCATCTTGAACTCTGGAAATGAACATGTTAGTCTTCCATAGTTCCATATGAAATCTTAAAAGGAATGCATGAAATGTCTGATGCAATCCTTATTAAATATATATGCACAGAGCAATATGTACATCAAGGCCAAATACGAATGTGGAAACATACGCTTAGAACAGGTTGCGCCTGCATGCAGATCACAAAGTCATGAATGCGTACAGTTTGACACATGTTGCCGTTCTTATCACTTTGTGAGATTGAGCTACTGATTTTTGTAAAAAAAACGAGTTCACATTATGTGATTTTGATGGTTCTGGGTCATGCCATCTAAGTTACTTATGGCAAATTTGCACCGAATCACCTAATGCATATAAATTCAATGAGAAGGGGATACTGTTCTGCACATCTGTAACACCGATATGTATGATACTGCGCACAGGAATATCAGCACTCAACACTGCATGGCTTCCCTGCACTTTGGTTGATATGCTATCTTGATGGCTCATGGGCTTATTACTGATAATTTGCAATCTATTGAGCAGCACTCGATGGAAGAGTTTAATTCAATCGCGAGGTCGTTCATTCATATTTTCAACCGCTTTACCAGTGCCAGTAGTTGCTTCTGTTCATGGTAATATTCACAACTTACCACCTATGTCACAGACACTCTCTAAAAATGGATATCTCACACTGTCAGTCTGCCATTGTCTTGTCCTTCAATATATTGAGCTGAATGGCCAATATTATTTGTACCAATATTTGCTCTTACCTTTCTTATTAGGTAAGATTAAAGTGTAGTTCTAGTCCTTTCACATTGGTAGTAAGAATGGTAACTGTATAGAACACTCCTGGTAGCTTAAAATTTACAGCATAAGGAACTTGCATTTTCTCAATATATTAGTTTAATATCCATAATGTTTTCTGATTCCAGCGGCCCTCCATGTCTCAAGGAAGGAACGATGGCGAAGATCATTGGTCTGGAAGCACGTGCAGTATTTTGCCTCTTTGACAAAACTTGATATATGTAGTCCCATTATATCCATAGTAGTTGGAAGTGAAGAAGCAGCACTTAGGGCCGGCAGGTTCTCTCTCCCTTCCAAATTTTTTTTTGGTGGTAGCCTCACTTATTTATTTTCCTAATTGATTACCCCATTTTGAAATTGCAGGCATATGCTAAGATGCGGATTTCATGTTACACCAATTCGACCACCCACAGTACCGCCCAACTCATGCAGGTTACAGATTTGCAATCCAGTGTGTATCCTGTCATGAACCCCCACCAATCTAAAACCTGCAACTGGTGTTGTGATCATTGACGAAATAACTGGACTAGGACTGTAGGACTCAGGGTGTATAGTATGTTATCACAATTAAAAACAATTCTTCTAGCATGCACATTGCTCTATATATCGATGTAATTCCTGTTCGAAATTTATTACAGAGAATCCTAAATTGATCAATATCACGAATGTGACTCTGCTTCAACTTGCGCCCAATATTAACTGTGATGAGTTTCTTGGCAGGTTGCGAATAACTCTGAGTGCTTCTCATTCCTCGGACGACATCAAGAGGCTGGTCGACGCGTTAACTCCCTGGCTACCTGACAAACATGGCAAGCAGAGCTTTTTCAAGGGGCATGCTGGGCAGAGCTTCGCGGTGTCATCAAAACTTTAAGCAGCCTGAGCTAAAACTCTATTGTGGTCGCGCTATATGTACTGGATTGTGTGGGAGAAAACGGAGCAATAACTCGTAGATGCTGCCGTGATCATTTGTATCCATTTCTCGCATAAGCAGAAATGTTCCCACAATTGGTACGTGTACAATGATCTTGTGAGGCATACTTACCCTGAAAGAGGATTTGGGTTTTCCATACTGGGAGCTTGTGACTGTTCTGTAACTAGAAACATCCTCCGTTCTGTTTAGCACGGAGTGCAATGTTATTGAAAATGCAGTAATCTTGCTGAAAATGGAAGTTTCACAGGAAATAGTTCAATTCCGACAGGAACGGGAAGTATTAATTGGCCGCTATCTGAAACCAGGTAGTATTGTGCACAGCACACACATCGTCTTCCTACTGGCATTTCTATCAGTTCCATTCATTCCTTTTCTCAAGTAGAAGACATGTGTGCATACATAATTATAAGAAGCATATTTCATCAAAAAAGAAGAGAAGCATGTGACACGGAAGTAAACACACTTATTATTCCATAATTTAGACAAGCAAAGTGCAAGTTCTGGACACACACACATCGTCTCAACTCTCCGGACAGCTCGAGTAGGTAGGTAATTAAGTAAAACCGAGTAAACGACACTGCCGCCATGGCAGACATGCATCGTCAAGCTCCAGCCCACCATGCAGCTTTGATCTCTCTTGAGGCCAGCCAGCTAGCTGCCTGCATGGATGGATGGATGAAGCGTTCAAAAGTAGAAGGTCGGGGGCCTGGCGCTGGGCACGTAGATCCTGGCCCAGAGATGCCTGCCCTTGATTATGTACTTGGCCGTCTGCTGGCCGTCGAGCAGCACCGGAATCATGGCCGGGCTGCGCAGCACCACCCTCCCGTACACCGGCAGCTGCCCCAGCGGCGGCGTCTCCACCGTCACCGCCTCCACGCACGGCCCGTACACCCTGCATCCATATCCATCCACGCACACGCAAATATATATGATCCTACACACGTACGTACGTTGCATGCAGAGAGAATCCAGCTGAGCTAGCTAGCTTACGCGTTGAAGAACTCCTCGATGTCCTCCCTGCTGATGGGGTAGCCTCGGGAAAAGGTGATAAACAGCGAGCGGAACTCCTCCGGCAGTGGGCTGATGATCGACTGCTGCTGCTGCTGCTGCTGCTGCGGCTGCTCATACACCACTCTGACCGGGGACCACGGAGCTGCCATCGCGTTCAGCCGGGAGAAGGGCGCCGCCCTCTGGCGGAACCCTGGGGCGGAGCCGGCGAACGCGGCCACCACGGGCGTGCCGACGGCGCGCGGCACGGAAGCGCCGCCATTACGGACTCTGCTGGTCGCCGAACTCGGCAGGAACAGGGCGTCGTCCGCGAGGCAGCTGTCGTCGAAGACGACGCGGCAGACGTTCTTGTACAGGGACCTGACGCCGGGCATGACCTCGTCGCGGTTCGCGTCGAAGTAGCCCACGCTGTCGATGGGCTCGGCCAGGAGCGCGTTGGTGCAGGGCAGGAGCTCCCCGGCGCCGGCGAGCTCCTTGCCGGCGAGGCGGGCGAGGCAGGCGAGCCCTTCCTCGACGAAGCGCACCACGACGGGGCCCGGCAGCGCGGAGAGGCGGCGGATGAAGTTGTGGTGCCCCGCGGACTCGAACCAGAGCCAGAGCGCCATCACCCACCGCATGCTCTCCGCGTCCTGCGCCAGGTCCCGCACCAGGCGGTGGAACAGCCTGCGCTCCGACCCGTGGAACAGCGCCAGCTCGAGGGCTCCCGCCATGGCTACGTACCTAGCTAGCTAGCTACCTCGATCGAAAACCTCTCTCTTGCTCGCTCTCGCGCGCTCCGGATGGCACAATGGCGATGGCGCGGCGAGGGCGGGGGTTAAAAAAGGCCAGCGGGCTCCGGCCTCTGGCACGCGCCGCGCGCGCGAGCATGAGTGCGTCCACAGAGGTTTGTTGCGCCGCGCGGCTACGAGACAAGCCAGGGTGCACAAGGGAGAGCACGCACGCGCGCGCGGCCGGGCAAGGCTCGGCATACACACAAACACACACACACGGCAGGTCGAGGCCTCGATCGATCGGCCACAACCCACCCCCATCCATCGCCTCACTCGCCAACGGGCCGAGGAGTGAGGTGCGTGAACCCTACACTAGATCGATGTGGTAACTTACTTTGTTTCTGTGTGCAGCTTTCAGTTCTGCCGCAGCTTTGGAAATACGTGCGGATTAGGCGCACAAAGACGTGGAAAGGAGGCTCTCGCATGCAATGCAAGGAAACGTACGCCATGCAGGGGGTTCCTCGCGGCCACGCATATGTGTGCATCCAGCTCAACGACGATGAAAAACCATGTGTGTGTTCGCTGGGTTTTTTTTCCCCTTCTTAATGACGATTCAGTGTGGATCTTGTTTTACTACGGATGCTTTTTCGGAAAGGTAAAACGTATGGCCGAATTTGGGGGGATAAAGCTTTCCGTTACCAAAATGCCAAATGGAAAAGCTCAAATAGGACAAATAGCCACGTCAAAGAAATTATCGGATTAAAAGTTTACAAGGGCCCCTAAGAAGGTAGGAATACTACATTATGGTCCCTAGATCTTTCTCTTCGACGCGGGCGCTTTACCGGAGTGGATCTAGGTGGTGGTGCTCTAGAGCAGCAAGAAGGCGAACTCACCTGGGATTGTGTGTGCATATGCTTCCCTAGTGTAGGCTCCTTCGGTTATGGAAGCTTTTGGATACACCGATTCAAATTATTCTTGAGAGATATTCCTACTATCGAAGCTTTGTTGTAGACTACGGACGAGATTTGTTGTTGAACCGGTGGCTACCCTCTTATTGATGCAATTAAATTTGGGGAATTTATTTTCTTTGCGGGTGGAGGAGGGGAGATGAAATCTCCGTTGTGTAAGAGAATCTCTGTTGGTATTGCCGACGGATCTGGAGGAGACGGTTGCTAGCATCGGAAGAAAAGAAGATAGGAGGGCAGAAATCCCCATACCTGCAACTTCCACATGGGTAAACCAAAGGGAAAGAAGTAGATGATATGTTCATATGTGTCAAGTATGTCGACCCTTATACCCCCGCCCCCTTCTCCCCCTGATCGTCGATGAGGGGTTCATACAAGGAAGAGGCCGGGAGAAAAATAGGGTCGCTAGGGAAGACTAGATGAAGATAGATAAGGAGCGGGGACCTTGCTTTATATAGCATCGACGACGGAGGATCCGAGGTGGAAAAGATCACACTTATAACCTAGGAATGCTCACGGGACCCAAGCGGGTGAGCTAGCTGGCAACCACAACGAGACCGGCTTACGCAACCTTCAAGGGGAAAATTAACTAGATGGTGTAAATAAGTTTGTAGATTGCCCTCCGCTTAACTAGGAAATGTCGCATCTTCAATCATTATGTGCTCCTTTATTTAACAAAAAAATCATTGGCGTCCCAAGAAAGGAAATATCCGATGCTGAACCAGACGTGTAGGCTCCACCTGCTTGTTGGGCAGGTTCCACATGATGGAAACCCACTAGATATTTTTCCCATTAGCATCAAATCTTGCTATCTTTGATTGATTGCTTCTCAAAGATACCCATATCCCTATGTGGCCATTCATGAATGTGAGCACCAATGATCTTATTATCTCTAGCAAGCATCCATTTCCAATTAGCACGAGGAGCACATCATCAACAACAACGAGGATCTCCACCGCCAGGATTTAGTGGGCAATGGAGAGGGATTCTTCCTCCCTAGCCTTCCTGCAGAAGTTGACACCAATGAGGCAATAAGACTATTCAAAACCTTGGAAGAACAAGGGCAGTGGAACCATTTTTTTTTTGGGGGGGGGGGGGGGTTATACGAGACTTTCATGTGGTTGATTGTACTACAATGTATTAGTTTGCCACATGCAACATGAGACAATGCATAGTTCAACTTTGAGTTTTCATGGATTGTTGCATGTTGCACACATGTTTGGGCATGTCTGCAACATGAGACAACACATAGTGCAACTTTGAGTTTTCATGGATTGTTGCACACATGTTTGGTCATTTGTGTGCGATATCAGGTTTTGGGTGAAAGGCTTGATGCCCTTAGGGGCGTCCTGTTACGTGTTTATATATGTCGATTGACAAAAAACCATCGGAAGGATTTACAGAGTCGGTTTTACAGCCCTAAGCAACTAACAACCGATCCTTATCAAAACGAATACGGTTGGATTACAACTTGTGAAACAAGTAAGCTAGGAAACACCTAACCAATATCTGTAACGCTCCCCCTCAATCTCAACTTTCCTAAGTTGAGATTGTTTTTGAATGCAGCCAACTGTTGCTTATTAAGCACCTTAGTAAATCCATCAACTACTTGATCTCCGGTTGGTATAAACCGTATGTTTAACAGCTTGTCTGCTACTCTCTCTCTGACAAAGTGATAATCAATCTCAATGTGTTTTGTCCTTGCATGAAACACAAGATTTGCAGATAAATAGGTGGCACCAATATTATCACACCACAAAACAGCTGCTCTAGGGCATGAACTCTCAATTCCTTCAGAAGTGTTTGTATCCATATTATCTCTGCCGTGGCATTTGCCATTGCTTTATATTCGGCTTCAGTGCTCGACCTAGACACCGTAGGTTGGTTTCGTGCACTCTGGGATATGAGATTAGAGACTAGAAATACTGCATAACCTCCTGTTGATTTTCTGTCGTCGGGACAGCCAGCCCAATCTGCATCAGAAAAGGCACTAACAAGTGTGGACGAATTTCTGTTAATTTTTAGTCAAACACCAAGTGTATCCCTTAGGTATCTTAAGATCCTATTTACCGTTGTCCAATGTACAGTTGTAGGGGCATGCAAATATTGACATACTTTATTAAGAGAAAAGGAAATATCTGGTCTAGTCAGGGTTAAATACTGAAGTGCTCCAACTATACTCCTGTAGTTAGTAGCATCACTTGGATTCAATAGTTCCCCTTCAAACCTTGATAGTTTTTCCGAGGTGGATAAAGGAATGCTTGATGGTTTACAACTTATCATACCAGTGCGCTTGAGGATATCCGAAGTGTATTTTTCCTGTGATAGGAGAATTCCATCACACTCCTTCTTTACTTCTAACCCGAGGAAGAAGTGCAGGTCCCCTAGGTCTTTCAGCGCAAAATCCATATTCAAATCATGAAGAAGTGCCATAGTAGCTTCCTGTGATGAGCTTGCTACAATTATGTCATCCACATAAATGAGCAAAAAATAGCAATGCTTTCCTTGTGATAAAACAACAAAGAAATATCAGCTTTAGATGGAGTAAAACCAAGCTTTTGCAATTTCATGCTTAGTTGAGAGTACCAAGCCCTTCGTGCTTGTTTAAACCGTATAGGGCCTTGTCTAGTTTTCACACATGATGTGGTATTGATTTCACCTCAAAACCTGGTGGTGTATACATCTTCCTCTAGAACACCATGAAGAAACACATTCTGAACATCAAGTTGACGAAGACTCCACCATCTGGAAACTACAATAGACAAAACAAGTCTAATGGTGGCAGATTTCACCACAGGACTGAAGGTATCCTCGTAGTCAATTCCATATCTTTGCTTGAAGCCCTTATCTACAAGCCTAGCCTTATATCTATCTATCGATCCATCATCTTTTCCTTTTTATTTTATAAACCCATCTACAATCTATTATATTTCTTTCTTCATTAGGTGGAACTAAGTGCCAAGTGTTATCTTTCATTAGTGCTTCATACTCACTATTCATAGCATTCTTCCAATGTCTGTTTTCTAGTGCCTCACTTAAACTTTCCGGTTCACTGGTTGTTGAGAGAAGGCCATACCTGATCACGGAATTACCACTCATTTCTTTGTAATTTTTTCGCTCAATTTTACTTGTCCGTAGATGTGTAGTGGGAGGTTCAGGTGCAGGTGGGTGCACAGTTCTCCTTGGTGCAGAGGATCCAAGGGCCGACAGAGAGGATCCAGGCACCGATCCCGTGGCAGCATCAGGGAATGTCCCCCGGAGATCCTCCTCGTGTCCCGCGTTGTGTCCCGCGCAGGATCTTCTGCGGTCATACGCCGCTTGTTGTCTGCCCTGACTCTGCACAGAGGATCCCGGGGCTGGGTTGCGCAGTTCTGGCGTCACTGTCGCATGACCCACGCGAGGGGCCACTCGGGGTGTTGTGGCAGGTGCCGACTGTCCGGTCGCTAAGACCGGTGAAGATTCGGCTGACGCCGATCCCGATGGCGTATCAGCTCTGAAAGAGCATGGTGCCCCCATGTGTGGTTTTGGTAATTGATGACAATCACTATGTACTAATGGTTGCATTGAGATATACTTGTAGAGTTTGTCCATAGGCAATGCTTGATGTCCATGTGTTGGATTCAAGATGATCAAGTGGTGACCAAGGTGCTATTCATGTGAATATCCCAAGTTTGGTCATGAGAGAGTTGAGCATATTGCAAGTATGTGTTGAAGAAGAATATTGTGTGAACATTCATATTTACCTTCAAGGCATCATTATTATGAATATATAAGAAAATATACAAGGTTGATCAAGGAAACGTGCTAAGCGATGGTTAATATTGATCAACCCACAAAGCAAGAAGTTGTACCATGTGGGATCATGGTATGGTAAGTAATTGTTCATATAGCTTTGTGTTCTAACCCATTATATGTGTGTGTGTGGTATATCTATGTGGGGTTAGGTATTTTTCCATGGGCTTGCATCAAAAGGAAGATTTCATATAGTCTATGGTGGATGTCGTCAAGTTGTGGTCGTCGTCAAGTTTGAGAAGTGCAAGTTAAATGGAAGCATATCGAAGAAATCGCATGCTTGAAGCTTTCCACTCTTTTTGAGATAATGTCCAAGTGAATATGTACTTAAAAGAGCCTCTCCCATAGTGGCGTATGGGGGAGCAATCTATGTGTCTTCGCCGAGCAAAGCGAAATCAAGAAAGGTGTTCCATCTTGAGGAGGTCAAGATCTTTATCATCTAGATCAAGTGGAATGCTCAAGGGAAAGATATGATTACGATAGGTTTTCCTCTCTACCGGTCTTATAGCATTAGGAGGGAGACCGGGTTATAGGATAGATAACCGTACTATCAAGAGGGGCTCTCATATTAGCAACTTGATCGTATCATTCGGAGAGAGCTCAAACCTTTGCATACTTGACTCGATCTTTCTTAGTTCTTATTTATGTTTTATCCATTTTTGGTTTTATATCTTGTCATGTTCTTCAATATAAGGTCAAGTTCATCAAAAACGGGTTTCGCATGAAAAACTTGTTGCGTTTTTGATATTGGAGGTTTTACCGATTGTTCCTTTATAGAGAGGTTAAAACTTTCATAATTTAGTTTTATCCTCCAATGATGGACTATGATTTTTCTTTACATAATCTTGTAGTGCTCGTTCTTGCGATTTCAACGAGCCCAAGATCATCAAAAACGGAGTCCGGATGCAATAGATATCGCGCTTTTAGTGAAGAAGATTTCTGGAAACTAGAGGCCGGCCTTAGGCCGGGCGGTTCTGTTAGGTGGCCGGCCTAGCCGGCCTAGGAGGCAGGGGACGCGCAGAATGCCCCCAACGGGCTGATTTTGGGGGCCTATATAAGGGATCTTCTTCCCCAATGGTTCCCTACCTTTTAAGCAAGTTTTCCCGCACCATTGTTGACCTATTGGAGCTTGCTTTCTCTCTATTCCCCCATGATTCTTGCCTCCAATTAGTGGGAAAAGAGAGAGGAGATCTAGATCTACTATGCCACAAATCCATCTCTCCTCTTAGTGAGGGAAAGTCTTTGGATCTAGATCTTGTGGATTCATTTGTTGAGTTCTTCCTTGTTCTTCCTCTCTTCTCTCCCCATAGAATTTGTTGCTTTGGTGGGATTTGAGAGTGAAGGATTTCAGCACTTCCTGTGTTTTTGCCATTGCATAGGTTGCATCAGTTTGAGTTCTCTACGAGGATTTGTTTGAGTGAAAGGTTGAGAAGCTTGTTACTCTTGGGTTCTTGGAGTGTCCTTGAGCTTGTCCTCTTGGGTACTTGGAGTGCCCTAGATGGTTGTTGTTGTCTCAGAGTTTTGGTGGCTCCAGACCTTGTTGTCCCGGAGTTTTTGAAGGGAATATGCCCGAGAGGCAATAATAAAATGGTTATTATCTTATTCCTTGTTTATGATAAATGTTTATTTCTCAGGCTAAAATTTTATTTACCGGAAACTTTGATACATGTGTGTTTAATAAACAAACAATGGTTCCTAGTAAAACCTCTCTTTTAACTAGCTCGTTGATTAATAGATGATCAAGGTTTTCTGATCATGTACATTGGATGTTGTTAATAACGGGGTCATGTCATTAGAAGAATTATTTGATGAACATAGAGCCAATATCAAGATAAAAATACGATAAATTCATTTAGTTTATATTGTTATATCTTGCACATGAAGTAACTTATTCCTTAAACCATGAGATCATGTCAATAACTGATACCGGAAGGATGCTTTGATGTCATCAACGTTACACTGTAACAAGGTGACTATAAAGGTGCCGTTGTGTATTCGGAAAGTATTAGTTGAGGCTCATGGATCAAGAGTGGGATTTGTCCATCCAAATGACGGAGAGATATACTCTGGGCCCTCTCGGTGATATCACATCAACACCGCTTGCAAGCACGTGACTAGGTCACAAGGATGTCATATCATGGAGCGAGTAAAGAGTACTTGTCGGTAACGAGATTGAACAAGGTATGGTTGATACCAATGATCGAATCTCGGACAAGTAAAATATCGCGAGACAAAGGGAATAGTTACGACATTGATGATTCACACGATCACGAGAGTCATCGTTGAATATATAGGAGTCATCATGGATCTCCAAATCCCGCTGTTGATTATTGATCGGAGAGGAGTCTCGATCATGTCTATGTTATTCGTGAACCGTAGGGTGACACACTTAAGGTTCGATGACGCATTTGAGATGATACGGAATATCGAAGAATGTTTTGGGCAGCACCGAAATTGTTTCAGGGAAATTTGAAATAGTTCAAGGGGGTTTTCATCGAATGGTTGTTAATAGAATTAACAAATGATTCGAGGTGCTATATGCAAAATTTTGTTAATAGAATTAACAAATGCTGAAATAAAGAAATAAAAATGTTTTATTTATTTATTAAAGAAAAAATCTTGGATTTTCTAAGTGGGAAATAAAGGGAAAATGAGTGGGTGTGAGTGGAGTGTCCACTCACATGATGAGGGAAGAGGTGGGGGCACCACCATGGGATGGCCGCACCCACCCTTGGTCTGCCTCCCTTTCCCCTATAAAAGGAGGGTGAGAGCTCTCCCTCCTCCACACACTTTCCCACCTCACTTTCTCTCCACCCGCTGCTCCATTCCATGGTCTCCGGCTTGGCGATGCCCTGACCGTGGGATTCTTCACCACCACCACGCCGTCGTGCTGCTGGAGTTCCAAGGGATCCTCTACTTTCCGCTGCCCCGCTGGATCGAGGGAACGGAGGTCGTCATCAACCGTACGTGTGACCGATCACGGAGACACCGCCGGATTGCGGTGCACATCTTCTCGCTCTCAGGATTAGTGTGAGTACTACTACGCCAACAACAAGATTTTATCTCACAATGCTTTGTGTATTTGAGGGTATGTTTTCTTAGGACTCTCTTTCTCCCCGTTGCCTTTCATCTCCTAGATTAGATCTTGGCCATTCGGATTTATCGCGCGTAGAATTTTTTTGTTTTCTAAGCCACGAACCCTTCAGTTTTGATAGCTTGGGACCTTGTTGCTATCTTGGAGTTTTTCTTAATGGTGTACCAGGAAAGACCATTCTATGTAAAAAGGGTGTCAGACAAGGTGACCCACTGTCCCCTCTCTTATTTGTTGCTGCATCAGAACTTCTAAAATATGCAGTCAATAATGCCTGGCATGAAGGATTTCTCTCATGTACCCTGGACAATCATTATAATATGGATTATCCTATCATTCAGTATGCTGATGACACATTGATCATTATGCCAGCAGATGCCACTCAATTACTACACCTCAAAGGTATACTGGATAAGTTCTCTAAATCCACTAGACTCAAAGTGAATTATCACAAAACATCTATTGCTCCTATCAACATTTCCAATGAACAATGCACCATGCTTGCTAATACTATTGGTTGCAAGACTGAATCAACGCTATTTACTTATCTTGGTCTGCCCATGGGTACCACTAAGCCCAGAATTGATGATTTTATTGGTATCATTGAGAGGATTGACAGAACATTGATTGGTATTGCTCACACACTATCCTATGATGGTAGACTCATTGTTGTCAAATATATAATCTCAGCTATACCCAACTTTGCACTATGTACTCTGAAACTGCCTATTGCAATTATAGAACATATTGAGAAGTCTTCCAGGGTTTTTTGTGGGCTGGTAAGGATATTGAAAAAGGGGTAAATGTCTTGTCAAATGGGATACTGTATGTAAACCTAGGAAGGCTGGTGGACTGGGTGTGCTTGACCTCAGAACACAGAACAATGATCTGCTCATGAAATACCTATATAAATTCATGAATAGACATGATACCCCATGGGTCAATCTAATTTGGCAGGCTCACTATCATGATGGTAAATTGCCACAACACGCTGGACCATGTGGATCATTTTGGTGGAAGAACTACCATTCACTTATGGATAAATTTATAAACCACATCAAATGCAAGCCTGGAACAGGGGATACCAATGATCTATGGAGAGGTTCATGGGAAGATACCACTTTTCTCAGGCAATTCCCACAGCTATGCTGATATGCTAGATATGATAATATCTCATTGCAATCTGCTATTGAGTATAACAATCAGGGTGACATATATGACCTCTTTCATACACCACTATCAGATATTGCTATGCAACAACACCATGCCTCAAAGACAAACTACTCTCTTTGGCTAACAATCAGGAGAATGATAGGTGGTTTGTACCTGGTACCAATACCACTTACAAGAATAACAAAACTTATAATATGCTAGGGCCGTTTCCCACTGCCCCTAAACCATTCCTATGGACTTGGAAATCATGTGCACTACCCAAGCATAAATTCTTCTTTTGGCTTCTTCTGCATGATAGACTGAACACCAGAGATCTTCTCTGCAGAAAACAATTCCAAATTCCGACCAAAGCCTGTATTCTATGTGAGGATGATCATACTGAAGACCTCCACCACCTTTTCTTCGGATGCCCATTCAGTAAAGACTTCTGGGATCACATTGGTTTCCAATGGGATAACACTATTGACTACATGACTCTGATTCAATTGGGCAGAATCAAATAAAAGACAACATACTTCAAAGAATACTCATTATAGGCTCTTGGACACTATGGAACCACGGAAACAAGATCATCTTTGATGGGATTCAAAATGATATCACTCTTTGTATAAATTTTTTTAAGGAAAACTTTTCATTAGCTAGGCATAAGGCTAAACCATCTCTTAAAGATGGTATGACTCAATGGCTTGATACCCTATGAACTTGTATGAGTACTCTCTGTAAATATGTTATATATTAATGGAAAATTTTGACACAGTGGGGTTTTTTCCCCACTGTAACCCCACTGTAATGTGTCAAAAATATCTATAAGAGATGGATTGAAGCGCCTGATATGGTTGAGCCAAATCACATAGATGAAATATTGAAGTAAGTCAATATCGAAATGACAAGAAGGAGTTCTTTCCACATGGAAAAGAATTGAGCAAGATTTAAGTGTTTCGACACATGATGAGCATAATTGAAATTAAGATTTCTAAGTCATGTGTTCCATACTATGTACACAACTAGATAAGTCCTATGCTATAGAATGTTGTAGGAGGATAATTCATATGATGATTAGACAACAGTGGGAGAGATCCTTGTGTCATTTTAGTAATGCTAAGGACATGTTTTCCTATGTAGTAATGACAAAATATTAGTTGTAATATGTTACACTAATAGTCTTGTCATTTATTCAAGTAATTTTATCTCAATTAAAATATGTGATGAAGGGTAGCACAATAGGCTGGAAGAAAGTTCCATGCTGGATTTGAAAGAGTTTCAAAAATTAAAATATTGTGACGGATACTACAACAAAGGCTAAGTATATCGTTGTATTGACAACAAATAATATGAGTATTTTGTGTCAAGGAGTTCTTTATTGAACTTGGTGAATTTCCAAGAATGCTAACACTATGAAGCTACATTTTCACAATGTTAGTAACATTGGTTTAAGCTGAGGAATTAAGATTTCACCGGTTGACCAAATATATACAAAGTCGTCTCCTTAGAGAATGAGTGATGTGTGTAGACACAAACAACATGAAAATACAATAGGACCTGAACAGTTCAGATCTTTTTGATGATGTTTACCACATGCGAAGCATGATAATAACACTGGAACGCCATATGTGTTAAGTGCTTACAGACTAGATTATTGACTCTAGTGCAAGCATGAGAC
Source organism: Alopecurus myosuroides (assembly GCA_028641055.1). Classification (NCBI taxonomy): domain Eukaryota; kingdom Viridiplantae; phylum Streptophyta; class Magnoliopsida; order Poales; family Poaceae; genus Alopecurus; species Alopecurus myosuroides. The sequence goes on along the minus strand of CM054061.1, from coordinate 178,535,639 downwards.
TGAAGGGAATATGCCCGACAGGCGATAATAAAATGGTTATTATCTTATTCATTGTTTATGATAGATATTTATTTCTCATGCTAGAATTGTATTAACTGGAAACGTTGATACATGTGTGTTTAATAAACAAACAATGGTTCCTAGTAAAGCCTCTCTTTTAACTAGCTCGTTGATTAATAGATGATCAAGGTTTCCTGATCATGAACATTGGATGTTGTTAATAACAGGGTCATTTCATTAGAAGAATGATGTGATGAACATAGACCCAATATCAAGATAACAATACGATCAAGTCATTTAGTTTATATTGTTATATCTTGCATGCGAAGTAACGTATTCCTTAGACCATGAGATCATGTCAATCACTGATACCGGAAGGGTGCTTTGATGTCATCAAACATCACACCGTAACAGGGTGACTATAAAGATGTCGTTGGGTATTCGGAAAGTATTAGTTGAGGCTCATGGATCAAGAGTGGGATTTGTCCATCCAAATGACGGAGAGATATACTCTGGGCCCTCTTGGTGATATCACATCGACACCGCTTGCAAGCACGTGACTAGGTCACAAGGATGTTATATCACGGAACGAGTAAAGAGTACTTGTCGGTAACGAGATTGAACAAGGTATGGTTGATACCAATGATCGAATCTCGGACAACTAAAATATCGCGAGACAAAGGGAATAGTCACGACGTTGATGGTTCACACGATCACGAGAGTCATCGTTGAATATATAGGAGTCATCACGAATCTCCAGATCCTGCTGTTGATTATTGATCGGAGAGGAGTCTCGATCATGTCTATGTTATTCGCAAACCGTAGGGTGACACACTTAAGGTTCGATGACGCATTTGAGAGGATACGGAATATCGAAGAATGTTTTGAGCAGCACCGAAATTGTTTCGGGGAAAATTGAAATAGTTCAAGGGGTTTTTCATCGAATGGTTGTTAATAGAATTAACAAATGATTCGAGGTGCTATATGCAAAATTTTGTTAATAGAATTAACAAATTCTGAAATAAAGAAATAAAAATGTTTTATTTATTTATTAAAGAAAAACTCTTGGATTTTCTAAGTGGGAAATAAAGGGAAAATGAGTGGGTGTGAGTGGAGTGTCCACTCACATGATGAGGGAAGAGGTGGGGGCACCATCATGGGCTGGCCGCACCCACCCTTGGGCTGCCTCCCCTTGCCCTATAAAAGGAGGGTGAGAGCTCTCCTCATCCACACACTTGCCCACCTCACTTCCTCTCCACCCGCTGCTCCATTCCATGGTCTCCGTCTTGGCGATGCCCTGACCGTGGGATTCTTCACCACCACCACGCAGTCGTGCTACCGGAGTTCCAAGGTATCCTCTACTTTCTGCTGCCCCGCTGGATCAAGGGAACGGAGGTCGTCATCAACCGTACGTGTGACCGATCACGGAGGCACCACCGGATTGCGGTGCACATCTTCTCGCTCTCGGGATCGATGTGAGTACGACTACGCCAACAACGAGATTTGATCTCGTAATGCTTTGTGTCTTTGAGGGTATGTTTTCTTAGGACTCTCTTTCTCCCTGTTGCCTTTCATATCCTATATTAGATCTTGGCCATTCGGGTTTATCGCGCGTAGATTTTTTTTGTTTTCTAAGCAACAAACCCTTCAATATTGGTGGCTTGGGACCTTGTTGCTATCTTGGAGTTGTGGTGGCTCGCGGGATATTGTTGGGAGCCTCCAATTGAGTTGTGGAGATTGCCCCAACCTTGTACGGGATCGGTGACCGCCATCAAAGGTCCCATAGTAGACGTGGCACTCCGCATTGGTGGAGACACGAGGAGAATAAGGTGAGCCATTGGGTGCTTGGAGTCATTGTGACTTCACACCTCTCCAACGGAGATTAGCTTTCATTATGAAGTGAACTTTAGGATAAACCATCATCGCCACGCCTCTCGGTTATTTCTAGACACGATGTCTTTACTTATGCAATTTACTTTGTGATAGCCATCGAGGTTGAAGTAACATATCTTGCTATCACATAGTTGCTTGAATTGTTTAGCATAAGTTGTTGGTGCACATAGGTGAACCTAGTTTGTTTAGGTTTTTGGCTTGATAAATTAAACACTAGTTTTATTCTGCATTTATTCAAGCCTTAACCGTAATTATTTTTAAATGCCTATTCACCCCCCTCTAGGCGACATCCTTGTCCTTTCAATTGGTATCAGAGCCGGGTCTCTATTCATAGGGTTTCACAACCTAGAGTGTAAAGATGTCAGCTGGGGGATTAGTGCATAATGACACTTTTATATTCGATGGCACAAATTATGATACTTGGAAAATTAGTATGCTTAATATTTTTAAGGACATGGGTCCAAATATAGAGAAAATTCTAGATATGGGTTTTTCTTCTCCAAATGGCCTTGATTGCTCTTTAGAGGATGAGAAAAACTTTTATATCAATACTCAAGCTACTAATGTGTTTTTCAAATATTTGAGCATTATAGTTCTTGAGTCAATTAGGCCATCTTGGAAAGCTCATGAGATATGGACCAAGCTTCAAGATAAATATGATGTGTCCAAAAATTGTGGAAATGATTATTCTCCCTCCACCTACGGGCGTGATGAGTCCTCAACTTCTTCTACTTCGCCAACATGTGGCAAGCCACAACATAATGATATGGTGAGTAGTGACAAAAATTGCCATCTTGATAGTAAGCTTATTGTTGATGATTCTTCATCTCTATCTCATTGCAATACTTTGTCTATGGACTTAAACACATCTAGCACCCAAAATGATTTACATGCTTGTGTTGATAGTCCATGCATATCATGTAGAAATTCCTTGACTAAATCTTATGATGATATGCTTGATACATGTTGTTGCCATAGTAAAAATGGTTGTATTTCCTCTAGTCCTTATGTTACTAACCATGTAGAAGAAACTCAACATTCCATGGAACAAGATGTGGATTTAAGTGGTGCTTCAAATAATGGTTCATCATCATCTACCATATCTCACTTATGCCTTATGGCTAAAGGTTCAAAGGTAGCTCCTAACTTGAACACCAATATATATAGTGATGATGATGATTATTATGATGGTGATGATGATGATGATGACGATGATAATGACAATGATTCGTTAATGGAGAAAGGTAAAATGATTCACAATATCCTTTATGAGGATAAAGATGTTGGTGCCAATTTCCTAGAAATCATTAGAGCATTTGATAAGCGCAATATCATCATTAAGGATTTGGAAGCATGCATTGACGCGTGTTATAGCCGCGAGCGTGATTATTCCAATGAAATTGAAAAACTAGAGGAAGCTCTTTTTGAAGAACAAACCACCAATGAATCTCTTGAAGAGAATTTTACTCTAGAGTTATCAAAAGTAAAGGAATCTCATGATAGAAATTTTGAAGTGGTTAATTGTCTTAAAACTAAAAATGATGAGCTAAAAGTTGCACATGCTCAACTTAAAGCTTCATATTCAAAAGAGCTTGCCAAGTTGTCTTATCCTATTGCTATTAATAATGATGCTTGTGATACTAACTCTATTTCTTGTGAAGCATCTACATTGAAGGAGAATGTTGAGCTAAGGGCTCAACTTGAGTTCTAACTAGCAATTATGGGAAATTGGAAGAAAGTCATGAAAATATCTCAAGCTCTCATGAGGATCTTTTAGTCTGACATGATAAGATAAAGTTAGCTCATGAGGCTATTATTACCAAGGTGATATCTTGTGAGCCTCATGTGGACATTAGCACAAACTCTACTCAAAATTCTATTTTGCCTTGTGCTAGTCCTAGTAATTCATCCACTCATAGTATCGCTACATCTTGTGATGAATTTCTTTCCATGCCTTATTGCTCTAACAACGAAGCATCTACTTCCTCTATTACTTGTGTTGCTACTAACAAGAGGAAATAAAAGAGATCAAGGCCCAAGTCACTTCTTTGAAGAAAGACTTGGAAAAACATCATGGGAAGTCCGCACTTGACAACATGTTGAGTGTGCAAAGATTGCCCAATGACAAGAGTGGACTTGGATTCAACTCCAATAATATAAAGAAGTCCAATATCAAGAATAAGCATACCATCAACAAGAACAAGGGCAAAGAACAAGTGAAGAATCATCAACAATTGAAGAAATACGACAAATTTGAATGGACAGAAGAGGCAGACAAAGCATTAACCTAGCTAAAAGAAACCTTGATGAAAGCTCCGATTTTGGCATCCCAAAAGACGAAGAACCCATGTTACTGTATCTTACAGCAACAAACAAGGTTATTAGTGCAGTGATAATCATGGAAAGACGGAAAGATGAACAAAGTATACTAGATCAATATCCGGTGTATTATGTCAGCGAGGTATTCTCCAAGTCAAAACAAAGGTATCCATATTATCAAAAACTGGCATATGGCGTGTTTTTTGCATCTCGAAAACTCCGTCATTATTTCCAAGGACATTCCATAATAGTGGTAACCAAAGCACCACTAGGGGATATCATCAACAATGCGGACGCAACAGGCCGAGTCGCCAAATGGGGAATTGAGCTAGCTGCGTTCGACGTTAAGTACCAACCCTGGACAGCAAGCAAATCCGAGGTGTTGGCAGATTTTGTCGCTGATTGGACAGAAGCAATGGAAAACACACCAATGCCGGAGTCGGAATAGTGGATCATGCATTTTGACAGATCCAAAATGAAACAAGGCGTCAGTGCTGGTGTAGTGCTTAAATCTCCAAAGGGTGACATAATGGAATATGTATTACAAATACATTTCAACGCCAGCAACAATGTAGCAGAATACGAAGCTTTGCTTCATGGCTTGCATATTGCAAATGAGATAGGCGTAAAGCGTATACTTTGTTATGGCGACTCGGATTTGGTGCAGCATCAGCTAAACCAGACATGGGATGCCAAAAGCCCCATTATGACCGAATATCGAGGAACGGTGGACGAGTTTGCCATTTGCTTCCTAGGATTTGAAATACTTCATATCAAAAGGGAAGACAATTGGAACGCGGATGTCTTAGCCCGCATGGGCTAGGAAAGAGTGAAAACCCTACCACCTGGTGTGTTTGTCCAACATTTGCATGAACCATCAATAAAAGGCGGAGATGTTGATTACCCTCTCGTTTCCAAGTCAATTGAAGTTCTGCTTGTTAACCCGGATTGGACAATACCATACCTAAACTTCTTAGTCAATCAGAAGTTCCCAAATGTAGCAGATGAAGTCTTGCAAAGGCAGATATAACGCCGATGCAAAGGATACACAATAATCAATGGTTGCCTGTATAAACGCAGTACTATCGGAATTTTTCAGCGATGTATTTCGCTTGAGGAAGGACGAGAAATTCTGCAGGAAATCCATGCAGAAGATTGCAGACATCACGCTAAATCAAAAAGGATAGTTAAAAAATCATTCCGTGCAGGGTTTTTCTAGCTTACAGCCAAGGCAGACGCAGAGCACATAGTGAATACATGTGCCAGATGTCAGTATTACACCAAGCAAACGAATATGCCAGCTCAAGCACTCAAAACTATCCCCATAACATGGCCATTTGCGGTCTGGGGGCTAGATATGATGGGACCATTCAAAACACAAGAGGCGGACTTACTGTGACGCCCCGAGATCGGGCACTATGCAGATTCCAGCATTCCCGCCAAAATCCACATAATAACCGATTCCAGGTTGCCACTGGTGATAACATTACAACAGTTCACGAATATTCCACAATTACAACAGAAACAGATAGATACAAGATGACTCAAACGGGTCAAGGATACAACTGATACATTACAAAGATCCAAATAACAGCGGAAGAAACAACATATCGTCCGTCTACGGACAAGATACAAATTGGACTAAGAGTCCTGAAGATAACCGAGAGCGTCCAATCCCTGCCCAGGCCAAGCCGGAGGGATTCCCAAGCTAACGTCGTCAGACTTCAAACCTGTTGACTGCAATGTTGAATATGCAGCCACGAAAAAGGATTCGTGGGTCAGTACGGTTAAGTACTGGCAAGTGGATAAACCATACTCACAAGATACCGGCGTAACCAGTCATCACAAGATACAAATACTTTGGGTACAACGGAAAGGAAGGGATTATTGCAAATAAGCGGCAAAGGGCTGCTCTAACCATCTACAGAGAGATACTACAACTTCCGGCTAACAGAAAGAAGATAAGATCGAGTATAGTAACCAACTGAAAGATAACTTCAAACAAACCCATCCTGGATCTCGCCCCTTATCCAAAGAAGCAATCCGAGGATAACTCACGCAGTTGAATTAATGATGGTTCAGATTATTGTGTCAATAAGCCTATTACTAGTCAAGTTGTTAATCATTGGGTGTAAGGTTGTTAATCATTAGGTTTAAGTTGTCCTGAGTACTTTTAGCCAGTACTTTCACCAAGTAATCCATAACCGCGGAAAACACGGCTTCTCGAGAAGATTATCCCTGCAGGGTTGCACCAATTTGGCCGTACACGCAAGAATATCCCGCCAGACGGGGATCAAACCCACCAAGCGAGGTACTCTACGCAACTCAACTCTTCTTCGCATCAAGCCCAAAGCACCTTTGGCGCACGGCTAATCGAGCCCAGAAGAAAATGGACCCTCATAGCACTCTAAGAACGTGTCCTCCTATATGCCGACTACGAAAGTTCCACCCGGGATCCAAGGGCTCGCAAGATCATGCATGCAGCAAATGGAAAACCCGAACTAAATGAGGCGATTTGGACGAGATGCGAATCGAGTCAAATTGAGGGGGGCGCCCATACTCGCTTCCCACATGCGGGTAGTGCGCTCATCATGGATCAGTGGACAAGACCCTTTTCCTATTAGGGTCGACACTAGCAGGCCTCAAAACCACAAGGGCCTCCTGCCGGTGCCTTATCATCAAATTATTATTTAACAATAACATTAGCATGATTGATTGATTAAACATCGAGCCCCCAGAACATATTTAAGTAATAACAGAAAGTAACGGGTAACAGACTCGAGCAAAACAACCCTAAGCATGCTAGTAAGACACGGGCACAAGCAATGGTTATAGGTGTGGAGGTGAGGCAATATCAGGGTTAAAGGATTCATGTGATAGGTTCGTAACAGAAACAACTACTACTAAGGCTAGCAGAAAAGAACAACGCAAAGTATCGGTAACAAGTGATGAAAGGCAGCCATTTGGCAGCAAGTGAGTATACTTGCCTGAGATCCCGCAAGGTAGCAGAACTTGTCGTTGCTCACATCATCTCATCGTCCTATCCGGGAAGAAGCAATGAATCTTGAACAAACACCGGATGCAACAATTACTACTACGGCAAAAGATCCAGCATGATCAAGATATGGATGCATGACAATTTAATTGATGCATAGAAATAAACTAGTTGACATGATAAACAGATTTAAATGGACCCATATGCAATTTGAGTTGCATATGAACAGCCCATGAATTATGGGTGAAACAATTGTTTTCCAACTAATCAACAGGTGAAGGTGGATTAGCATGATGCATGGATGAGGAAAACAACAAAATAACAACAATAGAACCAGTTGGAAATAAGGTTTACCAATTTTAGAAATTTATTTATTAAGTTAGAGAATTTTGGTTCCTTAAGGGTGTCACACAAGCAATTGTTGTTTTCATCAAGTTAAAGTGTTCAAAACAAATAACAAAATTTATATTTGAAAAGAACATCAAATTTTAGTTGGATTACATGTTTCAAATATTGAAATTGGAATTAGGATAATTTAATTATGAATTAAACAATATTAAACAAGTTTTAAATGGAATTAAAACAAGTTTGAATTTAATTTAATTTTTATTTGTTCCAAACATAAATTCAAACTCACATTTGAAAAGTTCACACTTTGATGGTTTGAAAACATATTTTGCATGTTCAAAAATATTTTATATTGAGCAAGTTATGATTTTATCAAATTTAAATGAATTAAACAAGTATTAAATTATTTAGGCAATTTAAATTATTCAAACCATGAAACAAAATTTATATTTGAAAAGGTTATTCAAAATGGTATGGAAAACATATTTTATTTGCCTTATTTGGAATTAGTATGAATTATTTATGAATTGTTGCAAATTACAATTGAATTATTTGAATTCAAATTTGAATTGCATTTTGAAAATCCAAAACAGAAAACAAATGGCATATTTGAAAAGTACAGGAAATTTGGAGTGGGATACATATAAAGTTTGTGTGATTTGGATTTATAAATTAGAAATTACATCCATTTGAATTCTAGGGTTATTAATCATTTCTGGAAAAAAAGGAAATAGGGAATTAAACCCTTTGCACCGCGGCTGGGCTACCCACAATGGCTGACCAGTGGGTCCACGCCAGGGTGGCGCTGACTGCGCGTGGGTGTGCAGCTGACGGGGCATCAGGGAGTATGACGAGTGGGGCCGCGCGCGCGATGGAATAAAAGGGAAAAAGGGGGTGCATCCCTGGGATCGAACCCAGGACCTGTACCGCGCGCGAGAGGGGCTGAACCACTACGCTGCTGCAGTTGTTGCGATTCAGAGAGGGGTGGTTACATTTTGAGCAGATCTGCCGAGGGGTTTTCGTCTATGACGAAACTGACGGCAGCGCTCGATAGCTGCGGCACGTCGGGCAGAGATCGAAGGGATACGGCGGCGCACCCCGGCGTGGCACGAAGGCCACGCCCGCAGAGCAAGGAGGGGGAACAGGGGCGTGGTCCAGGGCGGACGGGAGGGTTACCGTGCATGTCGAGGAAGGAAGAGATCCCCGCGGCGCCCGACAGAGGAGGACGCGGCCTGTTCCGACGGGGAGGAAAACGGACTCGGCGGCGGCTTCCTGGAGGGCGACGGCGGGTTCCGTGGGGCGCAGGGGGAAGACGACGCTGCGGGGTCTCCATTCCCGCGATCAGCAATCCCTGGCCGCTGCTCGAGCCCCGTCGCCGTGCGCCTCCTTCTCCGGCGATGGAAAGGTTCAGTATTTTTCAGAGAAGACAAAAGCAGAGAGCGGGAAGAAGGGGTGCAGCGAGGAGAAACGGGTGGCGGCGGTGGCGTGGAGTAGAGAGGGTTAGGGTTGGATGCCTCCTCGGTAGCTTCTTGTAGAGGGGGAAGGAGCAGGTGGGGGGGTGCTGTAGTCTTTTCCTGCAGAGAAAACGACAGAGAGGGAGGGGGGATTGTACGGAGGTTGGGGATGATCTCCTCGCAGTGAAGTTAGTGGGCCAGAGAGGTGGGCTAGGGTGAGAAAAGGGGAAAGGGGTGGGCTGCCCTCTCCTTTTGGGAATTTCCTTTTTCTTTTCCTTTTTTGTGTGTGCAAGAGATCAAAGAGGGAGAGAGAGAAAGGATTTGGGGTTTGTGTTATGAACTATTTTTATTAATTTTTAAAACAGAAAAGAAAAGCAAAAGCTAACATTATTTCACAAGGTTGAAAGCTTAATTGGATTTAAGTTGTTAAGTGAATTTTTTTCCCATAGAGTTTGGGGTATTTATTTGATAAATAAATTTTATTAAGTTGCAAAACAATAAGCAATGCAAAGGTTAGTTAATGATTTCCAAATTGGAAATATTAGTTTGATGTTTAAGTGGTTAGTGGAATTTCAAATAGTGTTTGATTTGGGAAATTTGGAAAAGCAAATTCTAGTTAATAAGCTCAAGCAATTAAACAAACATTATTGAATTTAAATTTGTTTGCCAAATCTTAATATTTAAACCCATATTGAAATATGATAAGCAGGAGTGATTTGATTTGAAATTTTGAGTTTGCCATTAAGGGTTTAACAAAAGGGAAGATTTTGTTTAGCAGGCATATTTGATTAAAACAACTTCAACTATTGAAAAACAAATGAGTGGTTTAGTTTGCAATTTTGAAATTGGAAATTTTGAGCAAGGTGTGAAAGTTTAAATTGTTTTGAATTTTTGGTTTGTTTTGAAAACAGAATGCAATGCTCATGTGATGCATGTGATGCAAGCAAAAACAAACAGGTAACACCCCATGTGTTACAGACGACACCACTAACAAGGGATTGCGCCCTCGCAATCCACCTGCTAACCCGGGAGGGGAAAGAAGTTCGACTATCGATTCTTCGTGCTTCCATTTGATCTCCTCGACACCACCAACAAGGGATTCTCGACACCACTAACAAGAGATTCTTGCTCGGGCTGACGACGATGTTCTTCCACCAGGAATCTTCCGATGATTGAATCCTATTAGGTTAAAGGCTCAGAAAACGTCCACCCACGTAGGATCCTAACACTTTGAAAGATAGACAAGGGGGGAGACTCCAAAACAAACAAGATGGGAGGGGGAATAGAATAGGGATAAGGAGAAAACAAGAATCCTATTGAGATGTTTTTCCAAAATAGTTTAGCAGAAATAGTTTTTGACATTCTAGAAACAACGACCGTTAGCAAGGTTAACCTACAGGCTTTGCGGACCCGTTGCTTCGATAACCATTCGTATCGAAACAATCTCGGGAATCGGAACCTAGGCTCTGATACCATTTGTGACGCCCCGAGATCGGGCACTATGCAGATTCCAGCATTCCCGCCAAAATTCACATAATAACCGATTCCAGGTTGCCACTGGTGATAACATTACAACAGTTCACGAATATTCCACAATTACAACAGAAACAGATAGATACAAGATGACTCAAACGGGTCCAGGATACAACTGATACATTATAAAGATCCAAATAACAGCGGAAGAAACAACATATCGTCCGTCTACGGACAAGATACAAATTGGACTAAGAGTCCTGAAGATAACCGAGAGCGTCCAATCCCTGCCCAGGCCAAGCCGGAGGGATTCCCAAGCTAACATCGTCAGACTTCAAACCTGTTGACTGCAATGTTGAATATGCAGCCACGAAAAAGGATTCGTGGGTCAGTACGGTTAAGTACTGGCAAGTGGATAAACCATACTCATAAGATACCGGCGTAACCAGTCATCACAAGATACAAATACTTTGGGTACAACGGAAAGGAAGGGATTATTGCAAATAAGCGGCAAAGGGCTGCTCTAACCATCTACAGAGAGATACTACAACTTCCGGCTAACAGAAAGAAGATAAGATCGAGTATAGTAACCAACTGAAAGATAACTTCAAACAAACCCATCCTGGATCTCGCCCCTTATCCAAAGAAGCAATCCGAGGATAACTCACGCAGTTGAATTAATGATGGTTCAGATTATTGTGTCAATAAGCCTATTACTAGTCAAGTTGTTAATCATTGGGTGTAAGGTTGTTAATCATTAGGTTTAAGTTGTCCTGAGTACTTTTAGCCAGTACTTTCACCAAGTAATCCATAACCGCGGAAAACACGGCTTCTCGAGAAGATTATCCCTGCAGGGTTGCACCAATTTGGCCGTACACGCAAGAATATCCCGCCAGACGGGGATCAAACCCACCAAGCGAGGTACTCTACGCAACTCAACTCTTCTTCGCATCAAGCCCAAAGCACCTTTGGCGCACGGCTAATCGAGCCCAGAAGAAAATGGACCCTCATAGCACTCTAAGAACGTGTCCTCCTATATGCCGACTACGAAAGTTCCACCCGGGATCCAAGGGCTCGCAAGATCATGCATGCAGCAAATGGAAAACCCGAACTAAATGAGGCGATTTGGACGAGATGCGAATCGAGTCAAATTGAGGGGGGCGCCCATACTCGCTTCCCACATGCGGGTAGTGCGCTCATCATGGATCAGTGGACAAGACCCTTTTCCTATTAGGGTCGACACTAGCAGGCCTCAAAACCACAAGGGCCTCCTGCCGGTGCCTTATCATCAAATTATTATTTAACAATAACATTAGCATGATTGATTGATTAAACATCGAGCCCCCAGAACATATTTAAGTAATAACAGAAAGTAACGGGTAACAGACTCGAGCAAAACAACCCTAAGCATGCTAGTAAGACACGGGCACAAGCAATGGTTATAGGTGTGGAGGTGAGGCAATATCAGGGTTAAAGGATTCATGTGATAGGTTCGTAACAGAAACAACTACTACTAAGGCTAGCAGAAAAGAACAACGCAAAGTATCGGTAACAAGTGATGAAAGGCAGCCATTTGGCAGCAAGTGAGTATACTTGCCTGAGATCTCGCAAGGTAGCAGAACTTGTCGTTGCTCACATCATCTCATCGTCCTATCCGGGAAGAAGCAATGAACCTCGAACAAACACCGGATGCAACAATTACTACTACGGCAAAAGATCCAGCATGATCAAGATATGGATGCATGACAATTTAATTGATGCATAGAAATAAACTAGTTGACATGATAAACAGATTTAAATGGACCCATATGCAATTTGAGTTGCATATGAACAGCCCATGAATTATGGGTGAAACAATTGTTTTCCAAATAATCAACAGGTGAAGGTGGATTAGCATGATGCATGGATGAGGAAAACAACAAAATAACAACAATAGAACCAGTTGGAAATAAGGTTTACCAATTTTAGAAATTTATTTATTAAGTTAGAGAATTTTGGTTCCTTAAGGGTGTCACACAAGCAATTGTTGTTTTCATCAAGTTAAAGTGTTCAAAACAAATAACAAAATTTATATTTGAAAAGAACATCAAATTTTAGTTGGATTACATGTTTCAAATATTGAAATTGGAATTAGGATAATTTAATTATGAATTAAACAATATTAAACAAGTTTTAAATGGAATTAAAACAAGTTTGAATTTAATTTAATTTTTATTTGTTCCAAACATAAATTCAAACTCACATTTGAAAAGTTCACACTTTGATGGTTTGAAAACATATTTTGCATGTTCAAAAATATTTTATATTGAGCAAGTTATGATTTTATCAAATTTAAATGAATTAAACAAGTATTAAATTATTTAGGCAATTTAAATTATTCAAACCATGAAACAAAATTTATATTTGAAAAGGTTATTCAAAATGGTATGGAAAACATATTTTATTTGCCTTATTTGGAATTAGTATGAATTATTTATGAATTGTTGCAAATTACAATTGAATTATTTGAATTCAAATTTGAATTGCATTTTGAAAATCCAAAACAGAAAACAAATGGCATATTTGAAAAGTACAGGAAATTTGGAGTGGGATACATATAAAGTTTGTGTGATTTGGATTTATAAATTAGAAATTACATCCATTTGAATTCTAGGGTTATTAATCATTTCTGGAAAAAAGGAAATAGGGAATTAAACCCTTTGCACCGCGGCTGGGCTACCCACACTGGCTGACCAGTGGGGCCACGCCAGGGTGGCGCTGACTGCGCGTGGGTGTGCAGCTGACGGGGCATCAGGGAGTATGACGAGTGGGGCCGCGCGCGCGATGGAATAAAAGGGAAAAAGGGGGTGCATCCCTGGGATCGAACCCAGGACCTGTACCGCGCGCGAGAGGGGCTGAACCACTACGCTGCTGCAGCTGTTGCGATTCAGAGAGGGGTGGTTACATTTTGAGCAGATATGCCGAGGGGTTTTCGTCTATGACGAAACTGACGGCAGCGCTCGACAGCTGCGGCACGTCGGGCAGAGATCGAAGGGATACGGCGGCGCACCCCGGCGTGGCACGAAGGCCACGCCCGCAGAGAAAGGAGGGGGAACAGGGGCGTGGTCCAGGGCGGACGGGAGGGTTACCGTGCATGTCGAGGAAGGAAGAGATCCCCGCGGCGCCCGGCAGAGGAGGACGCGGTCTGTTCCGACGGGGAGGAAAACGGACTCGGCGACGGCTTCCTGGAGGGCGACGGCGGGTTCCGTGGGGCGCAGGGGGAAGACGACGCTGCGGGGTCTCCATTCCCGCGATCAGCAATCCCTGGCCGCTGCTCGAGCCTCGTCGCCGTGCGCCTCCTTCTCCGGCGATGGAAAGGTTCAGTATTTTTCAGAGAAGACAAAAGCAGAGAGCGGGAAGAAGGGGTGCAGCGAGGAGAAACGGGTGGCGGCGGTGGCGTGGAGTAGAGAGGGTTAGGGTTGGATGCCTCCTCAGTAGCTTCTTGTAGAGGGGGAAGGAGCAGGTGGGGGGTGCTGTAGTCTTTTCCTGCAGAGAAAACGACAGAGAGGGAGGGGGGATTGTACGGAGGTTGGGGATGATCTCCTCGCAGTGAAGTTAGTGGGCCAGAGAGGTGGGCTAGGGTGAGAAAAGGGGAAAGGGATGGGCTGCCCTCTCCTTTTGGGAATTTCCTTTTTCTTTTCCTTTTTTTTTGTGCAAGAGATCAAAGAGGGAGAGAGAGAAAGGATTTGGGGTTTGTCTTATGAACTATTTTTATTAATTTTTAAAACAGAAAAGAAAAGCAAAAGCTAACATTATTTCACAAGGTTGAAAGCTTAATTGGATTTAAGTTGTTAAGTGAATTTTTTTCCCATAGAGTTTGGGGTATTTATTTGATAAATAAATTTTATTAAGTTGCAAAACAATAAGCAAAGCAAAGGTTAGTTAATGATTTCAAAATTGGAAATATTAGTTTGATGTTTAAGTGGTTAGTGGAATTTCAAATAGTGTTTGATTTGGGAAATTTGGAAAAGCAAATTCTAGTTAATAAGCTCAAGCAATTAAACAAACATTATTGAATTTAAATTTGTTTGCCAAATCTTAATATTTAAACCCATATTGAAATATGATAAGCAGGAGTGATTTGATTTGAAATTTTGAGTTTGCCATTAAGGGTTTAACAAAAGGGAAGATTTTGTTTAGCAGGCATATTTGATTAAAACAACTTCAACTATTGAAAAACAAATGAGTGGTTTAGTTTGCAATTTTGAAATTGGAAATTTTGAGCAAGGTGTGAAAGTTTAAATTGTTTTGAATTTTTGGTTTGTTTTGAAAACAGAATGCAATGCTCATGTGATGCATGTGATGCAAGCAAAAACAAACAGGTAACACCCCAGGTGTTACACTTACACATCTACTTGTTGCAGTAGATAAGTACACCAAGTGGGTGGAGGCGAAACCCATCAAAAAACTTGACGGTTTGACTGCTAGAAATTTCGTCATTGACATAGTCATGAGATACGGTGTTCCACACAACATAATCACGGATAACGGGACAAATTTCTCTATTGGAGAGTTGGCAAAATATTGCCAACAAACGGGAATTCGCCTAGATCTTGCATCTCTGGCACACCCACAATCCAACGGACAAGTTGAGCGGATGAATAGTTCAATCCTGCAGGGAATACACCCAAGACTCGAATCTCCTCTTCATAGAGTAGCTGGAGCATGGGTAGAAGAATTACCTTCTGTGCTTTGGAGCATTCGAACGACTCCAAATAGATCAACAGGGCAAACGCCATTTTTCTTGGTTTATGATGCAGAAGCGGTGCTTCCCACAGACATGATCCATGATAGCCCAAGAGTGTTGGCCTACGATGACTCGGATGCCAAAAACGCATGATAGGATGTCGTCGATCTCTTAGAATAAGAACAAGAGATTGTGCTACAAAGATTCTCCATTTATCAGCAAGGATTGCGACGTTATCATAGTCGGAAAATTAAACACCGTTCTTCAAAGAAGGTGACTTGGTGCTAAGATTGGTACAGGAAAGGAAGCACAAATTAGCCCCAGTTTGGGAGGGACCATTTGTCATCAGCAAGGCTATGAAAAATGGATCATATTACCTTGTAGATATTCGAGATACAGAAGATGATCCTAAAAATCCGAAACGCAAGAGAAAGAGAAAAATAGATGTTGAACTGGGAGAGACAAAGAGGCCCTGGAGCATCCAACAGTTACATCCCTTTTACACTTAGTTCAAATTCTATGTAAACATCTTTGAAATCATGAAATAAAGTTGTCGGAATTCATGCATTTTTTGTCTATCTTGTTATTATTGTTCAAAGCATAATACCGCCTTATCTATTTCCCAATGATTTTTCAAATTGCTTCAATGTTAACCCAAATTTTTCCCGTGTGCTCGAATTTATAAAATTGAATGCTTTTGTGGCCTAAGGAGGCTTAAGGAAACCTAGATTGTGCCTGCGTGCCTGAGTTTCATACTTTTTCAAAATTCCTTACTTTTTCCTAAGTATTATCTGATTGTTTGTGTGTTGGGTCACTGGAATTAGTAAGTAAAAATGCCTAAGTACAATCCATTATTCCGAGTTTCGACTGATAGGTTTGAACCCAATCACTTGGAATGAAGATTAAGTACTATTGAGCCATTTCAACACTAAGGACAGTTAAAACATGTAAACCATAGAACTTAGAAGGAAAAGGAATTAAAACCCAGAAAAACTTGCAAAGATTTAAACTTTACTGCAAAAGGGATGAATACTTGTTTATATAAAAGATAGATAGCATTACAATTGATATTACATTTGAAGAATAGTAATGCTTCTATTTGTTCTCGGACAGCTACTCAGGAATTAGATGGCCTCCTCAGACTCCGAGTCCTCCTCGTCGATGTCGCTGGGGTTCTTCAGAGTTGCTGGAATCTCTTCCTCCGGGTAGAACGTCGAGATCGACACCATTTGAGCTGCCTTGGTGGCATGCCCCTTGACAGACTCAAAAATATCGGCTCTTTGCGCTTCCGTGTACCCTTGGGGGATATCAGTCGCGACACGCCAGGACTTTGCGGTGGTATAATGCATACGCATTAGCCCAAGGGCCATGCGCACACCACCGCAAGCAGCAGAGCGGAACCAGGATTCCTTCTGGTTCGCCACCTCTTCAATCGCCTCCGGAAGTTTGCTAACTTCCGAGACATCTTCAGCTTTGTCGGGAATATACTTGTTCACAAGTAAAATCCCTGCAGTCTTGAGGGCAGTGATGATCTTCCCGAAAGCCCGGATTCTATCGATCTGGGTAAGCAAAGGATTTCCTTCTGTTGAAAAACACGGAAGGAGAAATAATAAGCATGTTGTAAAAAGTATAAGGAAAAAACTCGGTAAAAGGAGTTAAACTTACCAAGAATCTTGTCCATCTCAACGCCTTCTCCAAGGTGTTGGTTGAGAGCATTCTCTAAGTCCCGGATAGTCGCTGCATCTTTCTCAGCTTGAGAAGAAGCACGAGACTCGGCAATTCCAACAGCCAGTTGGCTGGCCTCCAAGTCTTTTTGAAGCTTTACCGTCATCTTGTAAATCTCTGAATTTTCCTTGCGGAGGTTTTTTGGTATTACCAGCATCTTCAGCGATTTTTTTGGCTTTCGCCAAAGAAGTTGAAAAGAAGGGAAAATGAAGAGTTTGAAACTCAGAAAATGACTTAGAAAAATTTCATAAAACAACAGTGTGAATGGAAAAAATATTTACCTGCTGAATCGTTCAGCTGTTGCTGAACAGAGGCCAACTCCGAATCCTTATCATTAAGAATGCCAAGGAGAGATTTAACCTTGTTGTTCTTAATGGTAATCTTGTTGAAAAATTCCATGTTTATGGTCTCGGGAGTTTGCTGAAACATAGATAAAGAAAAAGTGTTTAGTCAAAAAATAAGCAGGAAAAAGAGAAAAGCGTTAAGCCAAAAACAGAAAGAATACTTTTGTCTTAATGCTTGGGGGCTAGAGGCATTTACCTGGCTCATCCTTTGCAAGACTGCAATGTTCTCGGAAAATTCCTTAGCATATTCTGCAAAGGTTGTTCCCACATGATGGAGGCCGTCTTGTATGACATGGAGAGGCGAGAAGACGTAATTATTTCTCACAATAAGACCGCCTTGTGGCCAAGGACGGATTAAGGGAGCACGAGCAAAGTGTTTTGTCGCCCACGGATGAATATATCCGTGTTTGTCAAAACAATCTTCTTGCTTTACCTGAAACTCGTTGTCAAAGTTTGGGATGGGCTCCTCCTTGGGAACATTGGAAGACCCAGCCTCTTCCGGCGCCGCCCTTTCCCTCGCATCCGAGTCGGATGCAATGGGCTGACTGGACTGCAGGGGATACTCTCCTTCCCTGGCAGTCGAGTTCTCCTCCCCAACCGATGTTGGAGTGTCTGGCGCAGCAGCGGGAGATGGCTTCGTTCCTCTTTGCACAACAGATTTGTGTTTCTTTCGGCCTTTACCCTTCAAAGTAGTGGGAGCAAGGCTAGAAAAGAAAAGAGGGAGAAAATCCTAGAAGTAAGATTCTGAGAAACAACAAAAATGCAACAAAAAGCGTACAAAGGAAAAAAAATCTGGGTTTTTACCTGGAAGTAGCGACGGCTACGCCGTCAAGGTCGATGAATTCTTGAGCTGTGGTTGGCTTCTTGCGCTTCCGCCCTCCGGATTGGAAGTTGGCACGAAGTGCATCCAACTCCTCGTCGGTAGCAAGTTCAGCGTCAGGAAGTTCAAGAAGATGATAAAATAAGCAAAGTCTGGGTTAGTATCGAAAAACATCTGAGAAAAAGAAAACAAGGATTCAAGAAATTTCCCAAAGAGAGAACTATACCTTTGGAACAGGGTTCTTGGCGTGGTACATTGGCCGGCTCTCCTCGTCTTGGTCACGAGTCGAAACCAACTGATTCACGCGCTTCTTTAAGTCCTTCTTGGACAGCGCGCTCTTCGTTGACCTCATCGCGTCGTCGGGGCCCGTGTATTCACACATTAGCCGGGTTCCGCGATATGCTAGGGGATGGATCGCCTTCAGAACCAGTAAAAGATCGTATCCATGCCGGTTAGCGGAGGAGTGGCGGAGACGAGTTTGGCGATTCGTCTCTTAATCCTCATCAGGTCCGGAGGTAGAACCTGGACCGTGTCCACCGCCCAATTGTCTTGGGGAGTGGCCGCGGAATTGATGAAAGGCGGAATGCCCGTTTCCTTTCCAGGAAACGGTACATCCGCATGATAAAAGAACGAGCCATCCAAAACTTGACGAACTCGGATGTCTTAATTTTGGGGAACCAATCCTCCCTAAACCTACGGAGGGTGAAGGAGATGGTCCCGCAAGTCGGAAGGGCGCCCTCAGAAGGGTTGCGTTTAACGCTGAAACAGTACTTCCAGAAATCCAGGCGCGGTTCTATCCCTAGGTAACCCTCGAAAAGGGCCTAGAAGCCGGCTAAGTAGAGAATGGAGTTTGGTGGCAGGTTGTGTGGCTGAATCCTATAGGGATCTATGACCTGGCAGAAAAAGGCGGAAGGGGGGAATCCCATACCTCTATTGATATGAGAAGCTAGAAGAACCCGCTCGCCGGGTTGCGAGGATGGCTCAGTGTCGTCCTTGTTAACCCGCCATTTCCCTTTCACCATGAACCCTTCCTTCTCCAAAGCCAGGAGAAGAGACGGAACCACATTGCAGTGGCTCCAGTTCCCGGCATTCTCCTCTCCTTCGTCTTCACCTCCGGCGGTGGCGGAAGCGACGACGTCCTCGCCGCCGTGAGTAGTTTCCTCCTCCACAGGCTCGGAGAAGGGATGAGGAGGAGGAGAAGTGGCCGACGGCGGCGGCGTGTTCCCGGCCAAGGGAGGAAGATCCCCGCGGGCCGGCTCGCTGGCGGCCCCCTCCGGCGCGTTCGTAGCGGTGCGAGGCGGGAGTCGAGGAGGGGGTCCGGATTGTTGATTATATCTTCGATGTCCACGGCGGCGCCCGCTGAGTCGGAAGCCCGGGGGGAGTCTCCGGTGACCATCTTCCGGCGGCGCGGTCATGAGGTTGAACCTCCGATGGTTTCTTGGGAAGGGCTCGCGGGCTGGGTCTCTGCATTCTCTCGAGCTCGGGTTGCGGTGGCTAGAGGCCGGGGCTCTGTGTGCTCGAGGAAGAAGAAGAAGAAGAAGAAGAGGAAGAGGATTCGGAGCACCGGAGACGACTATTTATAGCCAGACGTGCGGAGATTAGCTCGAACGGCTATTTTAGCCGTTGGATGCACGACGCGTGTTATGCCCGAAATTTCCGTTAAATGAGGGGATGGGGTGATAATTGCTATCTCCTCGTTTCCCGCGAGAGAATCCGTTAGAGGATATGTTTCAGGGTTTTGACTGAACTCAGACGTCCGTGATGTCAGCAGGATTTCATGACTGATTTCACGAGGTTCCTTCTCCGCGAAGGCTCGTGGAAGAAGAGCCGGACTATGTAAAAATCCGAGTTTTGGGTTAAGAGATTTCTGGTAAAAGAAGAATCAAGACAAAACGCCGACATTTCTCGGAAAGAATGCTAGTGGACGAAGAGCGGCAAATGAAGTCTTAATCCTTCTTGGGGGCTACTGTCGGATATATACCAATTAGGGGTATGTCCGGCATTGGCGTAAGATCCGGATTACGAGGGTGGCCCGCTGGTAATGGATCATGGTCCATTGGGCGGCCCAGTAAGCTGATGCGCAGGAAGCCGGATTCTAGAAGAACCCGGACCACGACCCAAAGTGGTGCGGCTTGGAGGAGAAGACGGATTCGTTACTTTCCAAGTTAGATAATTTCCGTAGTTTTCTAGGTTTCCTTTCTGTAAGCCCTAATCTTGCTATCTATATAAAGCCAGATGAGAGCAACGAATAAGACAACAATTTGCTAGAAGCCAACTTGCCGAGAAGTTGATCCTCGTCGAGTTAGCGAAACCATACTTACTTTGTACTTTGTATACTTCAGGCTTCAGCCCTTATTTAGTGAGATTACAAGAGTAGGAACGCCGCCTAGTTGCGTCGTACCGAACCTGGGTAAAACTTGGTGTTCTCGTTTGTCGTACTACCACGCCCCCCCCCCCGCGGTTCTACCAGTAGGCTCATGGCACCCCCGTATATGAACTCTACTACGATGTCTCGACACCCATTGTCTTACTTGCCTCTTGAAGATCTATGTGCTATAATCAAATAAAATTCTAGTGTAATGGTTGTAGGAAAAGCGAGGATCCCCTTATAGTGCTTTTTGTATTCAAATGCAAACATCTAGATAATGCACAATTCATGGGAGAGCTATCTTACTTCCTTTAGAACACTATATTTTCAATTGGATCTTCTTGCCACTTAATGAATGTATCTAATGTATGAGTATGGATAGTGATGATCCCAATTCTGTGCAAAATCCAAAAATCATGCATAGATCATGGGGGAGCTCTCATAGATTCTTTTGAACACTAGTTATCGTCAATTGATATTAGATCTTTTTAAATTGGTATTTTAATCACTATCTTGTGTGTTTGTGGAAGTCACAAATTTTCTTTTTTGGTACTTTGTGCCATCATAAAAAGTGTAGAGGGGTTGGTTATCTCATTCCTTGTTTTGTGTTCTATCGTTTTGAATGAGATAAGTCTTTGAGCATATTTTATATAGTCATCTTCTATTCTCATTTGTTTTGCTTTGATACCCTCAATTGGTATTAGTTGGATTTTGATATCTCACTCATAGATATTTGCTTCAATTGACATCTCTTGGAATTTGACATGGTTCATTTGATGTATATTGGGATCTCAATATTTTACTCCTTGATGCATTTTTATTTAGTATCCCCCAAGTGACAAGTATTTCCTTTGGTATTTTATTTTCACATGGTATATTTTCTAATTGGTATCTTATCAATCATGAGTTGATTTTGTTTGGTTCCAGTTGGTATCTCCTTTCATGTGTTGACGTGGATCTTTGATATAATTTGGACAACCTTTATGTCGTGTCATGCCTTTGTGTGCATATCTTGGTTTACTAAGTGTTTTGTCCAAATTACATCGCTTTTGGTTCTTGAAAGTGATTGCATGCATAATTACTAATGTATATGTTATGGCATGTTTATCTTTCTTGATCCAATATTTATATAGAATAATATCCATCAATCCTAAATCGGCTAAGATGTTCATGAAATTCAATTTCATATCTATATGCTCATATTCATGTGGATTGTGTCCTATATATTGTAGTTTGTCTAACTACTTTGGACCCAATGAGTTTGGGGACCATTTTTGTACTTAAATATGTTTTAGGTACATTTGAGATGCATTGGGTGTTTGGCTCACTCACGAAGAAGGTGTTATCACTACATGATTATTGAAGTCAAGCTATGATGATTGATGAATTCTTATATAGTACAACATCTCCAATGCTACCTTGGTAACAAGTATTTACCTCATGCATATACTCTAACATTTCAAACTTTTGTAGGTTCTATCACGGCATGAAACTTATTTATTCCTTATGATACTTGTTGCTTTTATCAAAACATCCCAACTATCTCTTTTTCCCTTATTGATGTTTGTGATGTCTTTGATGTGTTTTTTGGAAGGTCATTCATATCCTTTAAGATAAAAATTAAAGTTATGTGCTATGCTTTCAAGCAAAGATCTTATTGTCGTATTTATGTCTTCAAATTGGATATCTCGCTCTTTCTCTGTGTAACTATATTGTGTGTACATGTTTCTATATGGATGTACATCATCATGATTGTGGTCTATTTAGAAACTTATACACATGATAACAATTACATGTATTATTGGGATCCTAATGGTTCGGTGTCCATCCTTTTTTTCTTATTTTCTTTTTTGTGACTCTGAAAAGAATTTTCCTTATGAGTGCTTGCCATATTTTCAAAAACCTATTTTTCACTCATATTTATTGAAGATTTCCTACCATCATGCTTTCTTTGGCGAGCATGCTAGTTTCTTGCCATGATGGTTTCACAAGCCTTGCTTCTTTACTTACAACTTGTTAAGCTTGTGGTCCTAACTATTTTTAGTTGGTTTGAAAACATTTTCTTGTGTGTGGAAAAGACACTCTTGGCTACATGCCTATCATTATATTGAGAATATGATGATTCTTAAATCTTCATCATGTTATTAGTCTTTTCTCATGCCTTATCTTGTCTCACACACATATATGATTGGTTGAGCCTCCTCTTAAATCACATCATTTTATTGGTAACTTCTCTTATGGTTCACTTTATGCTCACTTGCACTTGCCTTGAGTTTTGAACAACAGTGGGGGAGTTATGATTCCATTTTTTATGCACTTTGCATTCAAAATGCAATATTTCTAAATCATGCACAAATATTGGGGAGCTCCTCTATTTTCTTTAAAAACACTCATTTTATCGAAACTCAAAGATTAGAGAAGATTAGAGATTTGTATACCATCTTATTTGCAATCTTTGGATACCAAGTATAGTTTGATTTCCTCCCATTATTCATCATTGGATAAATGTATTTGATTTCACTCATATTATGAGAAGTGCACATCCTAGGGAGGAACCCTTACTATATTGTCCATTTAAAATTTCTATGATCCCATTTTGAAAATGGATGCCAATGGGGGAGAAAGTTTAGAGGGTTCAAGGGAATTTGATTTTATGCTTTGGTTTTGTTCTTAAGCATTTGCCTTTCATGCTCATGCATCCTTGCTTGTTTATTTGCATGGTTTCTCAAATTCATTATATAAACCCTCGTAAAAGAGATTGTCATTAATTACCAAAATGGGGGATATTGAAAGAGCATGGTGCCTCCATGTGTGGTTTTGGTAATTGATGACAATCACTATGGACTAATGGTTGCATTGAGCTATACTTGTAGAATTTGTCCATATGCAATGCTTGATGTCCATGTGTTGGATTCAAGATGATCAAGTGGTGACCAAGGTGCTATTCATGTGAATATCCCAAGTTTGGTCATGAGAGAGTTGAGAATATTGCAAGTATGTTTTGAAGAAGAATATTGTGTGAACATTCATCTTTAACTTAAAGACATCATTATTATTAAGAGAGACAAAAATATACAAGGTTGATCAAGGCAAAGTGCTAAGCGATGGTTAATATTGATCAACTCACAAAGCAAGCAGATGTACCATGTGGGATCATGGTATGGTAAGTAGTTATTCATATAGCTTTGTGTTTTAACCCATTATATGTGTGTGGTATATCTATGTGGGGTTAGGTATCTTTCCATGGGCTTGCATCAAAAGGAAGATTTCATATAGTCTATGGTGGATGACGTCAAGTTGTGGCCGTCATCAAGTTTGAGAAGTGCAAGTTCAAGGGGAGCATATCGAAGAGATCACATGCTTGAAGCTTGCCACTCTTTTTGAGATAATGTCCAAGTGAATATGTACTTAAAAGAGCCTCTCCCATAGTGGTGTATGGGGGAGCAATCTATGTGTCTTCACCGAGCAAAGCGAAATCAATAAAGGTGTTCCATCTTGAGGAGGTCAAGATCTTCATCATCTAGCTCAAGTGGAATTCTCAAGGCAAAGGTATGATCTTGATAGGTTTTCCTTTCTACCGGTCTCATAGCATTAGAAGGGAGACCGGGTTATAAGATAAATAACTGTACTATCAAGAGGGGCTCCCATATTAGCAACTTGATCGTATCATTCGGAGAGAGCTCAAACCTTTGCATACTTGGCATCATCTTTATTGGTTCTTATTTTTGTTTTCTCCATGTGTGGTTTTATAGTTTGTCATGTGCTTCAATACAAGCTCAAGTTCATCAAAAACTGGTTACGTATGAAAAACTTATTGTGTTTTTTATATTGGGGGTTTTACCGATTGTTCCTTTATAGAGAGGTCAAACCTTTCATCATTTGGTTTTATCCTCCAATTATGGACTATGATTTTTATTTGCATAATCTTGTAGTTCTCGTTCTTGCGATTTCAACGAGCCCAAGATCATCGAAAACGGAGTCCGGATGCAAAAGATATCACACTTGTAGTGAAGGAGATTTTCTGGAAACTGGGAGACCGGCCTTAGGCCGGGCGGTTCTGTTAGGTGGCCGGCCTGGGAGGCCGGGGACACGCAGAATGCCCCCAACGGGGTTATTTTGGAGGCCTATATAAGGGGTCTTCTTCTCTAATGGTTCCCTACCTTTTACAAGTTTCCCCCCATAATTGTTGACCTCTTGGAGCTTGTTTTCTCTCTATTCCTCCATGATTCTTGCCTCCAATTAGTGGGAAAAGAGAGAGGAGATCTAGATCTACTATTCCACCAATCCAACTCCCCTCTTAGTGAGGTAAAGTCTTTGGATCTAGATCTTGTGGATTCATTTTTTGAGTTCTTCCTTGTTCTTTCTCTCTTCTCCCCCCATAGCATTTGTTGCTTTGGTGGGATTTGAGAGTGAAGAATTTGAGCACTTCTTGTGTTCTTGTCATTGCATAGGTTGCAGCAGTTTGAGTTCTCTACGAGGATTCGTTCGAGTGAAAGGTTGAGAAACTTGTTACTCTTGGGTTCTTGGAGTGTCCTTGAGCTTGTCCTCTTGGGTACTTGGAGTGCCCTAGACGGTTGTTGTTGTCTCAGAGTTTTGGTGGCTCTGAACCTTGTTGTGCCGGAGTTTTGGTGGCTTGGGACCTTGCTGCTATCTCGGAGTTTTGGTGACTCGCGGGATATTGTTAGGAGCCTCCAATTGAGTTGTGGAGATTGCCCCAACCTTGTACGGGATAAGTGACCGCTCTCAAAGGTCCCATAGTGGATCGTGGCACTCCGCTTTGGTGGAGGCACGAGGAGAATAAGGTGATCCATTGGGCGCTTGGAGTCATTGTGACTCCACACCTCTTCAACGGAGATTAGCTTCCATTGGGAAGTGAACTTCGGGATAAATCACCGTCACCACGTCTCTCGGTTATTTCTATACCCGATTTCTTTACTTACGCAACTTACTTTGTGATAGCCATCGAGCTTGAAGTAACATATCTTGCTATCACATAGTTGCTTGAATTGTTTAGCATAAGTTGTTGGTGCACATAGGTGAACCTAGTTTGTTTAGGTTTTTGGCTTGATAAATTAAACGCTAGTTTTATTCCATATTTATTCAAGCCTTAACCGTAATTATTTTTAAACGCCTATTCACCCCCTCTAGGCGACATCCGTGTCATTTCAAGCTCCAATTTTCGTGTTGGATTCTTCCAGTACGAGGTGGCCTCCTTGCTGGAGACAACTATTATTTTCTCCGGAATTTTCACCTGAATCTTATTCTTCACTTCTCGATTCATCATCTGACCTACTGAAATAATTCTCTTGGGCACGATTAGTGGGGTTAGTAGCAGGATTAACAGGAGTATTAGTCATACTTGGTTGAACTATTTATTCTCCCCCTTGATCCAAGTGTAGGGAATTTGGAAGAGGAAGAATTTGTGACCATAGTAAGGCTTCGGCATTGGGATATAATTTTGAGAACGGGAACACGGTTTCATAAAAAATTACATCTCAAGAAATATAGATTCGACTGGAGGCTATGTCAAGACACCGAAAACCTTTGTCCATGATGCTATAGCCCAAAAAGGACATTGTTTTGAGTGGAATTCAAGTTTTCGTGTATTGTAAGGCCACAGATTCAGCCAACAAGCACACCCAAACGTTCTAAAAGACTTATAGTCTGGTTTTTCATGGAAGAGGATTTCTAGGGGAGTAGAAAAATCAAGAGTTTTGGCGGGTAGACGATTTATGAGATATGTAGCTGTGATAAAGGCCTCATCCCAATATTTCATGGGCATGGATGCATGTGCAAGAAGGGAAAGCCTTGTTTCAACTATGTGTCTATGTTTCCTTTCGGCAGACCCATTTTGTTGATGGGCATGGGGACAAGATACATGGTGAGTGATGCCAATTTGCTTAAAGAAGGAATTAAACTTCTCATATTCTCCTCCCCAATCTGTCTGCATAGTAATTACTTTATGACCTAGGCGCCTCTCAACCAAGGTTTGAAATTCATGAAAGATATCAAAAACTTCAGATCTGTTTTTTGAGCAGATAAATCCAGGTGGATTTGCTGAAATCATCTATAAAACTGACATAATAGTTCTTCCTCCCAACAGAGTCAGGAGCTAGTCCCCATACATCAGAGAAAACAAGTTCTAATGGAACAATAGATTTGCTAGTGAAAATTGGATATGTAAGTTGGTGATGTTTGCCCTTTTGACATGCATCACATACTGACTCTTTATTTTGACTACTCAAACATGGGAGTTTATTTTGCCTAATAACTCTTTGAACTATGGGAAGAGCTAGATGACCCAAACGATCATGCCACCTTGATGAAGATGGCTTGACTGCAACGGAGACTTGCTTGGTGGAATTGGGAAGTGGGTAGAGGTCATCCTTGCATGGTCCTCTAAGAAGTACCTTCTTCGTGTCCTGATCCTTAACACAAAAAGAAAAGGGATGAATTTCAAGAAACACATCATTATCATGTGTGAATTCGTGAGCTCGGACAAGATTTTTGTTGCTTGAGGAATACAGAGGGCTTTCTTTAGGTGTAGATTTCTTGAGGGTGTACGAACAAAAGTATTTCCAATATGACTAATCTCCATACTTGCACCGTTGGCGGTGTGGACCTGATCATACCCCTAGTATTTTTCCCGGGTTGTCAGAGGATCAAGCTCCCCCGTGATATGACAAGTGGCGCCGATGTCGATGTGCCACTCGGGGTTGCTGTTGTTGTTGTAGACCGTCGATGCAGATCGTTCACGAGGAACGAAGTCAAGATCATAGCGATGCCAGCCATCCTTGACCATGTGGCCTGGATTGTTGCATAGCTGGCATCGAGGACGATCTCCTCTACCTCTGTTCCCGTACTGGTTGCCGCAACCACGGCCATTGTTGGTGAAGCTGCCGCGGCCGCCACCTCCTTGTGCTTGGTTGCTGTTGCTGCCCCCATAGTTGGAGTTGCCACGGCCACGACCCATGTTGCCCTGATAGTTATTGACGTAGCCACCAATGTTGTTGTAGTTATCGTTGTAGCTCCCACGTCCGCCGCCACCGTGACCGAAGCCGCCACGGCCACCACGAGTAGCCGCGTTTGCAGATGAGTTGGAAGATCCACTGCCATGGAGAAGGTGCTTGCGACTTTCATAATTGAGGAGCTAGGCGTAGAGTTCACTCACGATGATCGGGACTTCCCGAGCTAGGACGACGGCGATCAGGGCGTCGTACTTCTCGTCGAGGCCAACGATGAGGTAGGACACCATGTCCTCATCATCCAGGGGCTTGCCAGCGGTGGACATCCCGTCCCCGTAGCCCTTCATCTTGGCCACGTGTTCTGCCATGGTCATGCCCGACAGTTTCTTCGTCGCGGCGAGGGCAATGCGAGTGTTCACCGTGCGCGCGCGGGTGCGGGCACCGTACATGGTGTTGATGGCCTCCCAGAGCTCCGTCGCAGTGTGGGTGGTGAGGACGTGCGCCATGACTTCGCGATGCAGGGAGGTGAAGATGTACCCATAGACTTGCTGGTCCTAGGCCGCCCAGCGGTTGTAATCTGGGTTGGGCATTTTCTTTGCCGCATCCCGGTGCCGACGATGATCTCCATAGGAGGAGCCTTGAGCGTGTCGTCGATGAAACTTCCATCAGCGTGCCGCGGATTGTTGGCAGCACTTGGGCCTTCCACATGAGGAAGTTGCCTTTGCCGAGCTTCTCGGTGACATTCTGGGTGAGGGGTGAGGTCAGGATTTCGGCAGTCGAGTTGGACACCATTGGAGTTGGGGTGGAAGCTTTAGATGCGATATGTGGAGTTCTGGGTGATACCATGTGCGATATCAGGTTTTGGGTGAAAGGCTCAATGCCCTTAGGGGCGGCCTGTTACGTGTTTATATATGCCGATTGACCAAAAACCATAGGGAGGATTACAGAGTCTGTTTTACAGCCCTAACCAACTAACAACCGATCCTTATCAAAAGTTACAACTTGTCAAACAAGTAAGCTAGGAAACACCTAACCAATATCTCTAACAATTTGTTCTAGTAAAAAATACCTTAAATGCGGCACTGGTTTTTTCCTCGTTGTTGTATTAACTTTTATTGCACAAACATTAATAATTTCAAACATGCATGTCTTTTCATGCTGCATAAGTTGTTCCACCATAGCCCCCATTTTTGGATTTTGGATCCTTACACAATAGAGGAATTGGATTAACGGGGGAGGGTGGAGATGAGAGCATGAGGATCATGCAGATGGCCAGGGCGCAGCTACGAAGTACAGATGAGCGATTTGGGAGTCAAGGGGTCCGACCATGCAAGATTTAGCAATTTTTTAGATCAATTAAAAAAAACAATTTTTTAGATCAAGAGGGCAAGTATAAGATTGGCTATGTGGATGGAAGAGCTGTAGCAGCGAACCATATCACAAAGGGAAAAGTTGTTCGATCAGTCACTCAGGCAGAGCAGCCAACCTTGCCATTACACATGCAGAAGTATGTATTGATAAAAAAAATTACGATCCTATATATGTTATACACACACAGGTTGTAATATAATTATATTACATAACATAACTGATGTCGGGGAATGGAAAATGCCTAGGACAATTGAAAATCTTGGCCAAAAAAAGAACTAAAACTAACTATTTCAACAACAAAAATAGGTATTGTGATTTGATCATCCGTCAAAAGGTACTAGTGTATAGGTATGTGTATTTCAAATGACTGAACATCGAAGGGGTAGAAGTTTCTATTGATAAGAGTAACTCGCTAGCAAAGTCAAGCTTCTTGGACTACTAAAGCTCATTTTCCTTCATTGTAAGGTCTGACTAATATATAATTAGATGTACACAACAGGTTAGCTTTCTTTAATGTCCATTTTTTGATAAATCTCATTTCAGTCAAGACAACTTCATAAACAAGGACATGCATGGCTGATGGATCTGTAGCAAGAGAGCCCATTAAATCTGCTTCTTTCCAGGAGTTCTCTACACAAGATATCACTGTCCTCACCCGCCGTGACAAAATTGGAGGATGAAAGAAAACATGATCTAGGCACAGCTCACAAAAATGAACCCTATCTATCTACACAACTAAAAAAAGGAAAAAAAGAGAGTGATTTTGAAACATACTATACCGCAGTAGATGCTCAACACTGCAGAGCCGGTACAACCTGGGCAAGAAACTGGTTTCTTAGTCTCAAGTTTACAACGTTTCAGCTCTCTGTAGTGCAACAGCCCCCACTGATATTAAATCAGTTAGCTCTCTGGCAGCTTGCTCAACGGATATACGTCTCCTACAGTTTGCAGACATTGTTCTTCCTCATTGTGTCTATGCTTCTTGCTATGGTTGATCCGGCGGTCCCAACAAATCCAAGAGATGCACAGCTACAAACAGATTCTTCGACATATAACAAAATTTCCGGCAGTTGAACTGGATCACAACCCTTGTTCAAGCTTTCTGCAATCTTTGGAAGGAATCCAGACCTTACGCCATGTTCAGCAGCCATAAGCTTCTCTGCAGTTTGCAGAACATCATTTTCCTTCAAGGTGTACAGTTCATATCTCTCATCTTCTGTAATATCTGCAAGATAGGTTTTCGTCCAGTTTGCTGGTGGAAGATCAGTCATGATGAACATGTGAATAGGACCATGAGACTTGTTTCGCTCCATCTCCAAATCAAGAGCTTTCAATTTCTCCTTAAGGGCAGAAAATGTAGATTTCCAGTGATTCTTAAATTGGCCATCTAACAATCTTAGTTGTGCACAAAGAAAAGGCTCCTTAATCTTGCTCTTGGCAAACTCCTTCCCTGCAGCCATGATCTCTGGAGTAAAGGGAAGGAACTCAATTTTCTCAAGTACAGTCTGTATTCTATGGTCCTTTGGTGATTCATGGATATCAAAGTAAGACTCTGATCCCTTGTATGGTCCTGAGAAAAGTGTCCCAAATGCCAACAAGGTAGCATCATCAGCCTTAGAACCAGGCCCTAAACCCTTGTATATATCTCTGCGCTTCCTAACATATGAAATCTTTTTCTTCCTTTTTAACTCTTCATCTGGTTGAAACGAATCCAGTGCTCCATCATTATTCTCTTGATATGACCAGACGGTCGTTCTACAGTCATCCTGAACAGGATACACACAACCACTACTTCCACTGCCTTCTAAACCAGACAGCAAAGATCGGCATTTGTCGTAGTCACTAGGCAATGATCCACCGCCAGAAACAGCGCAGCACAACCCAGAAAAGCAAGTTTTCTGCATATCTACACCACACCATAATGAAACAAACACTCTAAAATCAATCATCCTAACAAAAGTCTTCACCGGGGATAGATCAACTATGTCACCCATCGAAACATACCTGAAACGTAAACAGTCAGAATCAACACTACATTCGCATGATGTTAGTCCAATTCATAGTGAACATGGGAACATATTAACAATGTGGAGACCAGAAATTATTTTACCATTGCGCTAATTAATAGGGTGAGCACTCTGCGAGCGGCAACCATAAGTGTCTAACAACCTAATGACATCTCTATATCTAGATTTCTCCTGGCAGCAACCTCACTATATGGAGTCTCCATCAATTAGGGAAAATAATCAGTGTGATTCTAAATCATGACAATTGCGTAGCATTCTTACATTTTGTTGTCTGCATTGCTAACACTAACGAAGCTCTACTATGTCTCATAATCAACATGATTATTAAAGCTCGCCACACGATCTTCCAACAGTCAGTATCATTTCATCCGACGCAAGCAGCAAGCAGGGCGTGTCGTCATTCGGAACTCAATCAATTTCCGTACTGAACCAAAACCAACCGGCCAAACATAACGCAGAGAAGGTGTGGTGCGAGCTTTACCTTCGCTCCCGGAGGAGCTGCATGGCGTGGTCCCAGACGGCGGCGCGGAGGTCGGCGGCTTCGGATACCCTGAACTTGGGGCAGCTCCCGAGGGCGACGGCGTGGTGGTCGAGCACCGGGGGCACGACGAGGGTGCGGTTGAGCAGCGCTGCCGCCACCGCGGCGTTCCGCAGCTCGCCCACCTGGTTGCTGAACCCGCTGTGCGGCGCGTACCACAGGAACTTCTCCCCATCCAGCTCCGCCGAGCGCCCACACCTCTGGACGTCGCCGCCAGTGCTGGAGGCAGAGGGAGAGGCGGAGAAGGGGAGGAGGGAGCGGAGCAGGGAGGAGTAGGCGGAGGAGAGCAGGAGGGATGCCGGAAGGAGGAGCAGCAGGACGACCACGAGAAGGGGCACGTTCGACCGGGCGCTCCGCCTCCGCCACCGGCTGCGGCTCGCCGGCAGGTCCATCTCGCCGGCCGCGACCAGCAGATCGGATCTTACGGTTGCATCCGGAACCAAGTGTAACCGACCAGTAAGCAACATAGAAAGAAAACCCATGGGCTTAAATGGGCCAGATAGAACCCGATCGGGTTCAAGTGGGCCTATTCCTGTCCAGTCCAGACGCAACAACAATAAAAGCCAGAGTCCACAAGACCACCGACGAGTGGCGTGGGATCTCTTACAAAAAAAACGATGAGTGGGAGCTTTGAGTAGTCAAAGGTGTCAACCTCCCCTGGAAAAAGGGTGAACCTCGCCGGCGTTGTGCGACAGTTTCCGCCGGAGTGAGCGCACGTCAGCAAGTCAGCATCCATCCCGCAATAAATATCTGACTCTCTCTCTCTCTCTCTCTCCAGAACACAACACCGCCCTTGTACTAGGAGAGGAAGGGAAGGGAGTGATGGCGATAGGGGCGTTCGCGGAGGAGGTGCCGGGCGGCGCCAGGGTGTACAGCGGCCGGGTGACGCCATTCGTGGTGCTGACCTGCGTCTTCGCCGGCAGCGGCGGCATCCTCTTCGGCTACGACCTCGGCATCTCCGGTTCGGCCATCATTACTCCACCAGCGTACCATGTTAACCTCTCTGTGCACTTGAATTCAGAAGTAGGAAAATACAGCAACTTTCAGAAGCTGCTGAAATGAGTTAATTTCAGCACAAGATTTCTCCTGCTCTCTTTTTCGTACAATTACCCTTGCTGAAACCAAAACAAGTTCCTCTGCTTGCATTCCACAACGTGCCATTTACTTCTTGTTGCATTCATGACTTCAGTGCAGAGACTGCGAGGTTTTCTTTTTCATTATTAGAACTTTTCTTATGTTCAGTGCGCAATTAATCTGTCATAGAGCGCCCTTCCTCTGCGTCTGCCGAGCAATGCATCATATCACCATTAGTGGCTGCGATACATGTTGATTAAGAAATGATTATCAAACCACATCCACAATTAGTCAGCATATGAAAACTAATAAAATATGTTTTCGTAGCTGGAAGCATATCCATTGCATTCCGTCTCTTCCAAACATTCCAAAGGGCGCAAATGATAAACGAAGATCTGTACTCTGGCAGAGGAAGAACTCGTCCAAAGATCTTGATTCTTGCAGTCTTGAACTCTGTAGCAAGAGGAGGCGTCCAAGTGCACCCAAGGTATACTCTGCCAGAACAGCTGAAAAGATGAGCATTGTAAAAACATATGCTCGGTGGTTTCCGGCAAAGAACACCATGAGTACAAAGACACGTTTGGAACCTCGATCCATCCGAGTATCTACACTGTCACGGAGTCAAGTCATCCTGATACCTCTCATTCCTACACATGCATCCTGCGCTCTTGCATTCTGGCCATAGCACTCCTTGTTTTACCACCTGAAGGCGAAAACCGGGGGGATAACGTTTGTAATTTTCAATAGCTAGCTAGTTGACCAAACCCAGCTAACTGCTGAAGTCCTAAGAGCTGAAATGAAACATCTATTCTATCCTCTTTTGTGCACGCGAGTAAGAAATGCAGACCCTGAGTGAGATCCCTTTTGTAGGTAGAGAGGGCGAGAAATGAATCATTTCACCCATGCTGATTTCACCCACCATGCATTAATTTACATCCGTTTGGTAGTAATAGCTAGGATCTCCTCTCGTACCAAAGAAATAAGATAGCTCTAACTGACAGACATGTTAAAATAGCACTCTTTCTTCGGGTAGAGCATGCAACTGTTAAATAAAGCAGCCCCAGTGCGAACTGCTAAAACTTTATTTTACAGACATAAGCTATGTGCTAAGAGCAGGCTTGTACATAAAACTTCTTTCTATCAATGCATCGAAACACAAAGCTTTTTGCGTTTTCGCTAAAAGAAAACCTATGTGCTAAGGCCTAAGAGCAATGGCCAAGAGCAAAACAACATGGTGGATAAAAGAATCTTTAACACGGGAAAAATCATGTCGACATTCTATTACACCCTAACAACATACCAACCAAACAAAGTCCTGGTATATTATCATCTCACTAAAATAGTAGGGAAACTTCAAAGATCCAACTCATTAGGTGCACAGAGAAAATAGTAACGTGTGGTTTACATTTTTCCATGACTAATGGAGTAAATAATAAGGGATGTAAATTATCAGGTTAAATTTGCTAGTGAAGTTTGAAAAAATTGTACATCAACTGTTTTGTAAATACCTCATTTTCTACTTATCGTAAATGATTCATGAAGAGTGAATCTGCGGTACAATATAGAACTGAAGTATTTATCTGTGCAGCACTGCACCATAATCACAGTTAGTAGCTGGCTAGCTGCGATACATGTTGCAAAAGCTTCAGCAATCCACATGAAGTATTTAGCCTCTGAAACTACTGAATATGTTTTTCTTAGCTGAAGGCATATCAGGTGTAGTTTGAAATACATGCAATCTGGAATCGGCAACTTTGCTTTCCATACAAACTTCAGTTTCATGTATTTGAAATCCAGTATACATGTTCTATTCATTAATCGAAAAAAGCTACCATTATGGAACACCGTACGACTACTAGATGGATGGAGGGAATTTACAGGAGAGGTGACAATCAAACAAAGAAACCACATGTGAGACAGTATAAGATATTGCCATAAATAGTACTTCATAAATGCCCTGATTATTTAAATTTACATTGTTTTTATGATTTTCCATTACCAATCTGATTTAATCCTTGACAATTTCATGCGGGGCTTCCTGGACACAGCTCATCCTCTCTGCGCTCACGATGCGTTTGGTCATATAATCTAGCATGAAAGTGATTTAGGACATCAGATCAAGATGGTGGAGCGATATCTTAGGGCCTCCTTGATTTGCAGGATCTCCAAAACGTGGCAATAGAAACGCAGGAATAGGACAGTATTGTATGTGCAAAATATAGGATTGAGAAAACACAGGAATTATGTAAAAATGGGTGTTTGATTCACACAAATAGGAAAAACACAAGAAACCTAAAATACATAACCAAATCAAGGTTAAAACAAATGCAAAGATAAGACTGGGTCATTATTATGCAAGTTATAACTGCCTTGTCTTTGTGTATAGAAATGTAAAAAAGAGGTCTGAGTGGATTGTATAATTCCTTTATTTTTCCTTTGGAACCTACACCAAAGGAAATTTGCTCCAATTTCCCATGCTCCATTCTTTTGAATCAAATGAATGAATAGTAGGAAAATTTTCTATTCCTATGCTTTTGCTCCACTATTCCTTTGTGTCAAAGAGGGCTTTACTCTGCATTGCGTCTCTCTTGTGACTGTGAAATGGCCCCACACCCAACCGTTTCCCAGTGCCCAGGCGACTGATCTAGGACAGTGGGAAAAAATAACTACCATCGCGGACCCTCGCATGATTGCCCACCCAACTATCTCGTACGAACTGGAACTTGGTTGATCTCCTGGCAGATTTCTTTTGACCAAAAACTTCCACGTCTGAATTCATTTCATTAAGGAGAAGTAAAATCCCGTTACAGAGAAAAGCAGAGGGGGTCAGCTACTCTGGGTCATGCACAACCCAGTCAAGTAAAATTGATGAGACGTTTCTAACATTGACTCTCTCCCTGTGGAATATTCCTTGCGAGTCATCCTGACACCTCTCATTCCTACAAACGCAGCCTGACTCTAGCATCCAGCCCATATCACTCCTTGTGCTCTTTACCACTGGAACACGAACGCTAACAGGTTCATATTTGTAATCTTCAGTAGCTGCTGACCAACCCAGCTAGCTGCTGAACTGCTGAGAGCTGAAATGAAACATCCTATTTTCTCCTTTCCGGTGCTGAGACCCTGAGTCCCAAGATCATTCTTATAGGTAGGGATCGCGAGAAGTGCATCATGTTACCCACCATGCATTAATTATTTTTATAGGCAGGGATCGCGAGAAGTGCATCATTTCACCCACCATGCATTAACACCATACCCGTTTGGTAACAGTTACGTATATATGTTGTACATTTGCTAGTGAAATTCGACAAAGTTGTACATCATTCTTTTGCAAACAGCTCATTTCCTACTTGTCGTAAATAATTCATGAAGAGTGAACCTGTGATACAATATAGAGCTGAAGTATTTTGAGGGAAGTACAAAAAGGCCACTTCCTTGCTCCTGTATCTAAGAGGCAATTGATCCTTGTCACCAGAAAAAAAAAGGAAAGAGACAACATTTTGCAATCTGGCTGTTTTATCTTAAATGTGGAAAAAAGAAACTTCTTCTTGAACTGCATGCAGAATTCTGAATGATCATTGGCATGGCCCACTTTTTCCCTGTTCCTTTCATCTAAAGATTGCATTGAACATCTACCAGTCCCTCTCTTCTTTTCATGTATTGCCACTTACTATTCATCTTCTTTGGATCAGTAAACGTTGGTGGAGACCTGCAAAATGTGATGAGGGAAATATTTATTTTGAGGGTAAAACTATGAGGGAAATATATTACTGTAACTAATACAATGGAATAAAACTATGTTACAATCTCCTTGCCCACTTAGGACTTCACTACTGAATCAGAAATATGTGTAGCCATGAGTGTAGGGACCATGCGTTTTCCCTTGTTCCATTGTTATTCAGGTATAAAAGAATATGGGCCTCTAGGTGTTGTGGATTTAGATACACAACGGGATAACTACCGTGCAGAAGATAGCCAGACGGCATGGCTGTGAGAGATTGGGTAGACATAGGTTGAGAAGAGGGAATAACCGGGGAGAGATTAAATTGATTGTTTATTGCTTGTCCCCAACGTGGATACA
Source organism: Alopecurus myosuroides (assembly GCA_028641055.1). NCBI lineage: Eukaryota > Viridiplantae > Streptophyta > Magnoliopsida > Poales > Poaceae > Alopecurus > Alopecurus myosuroides. Next base: position 178,499,118 of record CM054061.1, on the reverse strand, counting down.
TGTCATCCTTATATAATGGATGTTTAGGCCCCTGGTCTCTCCTAATACGATTAGATCTAAACCTTTCCTAATATAATGGGTCTCTTTCCTAATCCTATACTTTCCTAATGGACTCTTACTATATTTCTTTCTCATGGACTCCTTCCACGCTGCTACTCCTCCTGCCTTGATACTGTAGACCCATGTCCACAACACTAGGTCTAATCAGTTCAGATATGAGTGCAGTTCGGATGCATGGTCATAGGTTTCAGTGTTATGGTCAAAGTTTCACAGAGTTGTTTATCATGGAAAAGAACTGCACATCTTGCTACAGAGGAGGAGATGGCCACTCTTCTTCCGCTCCCCATCGGTTCACAGATACGTGAGTTGTTTTAGCAGTTGGAAATGTCTATCTGACTCGAAACTGTCAAGAATAGCTGGCAATCTCATCCTATTTCTTCAGAGTTGCAGATCAGGGTGGCAAACTTGAAATTCATGGGATCTGTGAACATTACACGGTGTACCTATTTCTTTATGTGCATCTCATCCTAAATTCCCTGAGAACTCATGTACTCCTAATAACTTCTAGGTGGCGTCACCTCGATGGACTCATTTCTGAAGAGGTTCTTCCCGGAGGTGTACCACCACAAGCAGGACAGCAATGTCAGCCATTATTGCCAATTCGATAGCGAGCTCCTCACACTGTTCACCTCCTCACTCTACATTGCTGGCCTTGTCGCCACGCTGATCGCATCGTCTGTGACGAGGAGGTTTGGCCGCCGTGCGTCCATGCTGATCGGCGGCACCGTCTTCATCGCTGGCTCGGTGTTCGGTGGCGCAGCCATCAACGTGCCCATGCTGCTCCTCAACCGGATCCTGCTGGGCATAGGCCTGGGATTCACTAACCAGGTGAAACCCGCTGCAGAAATTTAAGCCAATAATCTTTCTAGTCATTGTGTGTCCAAAAGGACACTGTGAAGTGCAGAAAGTACCTTACTGTGAAATTTTACTTTTCAGTCGATCCCATTGTACCTGTCAGAAATGGCACCGCCGCAGTACCGTGGTGCGATCAACAACGGGTTCGGTCTCAGCATTAGTATCGGTATTCTCATTGCAAACATCCTTAACTACTGTGTGGTGAAAATAACAGCAGGGTGGGGCTGGAGGATATCCCTGTCTATGGCCGCGGTGCCTGCTACGTTCTTGACCATTGGCGCAATATTCCTACCCGAGACACCAAGCTTCATAATCCAGCGCGATGGTGACACTGACAAAGCGAGAGCATTGCTCCAAAAGCTACGTGGAACTACCACGGTGCAGAATGAGCTGGATGACTTGGTCTCTGCTAGCAACCTCTCAAGGGCAACCAGATACCCATTCAAAAACATATTGAAGAGGAAGTACAGGCCACAGCTTGTCATGGTGCTCCTGATAGCTTTCTTCAACCAGCTCACCGGGATCGATGTGATGAACTTCTATGCCCCGGTGATGTTCCGTACAATCGGCCTCAAAGAGAGTGCGGCCCTCCTGTCCTCAGTCGTCACGCGTCTATGCGCGATGTTTGCTAACATCATAGCGATGATAGTGGTCGACAAGTTTGGGCGCAGGAAGCTCTTTCTTGTAGGCGGCATACAGATGATCCTGTCGCAGCTCACTGTTGGCGCCATCCTAGCTGCAAAGTTTAAGGACTATGGGCTGATGGATAAGGACTATGCTTACCTTGTGTTGATCACCATGTGTGTGTTTGTTGCGGGCTTCGCATGGTCATGGGGACCTCTTACATTCCTGGTTCCTACTGAGATCTGCCCACTGGAGATCAGATCAGCAGGGCAGAGCATTGTGGTTGCTGTGATCTTCTTGATGACATTTGTGCTCGGCCAGACATTCCTCGCGGTCCTCTGCCACATCAAGTCGGGGACGTTCTTCGTCTTCGCCGCGTGGATCTGTGTGATGACGCTGGTGATTTACATGTTCCTGCCAGAGACAAAGAAAATTCCCATGGAGCAGATGGAGCAGGTCTGGAGGAGTCATTGGTTCTGGAAGAAGATTGTCGGGGAGGTAGAGGATAAGGAAGGTGAGGAAAAGGAGCAGCAAGCAGGTAAAATCGCCTTGCCGGGCTCCTAGCGCTTCTGAACTGGAATGTACTTGACGAAACCTGCAAGGAAAACATAGTATGGGAAGTTTAATTAGCAGATGAGTTTGTAAGTGTAATTGCATCTCACTGTGTTTCCAGACAGCCCTGCAGTTCCTACATATGACCATTTCAAATGCTAAGATTACTGACATTAAATCACTTTCATTTAGATATGCAGATCAGTTTCATCCAAGCTTGGCCAACAATGATATCCCGTTCATTAGCAATGATGAACAGATCCCGAAAAAGGACAACCAGACTACAGCTAGCCAGATGTTGCTCCAAAACTTGACTTTGGTTCCAGCCCCAACCTTCCATCTAAGCCCGACCTGAGCCGAACGTGCAGCCCACAAATATTTTAGCGAGTCAAGTCATCCTGACACCTCTCGTTCCTATGTACGCAGCCTGCACTCTACCATCAAGCCCATGTCACTCACCCGAATATGAAGGCTAAACCGGTTCAGAATGTAATTTTCAATAGCTCTGCTCGACCAAACCTACCTGCTGAAGTGCTGATGGCCGAAATGAAGCATCCTATTTTATCCTTTTTGGCGCACAAGTAAGAAATGCAGAGACCCTAATTCCCGAGATCATTATTTATAGGTAGGGAGCGCAAGAAGTGCATCATTTCACCCACCATGCACTAAATCACTGTACCCGGTTGGTAACAACTATTATCTTCCATACAAAAGAAAAAAAGAAGAATAGAAAAAATGTCCTTCAAAATGAAGGTATATATGTTGTACATTTGCTACTGAAGTTCAGCAAAGTTATACATCATTTTATTTTGCAAATAAATCATTTCCTACTTGTCATAAATAAATTCATGAAGAGTGAACCTGCGATACGATATAGAGCTGATGAATTTGAGGGACATAGAAAGGCGCCACTTCCTCGTGTATCTAAGAGGTGATTAATGATTGTTATCAGACAACATTTTGCAACCTGGCTGTTTTATACTCACTCTCTTCCACAATACTCCCTTTTGTAATCTGGCTGTTTTAGCAACCTACTTTTGCTTTCTAGAAAGGTTTATATTGGAAGCAGAGGGAGTATTAAACAGCCAGATTGCCAACAAAATGGATGCAGCCTACCAAACACGTCCTAGAGCTAACATCTTTTAGAGAGATCACACGTGTTAAATACTATATTAGGTCTACCGTCTTAGGGCAACTCCAACGCGTCGACCCATTTCTGGTCCACGCGTGGTATGTTTTCCTCCGTTTGGGTTAAAATTCGGATGGTCATCCGGCCCATGTCCGGGCTCCCTACGCGAGTGAACCCAACGCGTCGACCCATTTGGTCCTTCCGCTCCAGGTTATTTCGATCATTCCCCAATTTGCACCAAAATACAGACCAGACCAACAAATAGATAAATTTAGAACAGTTCCATAGTACATGTTGAGTAACATATTGTACTAGGTATAGGTCCCCGTATTTTGTCAGGGTTGTACCTGTAATTGTACATGTGTCTGTCAATATAATGAGAGCAGCCGGCCCTATTGGGCTCGTGCATTCATGCACGAGCCCAATAGGGCCGGCTGCTCTCATTATATTGACAGACACATGTACAATTACAGGTACAACCCTGACAAAATACGGGGACCTATACCTAGTACAATATGTTACTCAACAGTACCTAAAAGAATAGAATGCCCATGGACATTCTACATAGTGCCCAAAAGATTGTGCGTGTAAGGCCCTATGTGTGCCACGGTCAATGTTCATGCACAACAAAAAATAGGACCGAGGAGATGATCAAGCATCCCTCTCCATGTAGTACCGCTGCTTCTTCTCGACCCAGACCCTCCTCCTTGTGGCCAAGGTCGCCAAGTTGGTGGTCATGGTCGCGGCCTCGACCTCTTATGCCTTGAGCTCGGCCTCGGCTGCCCTTGTCTTGGCGTTGGTCAGCTCCACCTCCACCTTCTTCGCATCGAGCTCGGTCTTCTTCTTTTGAACCTCGTGAAAGTCTGTGTCCCTCTCCTCCTCTATGCACCTGCTTGGCGAGCGGGATCCTCCTCGAGAAATAGCTCGGTCTCGATGCCCAGGACATATTGGGTCTCCTATGTATCTTCGACGTACCCAACTTCTCCGGCCTCTTCAGCGAGGACAGTGCCCAAGAAATCATCCCCACCATCCTCCAGGTCCTCACCCTGCCCTTGGCCTTCCTGGAAGTACCTGTAATCCTTCGCCCCCATTTTGTCGACCAGGTTGCGCGCGCTCGGGAGATCGGCCACCCGGATCACCATCGGAGGCTTCCTCCCCGTCACGTCGATCGTCCTGGGGGAGTCAGTGGACACTGGGTCTGCGTTGAGGTCAAGGGAAGGCAAGACCACCGGCGACCGACAAGTTGTACGCCGACAGATAGATATCCATAGCGGGGAGGGGATGGCGACATGCTCGGTATCGTTGTAGGCTTGTGAACCGATGATCCCGGGCTCGCGGCCATGGCGTTGGCGGCGTTGGCGGCCGCCGCCGCAACAGCTTCCGGCTCGGCGACGATGCCAGCATCCGGAGGGTTTTCAGGTGCCAGCTTGCAAAGCTTTGTAGGCGATGGCCGCTTCCTCCGCTCGCCGCACAGGCCAGCAGTTGCTTCAATGGCCTGAGCACCCTTTGTAGCGACCTGCCTCCTCCTCCGGTCGCCGCACTGCTGGGACTCCGACGCCCTCGCTGTGGTGAGATGTTTTTTCGGCTTCTTTTTGGCCGCGACGGGGCCGTCGTCCAACAGATCGGACACGCCGGGAGGGATGGGGACCTGATCGGCTTCAGAGGCGACGACAGCGGTAGCGAGGGCGTCCATGGGGTGTTTCGAGCTGGGAGGCGGGAGCGAAAGCGTCGGAGTGTCCTGGGTGTGCCATAGACAGGGGCCAGAATACAACCTGGGAGGGAATTGGTGGGACAGCGAAAACATTCTCGCCGACGCATTTCATTCCCAAATATGGGCCAGGAATGGGTTGACAACGGACGGCAAACCGGTCATGTGTCCGATTTTTTAAATGGGTCGCGCGCGTTGGGCCGTGATTTTTTTCCCGCGCAGATGGATTCGGACGCGAACAGGCCAAATGGGTCGGCACGTTGGAGTTGCTCCTAGATACTGTCGTGGGATAATCACGGCAGACGTTACTGGGGGTAACTTGTCTTGGGGCAAATCGACTCTGGTATTTGGGAGAGGGTTTAGCTCAAGGGAAACCATGGTGATATGCGATCTGGTAGCCGGCAATCAAGTCGCCGAGTCTCCGATCTGAATATATTATCTCAACCCTCGTGTTACAATGGATACTCGATATCTCGTAATCTTGTCCAATCTAACCCTAGAGGCCGGTTTATATAGTACCCGGACCCCCTAGTTTACTATCCAAGGCGTACTCGGAGTCCTACCCGGACACTGCTTACAAACCCTAAACTTCCCTATCGGAACCCACAATCCGGGTTACGAGGCCTTCACTCCTGGGCCTTCTAGAAGCTCCTTTTCCCTAAGCCGGGTCTTGCGCAGCGTCCTTTGGGCCGAATTACACCTCGGCGTTGGCATACCGGGTTATCATCCCTCCATCAGTAGTCCCCAGAATAGCTTGGGCTTCACGAGATCCTCCTTGAAGCGCACGCTATTCCCTGCAAAAATGAAAAATATACAAGTTCATGGAGGCCGGGTTAGGTTGCTTTAATAAACAGCTAGGCCTAACTCCATTGGTGGTCCATATAATAACTCGGCTTTCTCTGAATCCATCTTTACTTCTCCGGGTCAATGTTCCGAGGAAAATACAGAAGACCCGGCTTATTTCGCTCGTTAATTGATCCGGATATCGCGGAAGGGATTCACTTCCTATCATTTCCGGATATCGCGCATGGGCACATAACGCGTATCCCAAAATTTCCGGACGGGTATCTCTTCCAAAATTTTTGGCTCCCGCTCACTTTGACCTAGTTTTCCCCACCCGCACCTATAAATAGGTGCCCTAGGGGGGTAACATACCCCAACGTTCCATTTCTTCCATCATCTTCTTCCTCACCGGCGCTCTCTCACCCGAGCTTGCACATCGCCGCCACGGAGACCTCGGGCACGCCGCCGGAGCCGAGCCGCCGTCAGCTGCGCTCATCCACGGTTCGCCCCGCGCCGCCGCCAGTTTCCGCCGCCGCGCCCCCGAACTGCCCGCTGGGAGTCGCAAGGGGACACCACAACTGCGCCGTCTGCCGCCGTCGCGCCCTTCTCCAATCCACACCGGTAAGCTTACTATCTCCATTGATTTTAGCTTCCAATTTCTCCGCTCGACCTAGATTGGAACTAGGTCTGCCCGCGGGCCGTTTCTGGCTTCACGCCGAATTAGATCGCTCAACTCCACTCTAGTTTGTTCAATTGCTCAATAGTTGACCCCACAGCACTCTCCTATCGCTTGCAATCGCTGATTTCTCCGCGAAATTATCCGCAAATTTTCCAATCTAGATGTAGTTCGCCAAAACTTCCGCGACTGCTCTTCGATACCCGGACAATCCACCACTTCCGGTTCTTTTATTCATACTCTAGATAAACAGGCAACCAACCTCTTTTCATAATTGCTCACTGATACTTGGATATCCCACAATTTCTGTACTGCTCGTCGATACCCGGATAGTTCGTAATTTTCGTACTGTCTAGTGATACTCGGACAACTCATAGCTTTCATAGTGCTTATTGACACTCGGATAACCCGTAGTTTCCGACTCTTGTTACTTATGTTTGTATTCTTTGCTTTGTGCTTTGCAGACCGAACAGATGGCTCCCAAGAACAAGGGGAAGCAACCGGCAAAGCCTAGGATGACCCAGTCCATATCCGCCAATTGGGCGCGGTCTTCCGTGACCCTGGCCAAGCTAGAGGAGCTTGCCGAATCTGGCGTTCTCCCTCCTCAGAAGGAGATCCACTGGAGAGTACCGGGTGACGAGACCCGGCCTACCCCCAACCCCAACGAGGTAATCTGCTTCGTTGAGCACGTGATCCGGGGGTTTCACCCCCGGGTCACTCCTTTTTCCGTGAAGTCCTCAGCCATTACGGCCTCCGGGTATTCGACATAGGGCCTAACTCTATGTTGAACATAACCCATTTCATAGTCCTTTGCGAATCTTACTTATGCATCCCGCCAAATCTGGCTTTATTTATCGAACTTTTCCAATGCAAACCGTGCCGCGAAAGCGGTGACGGGGCCCTCTTGGCCTGCGGCGGGGTTTCTATCCAGCGCCGTAAAAATTCACCCATGCCGACTCTCAGTCTTAACTCGCATGTTAAGCACTGGCAGCAATCTTTCTTCTATTGTCGGGACACCTCCCCACCCGGCGAGAGGAAATTGCCGGGTTACTCGGAGGGTCTCTTAGATCTTTCCGACACTTTCAATGCTTTCGCCCCTGAGTCGTACAGGGAAGCCATCCAGCCCCTTCTAGCCAAAATAGCCGTTCTTTCTGCCCAAGGTCTCCTTGGGCTTAACTTGGTTAAGACATGGGTGGACTTCCGGATCCAGCCCAACTCCATTCGCGCAAAGCTGATGTGCGAATACTCGGGGCACGTCACGGACGCGCTCCGCTATTCCTCAAAGAATTACCCGGCTGGCGACACCAACAAGACCATCAAGAGCTTCTTGACGGAGAAGTTGGACGTGATCCGGAACATAGCCGGATTAGATCCATATACACGCGAGAATCCGGCTCCCGCGGTAAGATCCGGCACTTATACTTTCACTTTCATTCTTGCACTTACACTTGATACAATCACTAACTCTTACTTTTACGCCTTCATCTCAGGCTGATAGCGCTTTCTGGAACGTTGAGACCTCCCCTTCCTCCGGAGACCCGGAAGAAGATGAAGAGGCAGCTGACTCGGAGGAAGGTACATTCCGGGTTTTACCCAACCCAATTTCTGCTAACTTGTTTCTCCACACTTCCTGTTTTTCCGACTGTATTCATTGGTGACTCAGGGCTGGAGGATAAGGAAGAGAAAGAAGACCCGGAAGACGGGGTGGAAACACAGAGTGACGAGAGTGAAGCTGAACCGGTCATCGAGGTCGGAGCTAAGAGAAAACCCCGAGGGGTTGTCTTTAAGGTTCCATACCGCTCCCTTGCCTCCAAACCATACACCTTTACTAATATGTGCGAGCTAAACCGTAAATTATCCGGCTGGCCATACTTGAAGGAACCACCCATGATCAAGTGCAGGGTGACCCGGAACACTCCGGGTGACGCCACGCTCAACCCGGGTATCCCACCATCTCCGGCTCGGCGCGCCGGTACTTCTCAACCTCATCCCGAGTATCAGAGATTTCCTTCTCCCAATCACCCCTTAGCAGGACGACTCCGCGTCTCACTTTCTCAATCTTTATCAGCTTCGTCCGGGTCTAGCAGCGAATTCCCCTCAGACTTCATGGTGAACTCCGGGTAAGGTTCTTCTCTTGCTGTTCTAATACTCATCCATAATTTTCTCTAGTTACATACTAACTGCTTACTCGTACCATTCTCAGGGCCAAGGTCACTACCAGTGACCAGGATGACATGGAAACTGATGACCCGGGCAAAGAGAATCCGGTTGATGACGTGATGGCTGCGGCTGGCAGCGAGGGAGAGCAACAAGTGCCACCGAAGAACCCGGCTGATCGAGAAGCCGAGTATCTGATAGCCTCGCACGCGCATGAGGACGAAGAGGTCACAATCCTGGGCACAGGGGGAGGCGAGCTGAACTCCGACACTCGAGCAACTCGGGTGCCTTCCCCTGCCAAGGAAAGAACTCGGTCTCTGAGTAACCAGGATCCCGGGTCTTCCAACTTAGGTAATCATTCCTTCGACCAGATCATGAGCGCCCTCCTCGCCCTGAAGGCCACAGAGAACAATATGTTGGAGCGCATGGCTGCTGAACATCAGGTAATACTGACTGGTATTTCATAGTATCCCTCTAGTCCCCAAGTTCCGAGTATAACTTGTCGAAGTTGTACTTGGTACTACCTCTTTAATACTTGGCTTATTATGATATCCGACTAACCTTTATCTTTCCGTCCCTTATAGGCACAAATGGCCCGGTCCGAGGAAATTTTGGCCAAGACCAATCAACTCCTGGACACCGAGGTAAGGCTGAGAGAGGCACTTGAAGCTGAGGTGGAAACTCTTAAGAAAGATGTCACGAAGTACAAGAAAAAGTACACCACTGTTCAAGCTGCGCTGAAGAAATTATCAGCCCAAGTTGCCGACACTTATCGTGTCCTACTTGGTGAGATATTGTTACTTGCTGGTTCGTGACTCGGTTTTTTTCTTGATCCATGATACCCGGAATGTTTTGATGTAACCTTTGTTGTTTACATTGCAGGCGCTAGCCTTGCGCCCCCCAGAAGAAGATGATATCCAGAAGGTAAAAAATTTAAGGACTGTGCTCCGGAGATTCTGCGCCGGCACTAAATGGATCCTAGACACCATATAGTGGCCGACTGAGGGATATCCGGGTATGGAAACCCTGATCCATGCGTGCTCTACTGTCCCCGCATGGATTGAGCTCTGGAAACGCTCGGCATGCCGGGTTGGGATGACCCGGGGTCTTATGCTGGCTAAAGCTTACTTTCCAAAGCTTGAGCCGGCAAAGCTGGTGGCCGGGTTTCCAGAGTTCAAGGACGATGGCTCCAGGTTCGCCGCCAAGGACTTCAAAGCTGTACAGACCGAGGTGCGTCACTCGGCAACTACTCTTACCGATTCTCTGGACCTGAATAGATTTGTAACTCCATACGACGCCGAGGATAAACCTGTGAAGGAAGATATGCCTTTACCCTTCGATATCTTGGAGAAGTGGAATGCTGACTCGGCCAGGAGGAGGGAGGAAGCCGCGAAGAGGGAAGCCGAGTTTGAGTCAGCGCCCTCCTCCTCTATGCCGGCTGGCCGCCCGCCTGTTCGTCCTGATACTGCCAATCCGGGTGACAATGCTAGGAAGGCCTCCGAGGAGCAAACCCAAGACCAAGACCCGGAAGACAGGGGCAAGGCTGTAGACCCAACCCAGGAGGCCGAGTAAACTCTTATCTGATGCCATCTCAATACCTCATTCGGCTGGTGATCCTGTAAAATAATTATTCTTTTGATAGTGCGCTTGTGCGCTTTGTGATACTACTATCGTGGCTGGTAATACACTTTAATACCTTAATATATTTCGTGGCCCTTCTGGCCTTTTGCTTGAATTTGATGTTTCTTGACTTCGGGCTTTTTCATCCCTGATTTTCCGACTTTCTGTTATGGTTCCTTTTGTGAGACTCGGTTTCCGGGTCTCATGGGTTTTGACGAGTGGGCTTTTTTCTAAGTCCCCAAGTCCCCAAGACTCGGGTTTTTGGGTTTTTGAGCTGAATAGCTGGATAATTTGTTTCTGTTTTCAAATTCCCAAGTCCCCAAGGCCCGAAATTTCGAGTCTTGGGTGCTGGGTCTTTCAAAAGGAACAAATCGTTTCTGCTAAGCCCAAAACCTAGAGCCGTTCACATAGGTTTTGAAGTTATGCTTAATAAACTTTGAGTTTCCGGTTATTAACCTTGTACTCTGCATAACTTGTGGTTTAGATGACCCTTTTGACTCTCTTGTACTGTAAGCCGGCTTTCGCGTGGATAATCATGTTGCTACAGCTGTACGAAGACAGGGTCAGGCAAGTCCCATTGGGCATCATGACTGATTGTAATCATACGCTAGCGAAGCATGCCACTTTAGTGCGAGTCACATCGAGCTTAAGTAAGAAAAGTCAAGAAAGTTTGGCTCCTTTGTCCGGTTATAAGCTTGCAGCCGTACTTGTTTGCAAGTAATCGGCCCTTATAACTCATAGGCATCGTGGCCGGGTCTTTGAGTTTGTAACTGTTCTATTCAAGCAATCAGCCCCCAAGAACTAAATATATGCAATTTACTAAAGAAACTAATGTACTAAGAACAATAAATAATACTTACCTGGAAGAAAAAATAAAAACACAACAGAGATAAAAAAACTTGATAAAAACACATGAAAAGGAAACAATATATTGTTTAACCATCTCTTTATTGATATGAGAAAAGTTAGGTCAGCAAGCCGCCTCATTAAAAACCCTCCAGTCCCCTTAGGTACCCTGGATAGGAAAAGAGTGCGTCTGAAACATGTTGCTTGTTACATCGTGTAACTCCACTTGTGAATCTAGCCTAAACTAGGTATAGTAGGGACGCAGCTGAGCTACGTTCCAAGGTCTTTCTCTCTCTTGCATAGATGAAGTGGTGTGAGCGGTGTCATTAACAGTAGCCGACTCTTCCCTTGCATCTACCAAGTAATATGATCCGTTGTGCAGATTCCGGCTTATGATGAACGGTCCCTCCCATGGTGGGGATAACTTGTGTTTTCCTTCCTTTGACTGTACCAGGCGCAGAACCAGGTCTCCTTCCTGGAAGACCCGGGTTTTGACTCTCCGGCTATCCTGCTGGTATATGGCTGATCTCTCCAAAGCTTGTTCCCTGTGTTCTTCTAACATATCCACGGTGTCCTGCCGGGTCTTCTCGTTCTCCACCTCAACGTAAGCCGATACTCGAGGCGAGTCATGGATGATATCACTCGGCAGCACCGCTTCTGCACCATAAACCATGAAAACCGGTGTCATCTGAGTAGATTTGTTAGGTGTAGTGTTGATACCCCAAACCACTGAGGGTAACTCTTCAACCCATGCTCCAGCAGCTCTGATACATGGGACTCGCAATCGTGGCTTTAATCCACGAAGTAACTCCTGATTCGCCCTCTCCACTTGTCCATTGGCTTGTGGATGAGCTACGGAAGCTATGTCAAGCCGGATTCCGTTGTTGCCACAAAATTTCTCCATCTCGCCAAGGGACATGTTGGTTCCATTGTCGGTAATTATACTGTGAGGATACCCGAACCGGTAGATAATCCTTTTCAGGAACTTAACTGCCGTAATCGCTTCACAATTGGTAACTGGCATAACTTCAACCCACTTGGTAAATTTATCGATAGCCACCAGGAGATGTGTCTTTTTGCAAGGTGACATGTGAAAGGGGCCAACCATGTCCATACCCCAAACTGCAAAAGGCCAGGTCAAAGGAATTGTTTGCAACTCCATAGCCGGCACATGGATTTGGCGGGCATACCTTTGGCATCCGTCGCACCTTGCCACCAAGCGTTCCGCATCTGCTAAGGCTGTGAGCCAGAAGAAACCGTGCCTATATGTTTTGGCCACAAGGGACCTTGTGGATGCGTGATGCCCACAGTCGCCTTCGTGGATCTCTTTCAGGATTTGCCGGCCTTCTTTTGGTGCTACACAGCGCAAAAATACTCCTGCGGCACTCCTTTTATATAACTCCCCATTGATGATGGAATACCCTTTTGCTCGCCTCAGAATTTGCCTTGCTAGTACCTATTGCTGTGGTAACTCGCCCCGTGATAGGTAAGCCAGGAACGGCTCTGTCCACTCGGGAACAGTGCGTATTGTGGCCACGAGCTCCAAATCCGGGTCTTTGTTAGCCAATTCTTCCTCAGACTCGGTTTTAACTGACGGCCGCCATAGCTCGTCCAGGAACACATTGGGTGGAACCGGCTCTCTGCGCGAGCCGAGTCTAGCGAGTGCATCTGCTGCCTCGTTTTTTCTTCTATCTACATGCTCCACCTCATACCCGGAAAAACACCCGGCAACCCTGTCCACCTCTCTGCGATATGCTGCCATAGTTGCATCTTTTCTATCCCAAGTTCCCGAGACCTGCTGCACCACAAGGTCCGAATCTCCATAGCACCGTATCCTCTTAATGTTCATCTCCTGGGCTATCTTCAATCCATGCAATAATGCCTCATACTCGGCCACGTTGTTGGAACAATCAAAGTGAATCTGCAACACGTAGCTCAACTTGTCTCCTTTGGGTGATGTGAGCACCACTCCAGCTCCTGATCCCTCGTATTGCTTAGAACCATCAAAGTGCATTATCCAAGACTCGGAACTTGGAGTCATTGTGGGCATGCCTGTGTGAGTCCAATCATTAATGAAATCCACTAGAGCTTGAGATTTGATTGCTGACATGGGCTCGTAGTTGATGTGATAATCTCCCATCTCGATCGCCCACTTGGCTATTCTACCTGTTGCATCCGAGTTTCTGATGATATCCGACATTGGTATAGAGCTAACCACTGTTATGGGGTGTTCCTGAAAATACGGCTTCAATTTCCGGCTGGCCATGAAGACCCCGAAAACCAACTTCTGCCAATGTGGGTAGCGCTGCTTTGCTTCTGATAACACCTCGCTGACATAATAAACCGGCCTCTGGACCGGGTGATCTTTTCCATCCTCCTTGCGCTTAACGACAACCACTGCGCTAACCGCCCGGGGCCCCGGTGCAACGTATAGTAACATGGTCTCTTTAGGACCCGGGGCTGCTAGGACTGGTGCCTCAGATAGTTGCTTTTTTACTGCCTCGAACGCCTCATCCGCCTCTTGGTACCAAACGAATTTATCAGATTTCCTCAAGAGGCGGTACAAGGGTATTGACTTCTCTCCGAGTCTTGATATAAACCGGCTCAGCGCTGCTACGCACCCCGTAAGCTTCTGAACATGCTTCAGGTTTTCCGGCTTTTTCAGACTCTTGATAGCTTTGATTTTATCCGGGTTTGCTTCAATCCCTCTCTCCGAAACAATAAAATCGCGTAACTTCCCTGCTGGGACTCCAAATACACACTTTGTCGGGTTAAGTTTCATCTGGTATCTTCTCAGGTTCTTGAATGTTTCCTTCAGATCATCAATAAATGTCTCTGCTTTTCTGGTCTTGATCACCACGTCATCCACGTAAGCATGAACGTTGCGTCCAATTTGGTCCTCAAAGCACTTCTGAATGCACCGCTGATAGGTTGCGCCGGCGTTCTTCAATCCAAAAGTCATGGTTTTGTAACAAAAGGCCCCAAAAGGGGTTATGAACGATGTTTTCTCCCAGTCTTCCTTCTTGAGCTTGATCTGATGATACCCGGAATATGCATCCAGGAAGCATAGTAGGTCACTTCCAGCCACTGCGTCTATGATCTGATCTATCCTTGGGAGTGCAAACGGATCCTTTGGGCAATGCTTGTTGAGACTCGTATAATCAATGCACATCCTCCACTCATTGGTCTTTTTCATCACGAGAACCGGATTTGCCAACCACTCCGGGTGAAATACTTCCATGATAAAGTCGGCTGTCAACAGCCGAGCAATTTCTTCGCCGATAGCCCTTCTTCTTTCCTCATTCATCTTTCTCAGTCCCTGCTTCACGGGCCTTGACTTGGGATCAACGTGCAAACTGTGCTCTGCCAGCTCTGTAGGGATACCCGGCATATCGCTAGGCGTCCAAGCGAACACATCCTGATTTGAACGAATAAACTCCACAAGTGCTTTTTCCTGCTCATCGTCCAAGTTAGATCCTATGGCAAATTGCTTGGAGGGATCACCTTCGACGAAGGCCACCATCTTGGTATCTTGCGCTGCTTTGAATTTTGCTCTCTCATCCTCAGTGTTTGGCCTCTTCAGCGCTGTCCTGTCATCCGGGTCTACTTGAGACCGGTAATACTTAAGCTCCTCCTTTCTACAGGCTTGCTCTGCCATTGCCGCATCTCCTTCGTCACACTCAGACGCTATATCCCGGCTCCCATGTATGGTGATGGTCTGCTTAGGACCCGGGATTTTTAGCTGTAGGTACACGTAACACGGCCTGGCCATGAACTTGGCGTAAGCCGGCCTCCCAAATAGCGCGTGATAAGGACTGCGCAACTTCACCACTTCGAACGTGAGCCACTCCACCCGGAAATTATCCTTTGATTCTCCAAAAGCAACCTCCAAGGTAATCTTTCCTTCAGGGCACGCTGAGTGACCCGGCACGATCCCGTGAAAAACTGTTGAACTTTTCTGTAGCTGAGACTCCTTGAGACCCATGTGTAAGAAAGTTTCCCAATATAGGATGTTGATGCTGCTTCCACCGTCCATTAAGACCTTTTTCAGCTCATAACCATTAACCTGTGGCGCAACCACCAATGCTAGGACTCCCGGGTGTTCTATTCTTTCTGGGTGATCTCTTCTGCTCCACGTTACATCTTGCTCGGACCACCTCAGGTATCTCGGGACAGCCGAGGAAACCGAGTTTACTGACTTCTTTAGTATCTTTCTATCCTTGTTAGAAGTTCCTGTGGTGTGAACGTGGTATTGGCCCAATTGCTTGGGGTTGGCTTGGAAACCTCCAGCTCCTCCCTGGTTATTACCCGGATTTCCAACACCCGGGTTACCTGCTGGGGGTGGGCCGTTGCCCGGGTTTCCACCCGGACCCGGTCCTCCTCCCCGGCCTGCACCTCGCATAGCCTTGTTCACTTCCTCGTTCTTCCATCTCTGTAAATCCGCACATTGCTCCAATGAGTGGTTGGCCGGCCTTCCGTTCCTGCTGTGTTTCGGGCACGCCATTCTGAAGATATCCCAGTTGTTACCCGACCTTGGTGGCCCTTGATAATTTCCTCCATTATGATTTCCTGCGTTGAAATTTCCTTCTGCCCTGGGCCTTAAAGACCCGGCTTCTGTGCTGACGACAAACTCGGAATTCCCCTCGAACAGGCGCTTGTTCTGGTTGTTCCCATTGTTACCTCCATGGTTACCCGGCGTAGATCCATTGCCGGTTCTTCCATTACTGCCTGTATTTGCTTTTGCTTTCTTGTCATCAACGTCCTCTTCCGTGGTATCCGTTGCAGCATGTTTGTTACACGCATCCATTAGTTCTCCCATTGTAACCTCTGAAGCATTCCGACTGGATTTCATGCGAGTTAACTTCTGCACTAAAGGCGTATACTTGCATGTCTTGGCCATAGCTTGCAACGCGTCCTTCGGCTGAATATCTGTAGATGAATGCAATATCTCCATAACCCGGCGCACCCAGCTGCGCGCCGACTCTCCCTTCTTTTGCACACACCGTTCTAGATCGTCGATAGTAAACAACTTCCTGCATGTTCCGTGAAAGTGCTTGATAAACGCAGTTTTCAACTCACCCCACGACTTGATAGATCCTTCCGGTAAATTGTTGAACCACAACTTTGCTGCTCCTTCCGACATCATTAAATACATGAACTTGGCTTGAAGGTTTTCAGACGCGTTGCGAATCGACATAGCCATCTCATAACTGCTCAACCATGTTTCTGGATCCATAGTCGGCTCATAGTTCACTACTTTACCCGGTTCCTTGAATTTATCCGGGTAAGGCTCAGCCCTGATGTTATCCGTCAGACACTTGGGCCCAGCGAGATTGGTCGGTACTGGCCTCACCCGGGAAACATGCGAACCTGCGGGGGGTACGGCTGGACGTGGCGCTACTGCTGGTCCGTGCACCGCAGACCCGGCCGCGGCTCTCCTGGCCCTGGAACTATCCACAATAGCTTGTGCTGCTGATACTGCTGGTGCTGCTTGCACGCGGGGAGGAGGCGGCATTTGTTGCTGCTCTGCCCTCCATCGCGCTGAACTTGTTTGCATATTGCCGGCATTGCCATGTTGCTGGCTGATATAAGGTGTTCCATGCATTCCACTCCTATTATCCGGGTAATTAACCTGCTGAGCCACTGCCGTATGCAACAAATCGATCGCCCGCCGGGTCTGCTCCGCATGGGGTAACTCTCTTACGGGGATCTAATTCAATGCTAACGTTGCGGCATATACGTTATCCATAGGGTTATTGAAGTGACCTGGTGGCGTACGAAATCGTGATGGTGGTGGTGGTGGTGCCGTGTTGCCGACAGGGGCCCCAGTTTGCAGTGTGGGTAACCCGGCCTGCACGTTTGCCGGCTGTCCTGCTCCTGTTGCCGG
Organism: Alopecurus myosuroides; assembly: GCA_028641055.1. NCBI lineage: Eukaryota > Viridiplantae > Streptophyta > Magnoliopsida > Poales > Poaceae > Alopecurus > Alopecurus myosuroides. Next base: position 178,482,221 of record CM054061.1, on the reverse strand, counting down.
TTGATGCGCAGTTTCCTGATTCACAGCCGGAATCGGCTGATCCTGGTGTGTGATGAATAGTGCGTTAGGGTTTATGACTCCACCCATCGCCGGTAATCTTGTCTGGTATCTCTGATGCACCCTGCTTGTCTCAGCCCGGAGCCGGTTTTCCAGCGCGTCCAGTTCGCGTTGACGCGTGGCTACCCCTTGCTTTTCTGCTTCTACATCTCTTCTTTGTTGCTCTAGCGCGCGGCGTGCTACCTCCGAGTCCCTGGCACGCGCCGCGGCGTTTTCCGGGGTTATCACAGTAGCCAACACTGTTGGGTCCAAGACTATATTGTCGCTGAACAGGGCCGGGTGTTGCGGATTCGAAGGACCTGCCCCCGGCGTCCTGTTAGCCAGGAACCCAAACATATTTGCCTGCAGCTCGCTATCCGCCGCTCGGCTGGTGACCGAAGCCGACTCTCCGTCAACCCGGGTCAGAACCGGATTTCTGTCAGCCGGATTTTACTGCTGGGCCAACGCTTGCGCCGCTCCGACCGTGGCCGTAGTCACGTTCCCCTGATTGAGATTGGTTGCAGGGGCCGTGTAGACCGCGACCTGGCGCGCAATGCTTGGCGAAGACTCATATTCCTCCTCATCGCCGCTATCTTCCTCGTACCGGTCCTCCAGCAGGTGCAAGATAGACTCGGTATCATCATCTCTTACGACCCGGCCACGCGGGGTCCATGCCGGCTCCTCCGGCTGTTCCCTCTTCGTGGTGGGCTCTTCTATCGGATCCACCGTCCCGACCGATTCTTCTCCGTCCGACTGAATGTGGGTGGCCTCTCCTGACACAGAATCAAATCCAAAATCGTCAGGGACTAAACCAAACGCACGTACCATGCCGACGAAGACGTTGACCCGGCCGATCGTGACGACAGATCCGGATTCGAGCAGATCCGACTCTAGCCCCCAGCCAAAATCGTCCACCATCTTCTCTCCTTCGGGGTCGGTGTAGATCTCGCCGATGACGAGGTTCTTCATGTTCTCCCGAGCTTCTCCCGTGATGTAAGCACCCTTGGACGTAGGCCCCACGGTGGGCGCCAACTGTCGTGGGATAATCACGGCAGACGTTACCGGGGGTAACTTGTCTTGGGGCAAATCGACTCTGGTGTTTGGGAGAGGGTTTAGCTCAAGGGAAATCATGGTGATATGCGATCTGGTAGCCGGCAATCAAGTCGCCGAGTCTCCGATCTGAATATATTATGTCAACCCTCGTGTTACAATGGATACTCGATATCTCGTAATCTTGTCCAATCTAACCCTAGAGGCCGGTTTATATAGTACCCGGACCCCCTAGCTTACTATCCAAGGCGTGCTCGGAGTCCTACCCGGACACTGCTTACAAACCCTAAACTTCCCTATCGGAACCCACAATCCGGGTTACGAGGCCTTCACTCATGGGCCTTCTAGAAGCTCCTTTTCCCTAAGCCGGGTCTTGCGCAGCGTCCTTTGGGCCGAATTACACCTCGGCATTGGCATACCGGGTTATCATCCCTCCATCAGATACAGTATTAGATAGAGTCCACACCGGATCTGAGTCGCCGCCGGTCAACCTCTGATCCTCGCCACACTCGGACCGATCAAGGGTACGTCTCTGTACGTCTGCACGGCCTTGGTGTTGGTCGGAGAGGGGCAGGGTCGGGGCGGAACGGATCTGGCCGCATTTTTCTGCTTCTAAACCCTAGAAGATGGCAGCCAAGTTTCCGAAGGAGGGGGGATCTTCAGGCGTTAAAACCCCTCTGGATCTCCAGGAACTGATGAGAAAGCTAGTGCTAAAGGATGAAGAGCTAGATGATGTGGTCCTGCCGAAGGAAGAAGTTGTTAATCTGCAGGAAGGAGCGCGCTGGATGGTGGTGGTGAAAGTGCATATGTCCAAACACTTTGGTAACCAACCTTTTTTTTCCATAGAATGGACGTTGCTTGGGGTTTCGCCAAGAAGTGGATGATTCTTCCCGTGGAAGAGAACCTTTTTGTACGACATGTTTCGTGTCTGGGGGACTAGAATAGGATTATGTATGAGGGACCATGGATTTTCAGGCATCTGGGGGTGATGGTTGAACCGTATGACAAGATCTCGGACCCCAAGGCCATGATTTTGGATCGTACCTATGCCTGGGTACAGGTGAGAGGTGTGCCGCCTCTGTTTAGGAAGGAGGAGATCGTAAAGGAAATGGCGGCAAGGGTAGGAGAGGTAAAGGAGATGAAACTGTATGCCCTCGGAGCGAGTGGTACGAGCTTTGTTAGAGTGCAAGTGAAGCTAGATGTGAATAAGTCACTGACGAGATTTGTTGGCCTTCACCCGGAGGGGAGTGAGAGGCTCGGGTTCCAAGTGCTTTATGAGAAGATACCAAAATTCTGCACAATTTGTGGACATTTTGGGCATGGAGCTCTGGAATGTGGTGATGGAGTGCACGGCAATGCGAATGAGCAGTAGAGAACTTGGATGGCTGCACCGGTGGAGGACTGGCACCCCGAGACGTCAGGTGTGAGGATTAGAGCCAATATGAGATATTTGCATGGAGGAGGACGTGGAGGTAATCGTGGAGTGGGACGAGATGCTGATTCACGCAAGCGCTTGTCCAAGGAGACAACATCTGAGGTGACGAATAGAGAGAAGGCCAAGGCAGCTCAGGCCAACCAGAGGATCTATAGAGCCAAGAAACGCGTTGACCGCGGAGGATTTGAACATGGCACTGGTGGTGGCGACGGAGAACGTGAAGTCTGCACCAATCTCTCCGGTGAAGCCACCGCTTCTGAAGAAGTCAAGGAAGGGTGATCCAAACAACTCTATGGAGGGCTCCGGGGAGGAGTGCCGCCCGGAGCAATGAGTTGTTTAAACTATAACTGTCGCGGTTTGGGAAGTGGCGCGGTAGTTAGGGAGCTCCATGAGCTCATTCGACGCTTCTGACCTGCCGTGTTATGTGTAGTTGAAACTCAGCTGCATAAGATACGGGTTGAGGGACTAGCTGGTAGGATTGGTTTCGACAAGGGTTTTGCTGTAAGAGCAGTTCTGGCCGTAGTGGAGGGCTTGCTTTGTTTTGGAACAATGAAGTAAAAATTGATATCCTGTCGTATTCTCAGTATCACCTTGATGTAGTAGTGACCGAGAGGGGCTCCGATCCCTGGAGGCTGACGTGTGTCTATGGTGAGGCTCAAGTAGCCAGAGGTTCAAGACGTGGGATATGCTAAAGTTCATTAAATCAACGTCTCCTCTTCTGTGGATGTGTATAGGAGATTTCAACGAGGTTTTACATCAACATGAACATGATGGCGTAGGAGAGCGGAGCCTAGCTCAAATCACTGGCTTCTGAGAGGCTATGGATGTTTGCGAGTTGGCACACTTGGGGTATGAGGGACATATGTGGACCTTCGAGAAGAGAGCCGTGGGAGGGTCGTGCTGCAGAGTCGGGCTGGATAGGGCTTTGGCGACGACATCGTGGAGCTCCTGGTTTCCTCTTGCAACGCTTCGGCACCTTAATGGGGTAACTTCAGACCATTGTCCGATTCTACTCACATGGCGTGAGTCTGCAAAGGAGCGGAGAACCACTGAAAATAAATTTTCAGCTATGAAATGATGTGAGAGTCCCATGAAAAGTTTAAACCCCACCTGGGAGGGACGTGGAATGCGGATGGGAAGGCTGAGACAATGTTACAATTGAAAGAGAAGTTATCCCGTGTCTCAGATTCTGTGGAAGTGTGGGGGAGGAATATCTTCGGACATGTTCGAAGGGAGATCAAAATGCTGACCGATCGGTTGTTAGAACCGAAGGCGATAGCTCATCGCAAAAACCCGTCCTATGAGGAGAATAAGATAGCTCAACGTCTAGTGAAGCTATTTCATCGGGAGGAAGTCATGTGGAGATAACGCTCACGTGTACAATGGCTTGCGGAAGGTGACAATAATACCCGGTTCTTCCACCCGAGAGCTTGTCATAGAAAGAAAAGAAAGAGAATTAGCCGTTTAAAGAAGACAGATGGGGTAGTCACGGAGGATGACCAGGAGATGGCGTGCCTTACAACAGGGTTTTACGAGGATTCGTACCGCTCGGAGGGGGTAGCGCAGATGCATGAAGTGATAGAAGTGGTCCCCACGAAAGTTACAGCCCAAATGAATGTAGAGCTGATCAGGCCTTTTGAGGAAAAAGAAACGAAAGTGGCTCTTTTTCAAATGTTCCCCACAAAAGCACCCTGGCAAGATGGCTTCCCAGCGCACTTTTTTTGGACTCACTGGGATATTTGTGGAGAAGAAGTTACTTTCGTAGTGCTACGTGTGCTCAAGGGTGAGGATGATATGAGGGAGATCAACAAAACCTTCATAGTGTTGATCCCGAAGGTGGCCAATCCGGGGGAGTTGGGGCAATTTCGACCAATCAGCCTGTGCAATGACACCTACAAAATTGCATCAAAGGTGGTAGCAAACAGACTGAAGGTAGTGTTACCGGATATAATTGCAGAAGAACAATCAGCATTTGTTCCGGGCAGACTCATAACGGATAACATTATAACCGCGTATGAGTGTTTATGTTTTATGAAGCGGAATAGAGCGAAGAAAAATCGCGTTTGTGCCCTCAAACTTGACATGTGCAAGGCGTATGACATGTTGGAGTGGAGTTACCTGGAGGCCATCATGCTTAAACTTGGCTTTCATCGGATGTGGATGCAGATGGTTATGCGTCTAGTAACTACGGTATCTTTCCAAGTGTTGTTCAATGGGGAGAGATTACAACGGTTCTTACCCACGAGGGGGATTCGTTAGGGTGATCATATATCCCCGTATTTGTTCTTGTTTGCACCAGAGGGCCTCTCGTGCCTATTAAAACACCACGGTTTATGATCAGAACTTCATGGACTAAAGATGGCACCGTCACCTCCGGTGGTTGGCCATCTCCTTTTTGTAGATGACAACATGCTGCTTTTCAGGGCCAATGCGGATAGTGCAGCTAATGTACAAGGTATACTGAATCATTATTGTGCAGCTTCGGGTCAGAGGATTAATAGAGACAAATCATCGATTTTCTTTAGCAAAGGATGCCCACAAGAGGTGAGGATGGAGGTGCAAGCTGATCTGGATGTTCACAACGAAAGTCCCAATGAGAAGTACTTGGGGATGCCATCGGACATGGGCAAGTCTAGAGGGGAGCCCTTAAATACTTAAAGGATAGAATATGGAAGAAGATACAAGGATGGATGGAGAGATTATTATCGGTAGGGGGAAAGGATGTTCTCATAAAATCTGTTGCTCAAGCGGTGTCGATATACTCGATGGTGTGTTTTATCTTGCCGAGAGGTTTATGCCAACACATTAACTCCATGTTGAGAAAATTATGGTGGGGGAGCAACAAGGAGGGAAAGAGGAGACCAAGCTCAGTTTCATGGAGAGACATGTGCAAGCCGAAGCACATGGGAGGGCTAGGCTTTCGAGATATCGAAACTTTCAGCCTTGCCTTGCTTGCAGGCTAGGGATGGCGTCTCCTGCAGAATACAGAAACCCTGAGCGAGAGTTCCGCGGGCAGTTTATTTCCCAGCATCGGATTTACTTCATGCTGATGTTGGCTCTAATCCCTCACAGGTTTGGCGTGCAGTGCATGCAGGTGTGCAGGTCTTGCGACATGGCCTGATAAGAAGAATCGGCACGGGGGAAACAACGGACCCGTTCGATGATCATTGGATCCCGCAAGATGGGATGCTGCATCCAATGGCATGCATATCGGATGAGCCTCCGAGAAGAGTAGCGGAGTTGATTGACGTATCCACAAACACTTGGAGAGAGGACAAACTAGCACAACATTTCCTCCCGATGGACGTGGAGGTTATAAGAGAGATACCAATATGCACCAAGAAATTTGATAATTTTTGGGTTGTGGCATTATGACCGGAGAGGAGTTTACTCGGTTAGGTCGGCGTATAAGATGTTGATCAACACGCGGGAAAGGCGCAGGGCGTGCCTGGAGCAAAGGACCTCGCGGTCTGACGGGGAACGTACTGTGCAGGGGTGGCGATCTCTGTGGAGTACTCAAGTCCCAGCAAAGATACTTATCTTTCTTTGGAGGTTGGCTAAGCAATCTCTTCCAACAAATATTGTACGCCATATGCAAGGAATGGCGGCGGGTGATAGGTGCCATTTGTGTGGGGGCACATGACTCATGGCGCCATGCACTACTCGACTGTTCGATGTCAAGAAGTGTTTGGGCATTGGTGGAGGAAGAGGTCACCGAATTGTGTTGCTCGGAGGAGGGAATGGTGGGGGAGTGGGTAGCAAACTTGACTACCACTCTCAACCAGGAGGAATAGACTAAGGTCTTCGTAACACTTTGGGAAATTTGGCACGCAAGAAGAAAAGCGATCCACGAACAGATTTTTCAGAGCCCCCGATTGTCGAATCTGTGACTCAACAAATCCCTCGAGTGAACCCATAGGGTTTCGAATAGGAGAACCCATGAGCGCTGGTGACAATCGTCGGCTAGACAGGGGGCACGATTTACCCAGGTTCGGGGCCCTCGTAGAGGTAAAACCCTTACTCCTGCCTCTGTCGATCTGTATTATCGAATAGATCGGTTATAATGGTGGTTGCTCAAGTCGAGAGTATGATCTCGATCTCAAGGCTTTGGTGGTGCGGTATTGCTTGGTCCTCTTCCGGTGGTTCTCCTGGCCTTATATAGATGGCCAGGTCTCAAACCCTACCCGGAGAGGACTCGAACTCTAACCCTATGTCGGTTACAAGTTTCCTATCTTAGCCCGCAAGGCATTGCGGGTGGGCTTCAAGTGGGGCTTCCAGAATACTCCAAGGGCTTCCCTTCTTGGGCCTTAACCTTGGGCCTAAGACGAGGTGTCCTTACCCGCAGGGTCCAAGGTCCATCCCTTCGTCAGTAGCCCCCGAGCGTTTGCTTGATTGGGATTTTTTCCAGTCGAGTAGACGGTTAGATTTTTCATCCCGCTTTCCTTAGGATAACCATTATGGTCATTTCCTGTTTGGAGGGTGTGTACCCTGTGTGATGAGCTTTTTACACCTGAGTATCGAGCAATGAAAGTGCTTGTTTTTATGGTTGTTTATCGCAGAAGGATGTGGCGCAGCAGCTTGGCTCTCCCGAAAGATCAGGGCCAATTAATTGCACCTAGGGCAAAAACAGTTCTGGCCTACACAGATTCGAGACCTCCGATTCGAACCCGATGAGGTGATCATTGCGACTGGGCCGTAGTGTTCTTACCGAGTCGAACTTAACCTATGGGGGTACCCGGCGCGTCCGCTAGGATTTTTCTTTGTGTTGTTGACACGGAATTGTACCAGAGGACGCAGCTTGAGTGCGATTCCAGGCCCTCAAGAGAGATCTTTTGGGTTTTACCTTCATATTCAAAAGAATATGGCATACGGATGTACCTAGTCGGCTGAACAATCAAGGTCTATGATGTGTAGACATCGTGTGAATGAGTGGCAGGATCTGCCTACTCGCGTAGTTTTGAGTTTGTGGTTTCCTAGATATGAAAACCAAGCTATTTTTGTCCATACGAAAGAGCTTTCGTGTTTGGAGTTTTATGCCCATACGAAAGAGTTTTCGTGTTTAGGGTCTTGTTTTCCTCTGAAAAAAGTTTCACGCCATAATTTGTCCATACGAAGTTATTTTCGTGTTTGGACCTTTCATTCGAAAGATTCTCCAGCTTGATGATGCACGCTATGACGTCATGGCGCACTTTTATCCTCCCGATGGGACGTGACGGAGCGAGAGCAGAAGTGCTGGCCCACCTTGTCAGCTTTTTGACCGGAAACGAGATGTCGTTCCCGGTTTTTACGCGAACTGCGCGCAGTAAATGCGCACGATCCACTGTTAGGATCGTGGCACGAAACAACATCCGCCGCCCTTTCGTTTCGCCTTCGCACGCGGCGGCCGTGATGGATGCCACGTGGCTCAGCGAGCGGTCTAGATCGACTGGCTTTGTGTATAAATGTAGGCCCTGGGTGAAACGGTGAAAATTTCCCCAGCCTTCGCCTTCTTCGTTCTTCGTCTTCCTCGCTCTCCACTTCTTCTTTCCTCGAGCTCGCACCAGCACCAATGGCGGGAGGCAAGAAGCGCGGCGCTGTCGTTTCTTCGTCGAGGGCATCAGAAGAAGTTCCTGCGCCACCCGCACCGCGCTCGGGCGACTGGCGTTCGCCAAACACCACCAACAAGAGCATCAAGGAGATGCAGCGGGAAGGGTTGCTGCCTCCGGAGGCTGAGAAACGGGTGCGCCTCGGCAAAAATGAGGAGGTACACAATCCCCGCGCGAACGAACGCGTGGTTTTCGCGGACCACGTATCGTGCGGACTCTCCTTTCCTCTTCACCCCTTCCTCGTGGCATTGATGTATGTCTATGGCATACAGCTCCATGATCTGCCTACGAATGCAGTGCAGCACATCTCGTGCTTCATTGTATTTTGCGAGTGCTTCTTGGGCATTCGCCCACATTGGGGCCTCTGGAAGGCCCTCTTCAAGATATGTGTCTTCCGCCAGAAATCGCGAGTAGAGAATGAGCCTGGCGAGCCGTTGCGCACTGGCGGTTTCGGAATCCAGGCGAAATCGGACGTCAGCTACTTCGGGATGCACTTCATCGACTCCGCCCAAGGATGGAGAAAGAAGTGGTTCTACATCACCGACAACAGCTCGGATGGAATTCAGGAATTCCATCCATTCGCTGTCCTGAAGAAGCGGAAGTCCTGGGCGCATAAGTTGTCGGCTGAAGAAAACCAGATAGTCACGCCGCTACTTGCCAAGGTGGCTGCCCTACGGGACCAAGCCGCCGGAGTTGTGCTGAACGGGCTGCACCTGGCGAGCATCTTCCTCAAGCGCAGGATTCAGCCCCTGCAGGACAGGCCTTCCACAATGTGGGAGTACCAGGGTACTGAAGACCCCAGTCGTGTGAGCCGCGAAGAGCTCTCGAATGTCGAATTCAAGAAGAAGATCGCGGCCATCACCAGCTTGAAGGTGGGCGAAACCTTCCCCGACTGCACGGTCGCAGCTTTCGAGGCGTCAAGGCCTCCACGACCCGAAGTAAGTTTGTCTTTCCCTCTGACTTCATTTCTTTCCTTGTTCTGAAATTTGGTCGACTGAAATTTTCTCTCCCTTTTCTTTTGTCTTCTTTTGTAGAGCCTAACCGTGGCCACCTGCTACCCGCCAATGTCTGGGGAGGAGGCCTCGGACTTGTTGGCGAGTAACTTGGACGGCCCAGCCGACACCAGTGTTGCTAATGCCTCCTCGAGCTCCGAGCGTGACTCCTCAGATGGCGCGGAGGATTCGGGTAGCGGTCTCCTCCACCGCAAACGCCGTCGAGTGGAGGACGATGAGGCCACTTCCAAGGATAATTCTTTGGACAAGGAATCGCTCGGGAAGGGGCCCCTCATCGTGACCCCGATGCGCACGCGCGCCCCTTCTCCTTCATTTCCAAATATCCAAACCGCCTGGAATGCGGATATGTTGGACGACGAAGATGACGACGAGTAAGTTTTTCTCCTTGTTCTTAGTCGAACATTCTCCTTTCGCGTCTTTTGACGTATTGTCTTCATTGTAGTCTGCAAGCTATCAGCCCTCGTAGATTCGTCTCTTCCCTTCCTCTCGAAAAGAGGAAGAAAGTTGCAGCTGGGGTGGGACCCCTATCGCCGACACTGTCCAGAATTCGCCAAGTGTAGCCCCCACTGCGGCGACTACGGAATACAGAATTCCTAGTTTTGCTGCTGGGGCCTCGACTCCGAAGGAGGTGTCGGGTAGCTCAGCGGATCCCCTCTCCTTCGCCCAAGGACAGGTAAACTTTGCTGCTTGCTTCTTCAATGCTTCGTCAGTTTGGATTTTTTATCGGGTGCACGGCAGTCTCCCGATGGGAGTAGCCCCCGAGGTTGTAGTTGATCGCGTGCGATTGGCTGCAGGCTCAAAGATGTAGACTTTATCCCTTCTTTTTGCTTTATCGGGTGCACGACAGTGCTCTCGATGGGAGTAGCCCCCGAGGCTATACTCGAATGTTTGCAATCGTGTATAGGCTCAAATTTCTCTTTTCTGATTCTTCTATCTTTATGTTCTTTGCAGTCACTCATCGACTCCCTTGCGGCCGTTGGTCGCCGTGTTATTCTTGCCGAAACGGAATGCGGGACCCTTCGGTCGGATCGTGATCGACTCGCCACCGAGAATGAGCTCCTTCGAAGTAAGTTTATCGTCTTCTTCCATCTTTATCTCTTTATTTATGCCAATTTCTTCGTTTCTGACAACCATTGTTGCGCAGCTCAAGTTGAGTTTATGAAGGCCGAGAAGGCGGATGCCTCCACTCGGGCAATTGCTCAAGATGCTCAGTTGGCGGCTGCTCGACAGGAACTTGAGTCTTCCCGCATGCTATCGGCCGACCTCGAAGGAAAGCTTGCGGGCGCTCAGGATGCTCTGAAGAAGCTGGAGGAGGCTGGCACCAAGGCGGACTCTGACCTTGTCGACTTCCTTCGCCCTATGGCCGAACGTTTTGCGGGTAAGCTTGCATTTGATCCCTTATTGTCATCTAATTGCCTGGTAGATCTTTGGATTTCAATATTTTTCTCTACATGTCTTCTAGGCGTCCCGTTGGAGCTGCCTGGGTCCAAAGGGTGGATGCTTTGACCGATTCTTGTGCTCAGCTCAAGAAGCATGCTGATGGGGTTTTCACCCTGATCGGCGATGCTATTCGAGTGCTGACGCAGCTTCACGGTCGTCTCCTGGTCGACGCTGTGTCCCCGCCTGTGTTGGGTGATCTTTTGAAGATTTTCTTGGAGAGAAATCTCCTTGACACCTACGCGGTTGCTCAGTCGGAGTCTGGGGAGAAGACCGACATCCAGTTCGCGCTCGCTCATGGAGTCACCGGTTTGGAGGAGGCGTACTCGGACCTTCCCGTCGATCCTTCTTCGGGAAAAAAGGTAGCGCTTCGTCGTTTTGGCGATCCAGCTGGAGTCCTCGGCCGGAAGTTATCCGAGTTAATCGCTCGTGCTAGTCGTAGGGGGAGCACTGTCGCGAGTGGCAGCACAACCGCAACTCCTTAGAATATTTTCTTTGTATTTCGCTCTTTCGATTGTAATGAATCTTGGGATGCATTCCCGTATTTTCACCGTTTAATCGAAATATTCTTCTGAAGTGCTTCCTGTGACTGATTTGCTGTGTGTTTTCTCCCGATGGGAGTAGCCCCCGAGCACCTATCGAATAGGTGGTTGTTATATCTCGAATGGGGCATCTTATTCTTTCAATTTCCTTGCATTCTTCCAGGTAGCCGGGGTTGCTGCGGAGTCTTCAGGTGGACTTGCTACCCCAGCGAATCCTCTTGTTGCCGCTGTTGGAACCTTTGCAGGACTCCGTGACCGTGTTGCGGATGGTGAACGCAAGCTGAAAGCATTGCGTGGGGTAGCGGATGTAGCCAAGTCCAAATAGAAACTGGCGGTTGAACGCGAGCAGTTTGTGATGGATGAATTGGCGTCTGTTGCCAGGGATTTTCTCTGTAAGTAATTCAGCCCCTAGTCTTCTTTGTCCTGTATCTTTCTTTGATCATATACGTTTGTTTTTCAGTTGTTCAGCCGGATGATAGGAGTGAGAAGCAGTGGGTGGAGAATCATATTCTTCAGGAGGCTGGAAGCTCAAAGCCCCGTGCGGGTAACTTTTGGTCCGATCGTAGTCGGGGTTTTGTGCTTGCTACCTTGAAATTCCGAGTCATCCAGGCGAAGATACTCGTGAGTTCCTTTCACGAGGTTTTGATTGCAATGAACGCTGCTTTCTATCCGTTGGAGAGGGGTCCTGAAGATTGGAGCCATCTTCTCAGGGTGTTCGGGCGAGAAGGAGAAATTCGCGAGTGTGTTCACAATCAGATGATTTGCGGCTCGGTAGTGGCTCTTTCTTTCGTCCGGTTGTGGCATCCTAAGGTGAATTTCAACTCTGTAGCTAGACTTCCTGATGGTCCAATCGACGATATTTCTCCTCATTATAGGGTTGTTCGACCTGCGGCAGAGGAAATCATTCGATTGACCTCGGCTGAGGTAGATCGGGTTTTGGCGGCTGAGAATGCTCATCGCCATGTGTGATTGTAGGATGTATGTATCCTGTTGCACTGTGCAGTTGTATAAAACTGTTGTAAGGTGTTTACCTTGTATATAAATTTCTTCCTGTGATGCTTAGTTAGGTGTAGCCCCCGTGTGTTTGTGGGGTGTATACCTGTTACTTTTAGCATGTAAGGATGTAGAACTTGAGTATCTATGGTTGAGAAACCATGTATTTTATTGCAATGACTGAAGTCATGTGTTTTTCTTTCGTGCTACAAGATGGCTAATATAGCCTTATTATTATGAGTAAAATAAATCTAGGGATAAAATTTGCGGAGTTGTGCAACATTCCAAGGGTTGTAATAGATGCCTCCAGTCGTCGGATTCTTCAGTCGATAGGCGCCACCTGGGATAACTTCGTGTATTATGAAGGGTCCTTCCCATGGTGGCTCGAGCTTGTGTCCTTCCTTCTACTTGAGCCGTAGCACCAGATCTCCTACTGCGAAGGCTCTGTGGCGTATGCGGCGACTGTGATAGTTTCGCAGCGACTGCTGGTATACTACGGATCTTGCGAGTGCAATATCGCGCATTTCGTCGAGTGCGTCCATATCATCCGCGAGTGCCCTGTTGGAGGTTTCTTCGCTATAAGCAACAACCCGTGGGGCGCTAAACCTGACATCCTCAGGAAGGACTGCTTCGGCCCCGTATACCATGAAATATGGTGTGTAGTTTGTGGATCGATTTGGAGTTGTGCAGAGGCTCCATAGCACGGAGGGTAGCTCTTCTTCCCAATGTCCCGCTGCTGGGTGTAGACGATCGAGTAGACATTTCTTGATGCCAGCCGAAACCAATCCGTTGGATCGCTCGACTTGGCCATTGGTTTGCGGATGGGCAACTGAAGCGAATTTGAAGATGATGCCCTTTTCTTCGCAGAACTGCTGTGTTTCTTTTGCCGTGAAGTTGCTACCATTGACAGTAATGATGTCGTGTGGTACTCCAAATCTGCATACGATGGAGTTGAGGAATTTGACGGCGCATTGGACGCTAGCCGAGGTTACTGGCATGGCTTCGATCCACTTGGTAAATATGTCGATTGCGACCAGCAAGTGTGTGTATCCACCTGGCGTGGACTTGCGTAATGGTCCTACCATGTCCAGCCCCCATTGTGCAAAGGGCCAGGCGATGGGTATCATATGTAATTCTGTAGCGGGTGCGTGTGGTTTTGGTGCGAATCGCTGGCAAGCGTTGCACCTGTCGATCAGTTCTTTTGCGTCTCTGACTGCTGTAAGCCAGTAGAATCCTGCTCGGAAAGTTTTTCTCATGATTGCTTTCCAGCTAGCATGATGTCTACAATCTCCTTGGTGGATGTCTCGCAGTAATTCATTGCCATCTTCGGGCGCTATGCATCGTTGCAGTATGCCTGAGATGCTCTGTTTGTACAATTCTCCGTTGAGCACTCGAAAGAATTTGTTGCGTCTGATTATCTGTCGAGCCTCGCGGGGGTCTGCTGGGAGCTGTTTGGCGGACAAGTAGTCGAGGTATTTATGCGTCCAGACTGGCTCGACCAGAAAAACTTGTCGCGAAATATTATGAATGAGCTCGATAATGGCAATTTGCGGGCTGACCTCTGTTTCCAATGCTATGGGTGCTCCTGCAGTTTTTTTGACTTTGACTGATCGCCTAGTTATCCGCTCGAAATATATCCCTGGCGGTATGGGTGTGTTTGTGGAACCCATGTTTGCCAGCCTGTCTGCTTCTTCGTTGCTGGATCTCGCAATGTGCTTCAGCTCGCATCCTTTGAAACTTCCTTCGAGTAGGTTGTACATGTCACGATAGGCGACCATGTTTTCAGCGATAGCGTCGCACTCCTTCATTGTCTGTTGCACGATGAGATTGGAATCGCCGTAGATCATCAGTCGGGTGGCTCCGCACGCAACTGCCATCTTCATCCCATGCAACAGGGCCTCGTATTCTGCGTCGTTGTTTGATGCTGGATCGTCGGGTGGAAAATCCAGTCATAGGACGTACTGCAGCTTGTCTCCTCTGGGTGATATTAGGACGATTCCAGCTCCTGCTCCTTCGTTTCTCTTGGATCCGTCGAAGTACATGATTCAGTTACTCGTGTATTCCGGCGGCCCGGGCGTTTGTAGTTCTGTCCACTCGCTCAGAAACTCCACGAGTACCTGGGATTTTACGGAATTGCGCCCTGCATAAATGATGTCCCAAGCGCCCAGCTCAATGCTCCATTTTGCTATTCTTCCGGATGCCATTGGGTTGTTCATGATTGTACCGAGTGATACATCATTAACCACTGTTATGGTATATTCCTTGAAGTAATGCTTGAGCTTTCGAGCTGTGAGAACAACTCCATATGCGAGCTTCTGGTAGTGAGGATATCGTTGCTTGCATGGCGAGAGCACCTCACTGATGTAGTAGATCAGTCGTTGAACTCCATATGCCTTGCTCTCCTCAGGTCGTTCGACCACGAGGGCCGTGCTGATGACCTGGTTTGTTGCGGCTAGGTATAGGTATAGTGGCTCCCTCTCTTGTGGTGTTGCGAGAATGCGCCTACTCTGCAAGGATCGTTTCAGGTCTGCGAATGCCTGCTTAGCTTCTGGTGTCCATTCAAACTTGTCTGTCTTCTTCAACAGCTTGTAGAAGGGTAACGTCTGCTCACCCAATCGTGCGATAAATCTGCTCAGGGCGGCTAGTCGCCCCGCGAGCTGTTGAACTCCGTGTAGATTGGTTGGCTCCTTCATTGTCAAGATTGCTTGTATCTTCTCTGGGTTGGCTTTGATTCCTCTGGCGGATACCAGGTACCCGAGAAGTTGTCCTGCTGGGACGCCGAAGACGCATTTTGTCGGGTTGAGCTTGATCCTGTATGCGTTTAGGGCGTCAAATGTTTCTCTGATGTCCTCGAGGAGTGTATCCTCTACTCGAGTCTTGATGACGATGTCGTCAACGTACACTTGTACGTTCTTGCCAATGAGCTTGGCGAGGCATTTTTGCATGCAGCGCTGATATGTTGCGCATGCGTTCTTGAGCCCGAAGGGCATTGTTGTGTAGCAATACACACCGTGGGGTGTGATGAATGTTTTCTTCTCCTCGTCTTCCTGCTTCATCCGGATCTGATTATATCCCGAGTAGGCGTCCAGGAAGGAGAGGCGTTGACAGCCTGCGGTGGAGTCCACGATCTGGTCGATTCGCGGCAGGGGAAAGTTATCCTTGGGGCAGTGCTTATTCAATGACGTGTAGTCAATGCACACTCGAAGGATGTTGGTGTTCTTCTTTGGGACCAGCACCGGGTTTGCTAACCAAGTGGATATTTTGATCTCCCTGATGAATTTTGCTGCTAGCAATCTGTTTACTTCTTCTCCAAGCGCTTTCTGCTTGGGTTCTGAGAACCGTCGGGTGGTCTGCTTGATGGGTTTTGCATCCTTGAAGACTTCGAGTGAGTGCTCGGCGAACTCCCTGGGTATTCCTGGCATATCTGAGGGCTGCCAGGCGAAAATTTCCTAGTACTCACGGAGGAGTTCGACGAGCGCGCTTTCCTATGCTTGTGAGAGGGTAGTTGAGACCATCGATGTCTTCGCATAATCTGTCGGGTGCACCTGATGTTTTCGGGTGTCGCTGTTGGCGCTGAATTCCAATTCTGGCGCGTTTTTCTTTGTGAGGGGCATCACGGAGTGGTCCGTGGTCTTTGTTATCTCCTCCAGTTCTTCTTGCATCCCGAAAGATTTTGCGATCTCGTTGAACTCACTGTCGCACTTGTTGGACTTCTGGAAATCTCCGTCGATGGTGATTACACCATATTCTCCGGGTAGCTTGAGCTTTAGGTACGCGTAATGTGGTACTGCCATGAATCTGGCGAACGCTGTTCGACCGAGAATGGTGTGGTACTGTTAGGGCCAGTCGACTACTTCAAAGTCGAGGAATTCTCTTCTGTAATTGCGTCGATTGCCCAACACAACCTCTAGGTTGATTGTTCCGAGTGGACGGATCGCCTTTCCTGGAACTATCCCGTGGAAGGATGTTTCTGATTCCGCAAGTCCATCCAGGTTCCTGTTCATCCGGCGGAGTGTATCCGCGTAGATAATGTTGATGCCGCTGCCACCGTCCATAAATACACGGGCCATTTCGTAGTTACCAATTTGCGCTTGGATTACGAGGGCGGCGTGTCCTGGTCGATAGACTCGTGGTGGGTGGTCTTCCATGGAGAAGGTGATCGATTGGTCCGCCATCTTCAGGTACTCGAGCCTTGTTGGCGGGGTTTGCACAGCCATGCACAGCTGCCGTGTATTTGTCTTCTGAGCTCTGCGGGATGGGCAGACTTTTTGTATCATCCCTAACTGTCCAGCCGGGTTCGGGTACGCGTTAGCTCCGGCGTTTGGTGCGGGTGGCGCAGGTAGTGCGGCTAGCGCCATGTTTGGATTTCCTGGTGGAGGTAGGGGTTGTGGCGGCTGGAATCCTTGGTGTCCTCCTCCTGGAAGTGGTGGGTAACCTTGATTAGCTGCTGATCTGCTTTTCTTCGAGAAGGCCTCAGTGATGTCGATGAATTTTCGGCAATCCTTGAGGAGGTGCGTTGCCTTAGTTTTCCCCGTGCGCTTATCTGTAAATAGATGTAGCGAGAAGTATGCGTCAAGGTCCTCCTCGGGAGTTTTGTCCTCAGCTTTCGGTTTCCACTCGCGACTTCCTCGGCGTCCACTATCGCGATTTCGCGTGAATTATGCCGCTACCATCTCTTCGCGATCATTGTGATCGTAGTATTTCCTCCTTTTCTTTCGACCATGGTGGTCGTCCTAGGGCGCGGGCGATGATGTTCTCTCGTTGCGCACTGCGTCTTCTCCATTAGCCCATTTGTCGGGTATGACCATCAGCTCCCCAATAGTTTTGGGTGCGACTCGGCCCAGCTCTTCTCTGAAAGCAGTTCGTCGGGCGCCTTTCGCGAAGGCATTAACCGCTACTTCCTCCGAGATGTTTCCTGCGGTGTTCCTGAGTGTGGTCCATCGCTGGATATACTCGCGAGTGGACTCTCCGCTCTTCTGTTTGCAGGCCCGCAGTTCTTCAATGGTTGCCGGTCTCTTGTAGGTGGCCTGGAAGTTCTTGCAGAAGTCAAAGTGCAGGTCGTCCCACGATGCGTAGCAGGATTTCGGTCTTGCTTCCAGCCAGCTACGTGCCGCTCCAACCAAGTGCAGGTTAAGGTACTGCATAGCCGTGTTCTTGTTCCCACGTTGGCATTTTACTGCCGTGAGGTAGTCGTTTAGCCACGACGAAGGTTCGAGTGAACCCTCGTATTTTGTTACTTCTGTGCTGAGCTTGAATCTCCTGGGTAGAGGTGCTTCGCGAATGCTGCGGGTGAAGCACAGCGTGCTGCAGGTCTCGTCATCCGAAGAACCGGACGAGGAGCGTCCGCGGTTCCTCGCTGCTCTTGCCCTGTCCACCCTATTTTGCGCGATGTCTGACCGCGCGTTGTATGCTGGTCGCGATCAGTTTCCTTCCTTGGCTCCTTGCTGCGTTTTCGTGAGCGGCTGCTGTGATGTCGCAAGCTTTTATCTCTCGGGCTACCTTCGCTGCTGCTTCGAATGTCATCGCGGTGCCGAGCTTCTTTTCCTCGACCGCGGCGGGGTGATTTGTCTCTTCTAGGCGAAGTGCTCCTATGCTTGCGCGATGCCTCTTTCTCCTTTTCCTTCTCCTTCTCCTGTTGTTCGGCAGCCTTCCTGCGGTCATAGGAGGCAAGCCTTGCGGCTGCCATGCCTAGTCTCTTGCGCACTTTCTTGAATTGTTCCGCTCGGGGATCGTTTTCCGCCGTCTGATTCATTTGCATGTAGGTTGCAGCGGCTAGGACCGCGGCAGCATGAGTTTGCGGGATGACGTTTCCGTCCTTGTCTACCCGCATAAGGGAAGGTCCGAGGGATCTACTGATCCCACCTAAAGACTCTGCGTCCATGGTCGCAGTTCTCGATGCGTGTCCCTTCCTTGCGGGTCGGTTTCCGATGGAAGGTGTTAGGGACAGCTCGGCTCGGCGTTGACTTGATTCATCCACCAATCTTCTCCGTCGGTCTAGATCTATCCGAGCTTCTTTAATCACGGTGGCCGCTCTAACTATGTGATTGTGGTAGGCGACCATGTCTTCGTGTGGGGCAGTGGCCGCAGGTGGCTTGCTCGTTCGGATGGCCTCTTTTGCCTGATCCCAAGCTTCACGTGAGACTCCGATTGCGGCGCGTTCCTCCGCGCTGTTTTCTCTTTCTGGGGGTTGTTCCGATCCTTCCATGCAGACCTGAGCCAGTCGTGGCTCGTGAGTCCTAGGCGTAGCTCGGAAAGCTTTCTGGACTTGAGAGGGTTCCTCTGTCGAGAGGGTATGGTAGTTGCTGGTGTTGAAGCGGATGGACTCGCCACTTTTCTCCAGATAAGGGCGCGAGTCGACGGCTCCTGACTCAGATCCCGATTCTTCAGGGAAGTGGAGGATTCCGTCTTTGTTGGTGTAGAACTTCAAGCTCCCGAACGTCAAGGTGACGCTCTTCTCCAGATTGCTAAATACCGGACGTGATTCCGGCGAGTGAGGGGTGACCACGACAGATCCAATCCAAATAGGGTTGGCCGGAGTCGAAGTCGAAGGTCTCCAACGCGAGTTGGATGATGAAGCCGAAGATGCCGGAGATCCAGCGCCCGCCGTTCCCACATACGACGCCAATTGTCGAATCTGTGACTCAACAAATCCCTCGGGTGAACCATAGGGTTTCGAATAGGAGAACCCATGAACGCTGGTGACAATCGTCGCTAGACAGGGGGCACGATTTACCCAGGTTCGGGGCCCTCGTAGAGGTAAAACCCTTACTCCTGCCTCTATCGATCTGTATTATCGAATAGATCGGTTACAATGGTGGTTGCTCAAGTCGAGAGTATGATCTCGAGCTCAAGGCTTTGGTGGTGCGGTATTGCTTGGTCCTCTTCCGGCGGTTCTCCTGGCCTATATAGATGGTCAGGTCTCAAACCCTACCCGGAGAGGACTCGAACTCTAACCCTATGTCGGTTACAAGTTTCCTATCTTAGCCCGCAAGGCATTGCGGGTGGGCTTCAAGTGGGCCTTCCAGAATACTCCAAGGGCTTCCCTTCTTGGGCCTTAACCTTGGGCCTAAGACGGGGTGTCCTTACCCGCAGGGTCCAAGGTCCATCCCTTCGTCACTGACATTTCATCATTTCGTGGAGTCTTACATTGTTGATCTTGGTAAGATAAAGGACACCAGTATGAGGCCTTCAACCAATAATCCAGCGCTGGCGAACAGGCGTGGATCCCGCCGCCAAGTGGAATGATTAAGATTAATGTGGTTGCAGCGACGGGGAAGAACACTGGTCGTGGGACTGTCGCAGCGGTTGCGCGTGACGAGTGGGGAGAGTTTCTCGGAGCATCAACTCTGGTCTTTCCCGGAAAATCGGACGCAGAAACTCTCGAGGCGCTTGCCTCCCGGGAGGCTTGTGCTTTGGCGAGAGACTTAAGTGCTCGCAAGGTCAGAGTTGCGAGCGATTGCAAGAACGTGATCACTAATTTGGAGAAAGGATCGTTGGGGCCCTATAGGCATATTATCAGGGAGACATGGAAGCGGATCGGGAATTTGAAGAGCTTCAATTCCTGTATGAAAGCGGGAGGCTAAACAGAGAAGCGCACCTGCCAGCGAGGAGCGCTATTAGAGATGATCCTGGGAGCCGTTTGTGGCTGCTCACACCCCCTTTTGATTTAGGAAAACGCTTTGTTTAGGCCGACCTACAGCGCCCTGCTGTAGGTCAGTTTCGCTCCTTGCGCAGCGTAGCCAGCTTCTGGGCCTTCTGCACGTACGTAGCTGGCCCATTTAGCTTTAATTTCGTTTGTGTGGCCCATTTGCGTGCGTAGATAGCCCACCACAGTAACTAGGAGTAGTCACATGCACTAAGTGTTTTTACCATGTTCGGACAATGTTGCGTACGTACTAAAATTTTGTAACAGTTTTGCCCAAAATTTGTTGAGAATGCACAAACAAGATGTTGCAATGTTTTTTCTAGACAAATACATGTGTATTTATATTTCATTTTTGGAATGATATGTTTATGCGCTCATTCACATGTTGTAAATATGTAATTTTTTTGTTTCTATCGATTTAACTTTTTGTTGAAATAGGTGATGATTTTTGTTGCAACCGAAACAGTGACAAATTTTTTTGTTGCTTACCAACTTTTCTATTTGGTGCAAATAATTTTTTGTTGCAATAGGTTGTGATTTTTGTTGCATTGTTGTAACTTTTTTTGTTGCGACACAATAACATATTGTTTAACTATTATTTGTAACATTACTTATTTTCGGAAAAAGTTTTGAAATTTTTTGTTGCAATACTTTTTTTTTTTGTACACGGAGCGATATTTTTTGTTGCGACGCAAGTGAAATTGTTGCAATGGCAAATTTGCTGTAAATATCGAGATGACCGGGGTCAACACAATATACCTTTTCGTTTTAAGTGGGCTGCTGTGGATTGCGGGTTCTATATGCGAAAAGTAGGGGGGCTAAAGTCTAAAACTGGATTTGTGCTGTTTTGAGCCATCGGATGAAGATCGGACGGCTTGCGAGGGGACCTAAAACGGGGCGTTGTAGGTCGGTCTACGCCTAGCGTGCGCCTTTGATTTATGTAAAAACATCCTTGTTAGTTAATTTCAGACGGTGTGTTATACTCAAAAAAAAAAAGATAGAGATGCATTTTCGCCATTATAAATGCATGTGTCCGCATTCCGCAACTGTTTCTAGAATCCATGGGCTCAGATGGGCCAGGTAGAGCCCGATTGGGTTGAGTTCGAGTTGGCATTTCGTGTCAAGTTCAGACGCAACAAGAAACTGCCACCGACGAGTGGGACTTTTGTGTAGTCAAAGGTGTCAGCCTCCCTGAAAAAAGGGTCAACCTCGCCGCCGCCGGCGTCGTGCGGTAGTTTCCGCCTCAGTGAGCCCACGTCAGCATACACCCCCAAATAAATAGCTGCATCTCTCTCTCCAGAAGACGGCACTGCCCTTGGACTAGGAGAGAAAGGGAAGGGAGGGATGGCGATAGGGGCGTTCGTGGAGGAGGAACCGGGCGGCGCCCGGGGGTACAGCGGCCGGGTGACGCCGTTCGTGGTGCTGACCTGCGTCGTCGCCGGCAGCGGCGGCATCCTCTTCGGCTACGACCTCGGCATCTCTGGTTCGGCCATCTTTACTCCACCAGCGTACCGTGTTAGCCTCTCTCTGCACTTGAATTGAGAGGTACAAGAAGGGTGCAGCAACTTTCAGAAGCTGCACTTGAAAGGAATTAATTTTAGCACAAGCTTTACTTCTGCTCTCCTTTTCTTACTATTTCCCTTGTTTAAATTGAAACCCCACGAAAAAACTTTCTTCTGCTTGTTGCCAACTTTACTTGTTGTGCATTCATGGGTCATGGCTTGTCAGAATTTGTAAAGGTTTCCGTGCGCAATAATTCTATCACCGAACGCCCTTCCTCTGTGTCTGCCGTGCACTCCACCATAGTATAGTATCACCATTAGTAGCTACGATACACGTCGCAACATTTAGAAAAGCTTCAGCGATCCACATTAATTAGTGAGCCTCTGAAACTACTGAACATGTTTTCATAGCTGAAAGCATGTCAGGTATAGTTTGAAATACATGCAAAATCTAGAACCGGCAATTTAGCTTCCTAACAATATTCAGTTAGAGTATACATGTTTTATTCATTGATAGAGAGAATCAGAGAAACTATTATCATTGAACACCGTACCACTGACCGTGACTGGGAGCGAGGGAGGAAATTTATAGTGGGGAGCCAATCAAACAAAGAAACCACATGTGAGATATACATGTTTTATTCATTGATAGAGAGAATCAGAGAAACTATTATCATTGAACACACCGTGACTGGGACCGAGGGAGGAAATTTATAGTGGGGAGCCAATCAAACAAAGAAACCACATGTGAGATATAAGATGTTGACAGGAAGGAAGTACTATTTCATAAATGCCCTGATCCTCTTGAATCTACATTCCTTTTATGATTTTCCATTACCAATCTGATTTAGTCCCTTACAACTTGGTGGGAGCTTACTGCCCACAGCTCATCTTCTTCGCTGCGTACCTTCGTTTGACTGTGAAATGGCCCCACACCCAACCCTTTCCCAGTGCCCACAGAACGACTAGTCCAGCACATTGGGCCCGCACGATCGCGCCCCCGTACCAAGCCCTACAATATAGCAACCCAACTCTCTTACACGAACTGAAACTTGGTTGGTCTTGGAGGACCGACAGATCAGATCGCGGATTTGACAAGTGCACCGTGGAACACCGCGGCTAAAAGGAGACGTTTGGAACATTGATTCTGATATTTAGCGAGTCAAGTCATCCTGACACCTCTCGTTCCTATGTACGCAGCCTGCACTCTAGCATCAAGCCCATGTCACTCCTTGAGTCCTGTGCTTTACCACCCGAGTATGAAGGCTAAACCGGTTCACAATGTAATTTTCAATAGCTCTGCTTGACCATACCTAGCTAGCTGCTGAAGTGCTAATGGCTGAAACGAAGCATCCTATTTTATCCTTTTCGGCGCATGCAAGTAAGAAATGCAGAGACCCTGAGTCCCGAGATCAATATTTATAGGTAGGGAGCGCATGAAGTGCATCATTTCACCAACCGTGCACTAAATCACTGTACCCGGTTGGTACAATTGGTATCTCCCACAAAAAATAAAAAATAAAAAGGAAAGAAGAAATGACCTTCAAAATGAAGGTATATATGCTGTCCATTTGCTCAACAAAGTTGTACATCATTTTATTTTTCAAATAGCTCATTTCCTACTTGTCGTAAATAATTCATGAAGAGAGAATCCGCGATACAATATAGAGCTGATGAATTTGAGGGACATAGAAAAAGCCACTTCCTGCTGTATCTAAGAGGCAATTAATGATTGTTGTCATACAACATTTTGCAACCTGGCTGTTTTATACTACCTTTGTTCCACAATATAAACCTTTTTAGCAAGCTACTTCCTGAACGGCATGCAGCATTATGAATGAACATTGGCATGACCTACTTCTTCCCTGTTCCTTTCATCTAAAGATTTTATTGAACATCTACCCATCCCTTTTTTTCATGTGTAACACAAAGTCTTAATCTTCTTCGGATCAGTAAACTTTGGAGGAGACCTGCAAAATGTGATGAGGGGAATAGTATATTACTATAATTAATGAAACGTAATTAATAAAACTAGTGTTACAATATCGTTACCCGTTTAGGACTTCACTACTGAATTCTCTTCCACTGAAAAAAGGAAGAAATATTCTAATTCACTTGCCTGCATACTGGACCAAGTTGAGCTTTTTGTTATGTCCAATGAAGAAAATAGATCCACAAGAGCAAAAAATCATCAGTGAGCTGCAATGCAAGTGATACTTGAGATTATCCTCCAAACGTGCAAATTTTCAATTCCAAAAACTTTGTATTCTGAACTACACAAAAATGACAAATGTGTAGATCTCAGTATGACTAAATTCAAATCTCTAAATTTTATAAAGTTTTGTCTTCTTTATGTAATCCATACTACTCTGTATTTGAAATTCAAAATTTGCATGTTTGTGGAATACATCATTGACTACATCCGGATTTTTTTCAGAATTTTTAAAAACTTCTACATAATTTTTTCGAATTTTTTAAAACCACAGGAGCGCTGGTGCTCGGGAGCACAAAACACTTTCCGAGTATATTAGTAGTATCTGCCAGAAACTCATCCAGTTAGCCATCTCTGGCCTTTATCCACTATCGCCTCCTTCATATCAAGGAGGCTAACTGATTGGTACATACAGTAGGAGCCATATGTGCAGAGACTGGGAGATTTTCTTTTTGGGTACTAGAACTTCTTTGAGAAGAACTTCCGTTATGAGAACTCATGGCTCCTACTAATAATTTATAGGTGGTGTCACCTCAATGGACTCATTTCTGAAGAGATTCTTCCCGGAGGTGTACCGCCACAAGCAGGACAGCAAGGTCAGCCACTACTGCCAGTTCAACAGTGAACTCCTCACGGTGTTCACCTCCTCACTCTACATCGCTGGCCTCATCGCTACGCTGATCGCATCATCTGTCACGAAGAGGTTTGGCCGCCGCGCGTCCATGCTGATTGGCGGCACCGTCTTCATTGCTGGCTCGTTGTTCGGAGGTGCAGCCGTCAACGTGCCCATGCTGCTCCTCAACCGGATTCTGTTGGGCATAGGTCTGGGGTTCACTAACCAGGTAAAACCTGCTGCAGAAATTCAATCCAATAATCTTTCTAGTCGGTTGTGTGTCCAAAAGGACACTGTGAAGTGCACAAAGTACCTTACTGGGAAATTTAACTTTTCAGTCAATCCCATTGTACCTGTCAGAAATGGCACCGCCGCAGTATCGTGGTGCGATCAACAACGGGTTCGAGCTCAGCATCAGTATCGGCATTCTCATTGCAAACATCCTTAACTACTGCGTGGTGAAAATCACAGCAGGGTGGGGCTGGAGGATATCCCTGTCCATGGCCGCAGTCCCTGCTATGTTCCTGACCATTGGCGCAATCTTCCTACCTGAGACGCCAAGCTTCATAATCCAGCGCGATGGTGACACTGACAAGGCGAGAGCATTGCTCCAAAAGCTACGTGGAACTACCACGGTGCAGAATGAGCTAGATGACTTGGTCTCTGCTAGCAACCTCTCGAAGGCAACTAGGTACCCGTTCAAAAACATATTCAAGAGGAAGTACAGGCCACAGCTTGCCATGGTGCTCCTGATACCTTTCTTCAACCAGCTCACCGGGATCAATGTGATTAACTTCTACGCCCCAGTGATGTTCCGTACAATTGGCCTCAAAGAAAGCGCGTCCCTCCTGTCCTCGGTTGTCACGCGTCTTTGCGCGATGTTTGCTAATATCGTAGCGATGATAGTGGTCGACAGGTTCGGACGCAGGAAGCTCTTCCTTGTAGGCGGCATACAGATGATCCTGTCGCAGCTCGCTGTTGGCGCCATCCTAGCTGCAAAGTTCAAAGAGTATGGGCTGATGGATAAGGACTATGCTTACCTTGTGTTGATCACCATGTGTGTGTTTGTTGCCGGCTTTGCGTGGTCATGGGGACCTCTAACATTCCTGGTCCCTGCTGAGATCTGCCCACTAGAGATCAGATCAGCAGGACAGAGCATTGTGGTTGCTGTGGTCTTCTTGATGACATTTGTGATCGGCCAGACATTTCTCGCGGTCCTCTGCCACATCAAGTCGGGGACATTCTTCGTCTTCGCCGCGTGGATTTGTGTGATGACGCTGCTGATATACATGTTCCTGCCAGAGACAAAGAAACTTCCCATGGAGCAGATGGAGCAGGTCTGGAGGAGTCATTGGTTCTGGAAGAAGATTGTCGGGGAGGTAAAGGATAAGGAAGGTGAGGAAAAGGAGCAGCAAACAGGGAAAATCGCCTTGCCAAGCTCCTAGCGCTTTCTGAGCTGTAATGTACTTGATGAAACCTGCAAGTAAAAACATAGTATGGGTTTAATTGGCGGATAAGTTTGTCGGTGTAATTGCATCTAACTGTGTTACCTAACAGGCCTGCGGTAGTTGCTGTTGCTAGCTCCTACATATAACCATTTCAAATGGTAAGATACTGATATGAAGTCACTTTCATTTAGAGGGCCGCAAAGTAAATCATATCTCAAATGACGCATAATGACTTTTGCTAAAGATGTAGAAGGGACAGGTCCTTGGCTGGCCAAACAATGGATTCATGCATAACCCAGCAGTTTGGAAATATCCCAATATATGAAAGGGACTGGTCACCAACCACACACATGGAAGTGAGTGCAAATCCAGGATCAGGACTGAGAGGTACAATCCTAGGGAACATCCCAATATAGGATGTCCACAAGGAGAATCCAATAATTAGTTTGTACTTGCCAACAAATACATAAAACCATATGGACACATATGCCACCAGAAGAGAACAAATCATGCAGCACTCATTGATAATAAAATATATAGCATGGCTTCTTGCAACCATAAATAAAATCCTCAGAACCCTGCAAAGAAAAAAACCGACTTCATAGCCAGCTCCACATTTCCAATTTCCCACAAAAACTGAAGACAGTGATTCATCAGCATCCCATTCAGCAATGAACATTGTCTAGATCAGAATGAACAGAGTGCCTTTCAAAGTTCAAACTGGCTACTTTTTTTTTTCATATATAAGAGTTTACAATACAAACACGGAGATCAGCACTAACATTAATGGTTCTGTTAACATGCAGTGGCATATATCATGTGTGCCATACAAACAACAGATGCCTTCATACATACCATAACTTACAACACACGGCACATTGGTACAGACTACAGAGCATGGTTAATCTTAAAAGAAAAGGAAAAGAGGCAAAGCTTATTTTGCCAGGATCTCATCTAAATGCAGTTTGTGTGCTGAGGGGACTCACGCCTGAGCCCTCGTTGGGAGATTTGCCTGGAAAGCTGATTGTCTACTTTGACCTCCTACCATTTTGAGGGAAAGAGAAGTAGATACTGTATCTTGCTTAGCATCCCCTATGCTTAGCTTCGACATGCCCACAAGTTCATCAACATTGATCGGGCTCTTTGAATGAACCGGAACAGGCTTGACAATCTCATGTGTTCCTTGTCCAAAATCATCTCCATCATTCATATTTTGCCAAAAAGGAACTGAGAATTGCAAGAATGGTGAGAAATATGCTGGAACTAGCACAGGATAGCTCGACTGCATATTCTCTGGCATGATGGCAGAAGCTGAAGAACTCTCCGCAATGGCAGAAGTATCTGATTCCATCGATTCAACCTCCTCCTCCTCCTCCCTGGGTGGAGGTAGTGTTGGTTGATTTAATATTTGTGCCTCTAGTTCTTGGTTCCCAGGAAGGGGTGGCAGGTCAGACTGTAAAACACATAACATCCATTCAGTTCTGAATTATATACCAAACGTCCAAATGCAATGTCATATCTTCCTAATGAAATCCAAGATGAAATAGTGTGTCCACATCTGTTCATGCAAGTTCTAGCATAAGGAACTAAGGAAGCAATATTGTAACTACCACCACAGAAAGGAACTCTTGCCATACTACAAAAACGGAATCAGGACAACTAATCCCATACAATCATAGTAATCGATAATAAGATCAAGCAATCTACCTCGTCAGGCACCAAGTCAAAAAGGCTAGACCTTCTCTTCCTTCTGCTCATATTGGCTTGGCGTATAAAATATTTCTGAGCATGACTTGCTACTTGAGTAGGTGTTCTTGAGACCACAAAATTACGAGAGATTCCTCGCCAATCACCTTTTCCAAGCTTTTGTAACCCAATCAAAAACCTCCGGTGTTCTTCTTCAGTCCAAGGAACCCCTGCCCAAAAGCCGACGTTCTTAATCAGGAACACCGCACATAAAGCGCCACAAATAGCCAATGCAGGTAGACAGAAACAACCGAAGCCACATGCGGCTGGTAAACAGGTACTGATATACAACTAACTCAAAAATAGAAGTATGGGAAAAATCAGCACATTATTATTGTATTGAATGAAACAATACAAGGAATGCATCACACACACTGAAAAATACGCAAATAAACACCTCTGTAAGAACATGAAGGTACAAGAAGCTGGTGAACAGAGAGATGACTGGCAACCATATCAGTAGAGTACCGAAAGCTTATGCTCTTAAATGTAAGTATGAAACAGTACAAGGAGATTACCATCGCCACACGAAATTACTAAGTGGGTGAAAGAAAATAGGCTCCCCAGAAATAACATGCACAAGGAGACGAATGTGGTCTTATGAATTGATGATTTCCGTTGAGACCCCAAGATAAAGGTGACTAAAAAGGGTCTAAGCCACACAAAAAGGGGATGCAACAATTTGTTCTTCCCCTGGGCAAGTTACATAGCAGGTCAAGAAGACAACACTGCCAAACTGCACTCCAAATTTCTACCTCAGTCAGAGATAATGAACGAGCAAATGGCAACCCATTGTGTCATTAAATTAACGCCTCTAATTGGTCTGCGCTCAAAGTTATATGTTTTACTTTGAAGAATTTCCAACTGATACTTGACTTGAACATTTGAACCCCAATCTAATCTGAAACGCCTAGATTGCATCACAAACATTTATGCCGAAGGTACATACTTCGTTAGCTCAGCGCTCATGTGGCTCTGTACATGCTTTCGGAGGCACTGAACAAAGCAAAATTTCTAGTGAATCAACTATCGTCGTTGCTCAAGACGATCCACAGCCCTTTCTACACGAATCCAGAGCTGAACTCCTAAAAACGCGTCACCAAGTCATGATCCAATCGAACGGCCTCCACAGTCCATATGTCATCCTTGTGCCAATTAATGCCGGGAGTTGGTTACGTATCAGCTCAAGTGTGTTATCAAAGTCCGTACTCCATAGTACTAGTACAAATTACAATTGAAGGTTCTGCCAAGTGGGTTTTTGGAAGCTGATAGTACCATCTGAATCGAAAGCTACACATGGATGCCCCGTATACAGGAAGATGATTTTTTTTCCCCGTGAGCTGAGAGGATCTACTGAGCGAGGTTTCGTGCCAGCTGAGAGATGGTATCCGAAATTAAAAAGCTTTAGATAGGCGGTGATGAGAGACAAAGATGCAGAGAGATGAGTAGCTCACCTTTCTTGCGCTCACGGTTGGCGGATGATGAGCCCTGCACGAAGTCGTCGGAGGCGTAGCCCTCTGCAGCGGCGTCATGGCCGACGTCGGCCGGGGAGGCGCCGCCGCCGCCGCTGGTGGATCCAGCGAGCAGGGAGAGGTTCCCCATGCTGGCGCTCTTGCGGATGGATCCATCGGTGAGGCGCACCCCGAAGATCTTGACCCCGCGGTTGGGGCACGTCCGCGAGTTGTGCCCGTTGTGGCTGCAGTGCGAGCACCGCCTCGTCATCCCCGAAGTCGCCAGCGCTCTCGCGGGCGTAGGAGCTACCTTAGCTGGGCGCGTACGCCGGAAGAGGAGATGAGAGGAGGGGAGAGGTGGGCTGGGAGAGGAAGCGAAGTGTGGTGATGAGAGGAGAGGAGAGGAGGAAGAGGAGGGGATTGACTGTGGAGTGGTGATTGGTGGAGGTGGTCGGGAGAGGGGGAGAGCGCCGCGCGTGCGACCGTCCACGTGGCGGATATTCCCGCGGGGATATTACGTGGGTGGGCAGGAGCGGCGAGCGCCGAGCGGCTTTGCGGTTGCGGGTCGGTCATGGCCTTTCCTTTCTTCACACTCACGCGTGGACGTGGTTCCTTGCGCCTGTTTCCTTTCGTTTTCGCCGTTGGATTGTCGGATCTCCTGTTCCTGTTCGTCGAAAGCGCGAGCTGCTAGCTCATAAATGGTTTTTGTCCTTGGTTTTTCAATGTCCGGAACATATCATTTGTTCCACCTTCTAACGAAAACAAAGCAAAAAAAATTGACCAAATCGCAGAAGGTAATAGCTCTCAACTCACGTCGTCAATGACCAAATTTTGTTCGTGTTCTATTGGGCGCGCCCCAAAAAATCGACTCCTGGCGCCAATAAGCCGATTTCATTCATCTAGTGTGGCCCAATATTTCATCTGACGCACAACAATACATATGATATGGTCTTGTGTCTTGATCTCTGTCATGCGTCTCGGTATGGCACCAAGTTTACGGGGTCTTCTCTTGCCGAGAGTTTGAACAATTCATAAAAAACTTATTGTGACTATATCACATCAAAAGACTGCAAAATAAAGTTTAGACGCCTCTATATTATCTTCTGCAAGTTTTACGTGGCTGCCAAGTCTTTCGCAGAAGAACTGTTTCTACTTTAGAACTATAACCACAACACCGATCAAATAATTGTCTCTATTACGTCCCTTTCGGGGCCTTTCTTTACAAATGTCATACCAGCTATTTAAGGAGAGACATACACCCGCCAGCCGTTTACATGATAAAAGTCATGCGTCAATTGCAGAATCAATCTTGCATAAGCGTACGCGTAAAGTCGGTCTGGGCCGCTTCATTCAACAATTCCGCGATATGAGAAACTGCACGCAAGAGGGTAACGGTTGTAGGATCGATGCACACATTGAACATGTGTTTTAACTGTACCAGTAGTACTACGTATAGATTGGCTCTGATGCCACCGAAGGGGTTCGTCGAAGAAGAAAAATCTAACCAACGTATGTCAAAACATAGGCGAGGTCTATTTATTAATACGCTAACGGGCAAGTTTTGGCGACATACCCTTGTAGAACGAAAAGCGGGGATTACACTCCCGCACAAGTGTTGTTGAGGAAGACGACGTAACCGACCTTTAGGTCGTGTAGAACTTGAACTTGACGTGCCGGCGATGACCTTGGTGCAACGATGATGTCTACTGCATGTTACTACTCATGTAGACTATGTTGGACCTCCAAGCGCAGAGGTTTGTGGATAGCAGCAAACTTACTTCAAATGAGTAGCCCAAGGTTTACCGAACTCAGGGAGGTATAGGTTGAGTGTATCCCTCTCAAGTAAACCTGAAATTAAGATACAATAAGTCTCTTGTGTCCCCAACACACCTAATACAATTATCAGTTGTATATGTGCACTAGTTCGACGAAGAGATGATAAAATATGGGTAATACGGATGGCAAAATAATGTGTATTAAATCTGTAATAAAAAATGGCAGTAAGCAAACAAGTACTAAAACTAAAACAAAACGATATAGTGATACGTCGCAAACGTATCTATAATTTTTTATGCTTCGTACTTGTTTTCTACATGTTTTCTCTTGTTTTCTATAATTTATTGGACTAACTTATTAACAAGATGCCCCAGTGACAGTTCTTGTTTATTTGTCGGTGCATTGCAGAAATAGGTCAAAAATCAAAGTGCTCGGATTGAGCTGAAATTTTTTGTGGATTTTTACTCCCCGAAGAAACTCCAGGAGCCAGATGGGCAGCCCAAGATGGGCCCACAGCCCCCAGGCTTGTGGCGGCCACGCCCACCACCTTGGCCGCGGGGAGGGCCCACCTGGAGGAGTCGTGCATCGCCTCAAGTCACTCTTTGGCTTATAAATTCATGTTTGACCAAAAAAGACAGAACAATCGTCGGTTTTTTCATAAAAGCATCTGAGCTCCGCCGCCATCGAAAACTCTACTTCGAGGGACAGAAGTTCCTGTTCCAGCGCCATGCCAGGATGGGGAAGTGCCCCCGGTGCCATCCCATCGACCGATCTTCCTCTGTGATGCTTTGCGAGTAGTTCCCGCGTGGACTATGGGTTCATAGCAGTAGCTAGTTGGTACTCTCTCTACCTTGATGTTCAATACCACGGTCTATTGAGATGCCTAACATGATGGAGATCCATCTGATGTAATGCTACGTGTTGTGTTTGCTAGGATCCGATGAACCATGGAATTATAATTATTTTGTTAATGTCATTATATGAGAATCTCCAGTTATATCCTTAGAGTGTTTTAATGTGTTCTTGCATGATCTCTGATGTGTGTGATTTTCTTGATCACATAGTTGTATGCATATCCAAGAGAGAGTATTTATGTTAGTGATATGTCGAAAACGTATCTCCTTTTCCGAACACTTTTCTTATTGTTTTCCTCTAAACTTGTGAGTTTTGGATACCACTAACACAGACTAACGTTGTTTTCAGCCGAATTACCTTGGTGTCTTGTTTTTGTGCAGAAAAATCAACTTTCGGGAAATTTCCCATAAAAGACCCCATTGGCCCTAAAACACCAGAAGACCCCGGGAGCCAGAAGGAGACCCACAGAGGGTCCAGGAGGTGGCCAAAACACCCCTCGGCGTGGCCCCCTAGGCCGCGCCACCTCGTGGTGAGGGCCACCCCGGGACCCCCTCGGACTCCCCTTTCGACTATATATTGCCTTCAACCCTAAAACGTGTGGGGTTCGTCATATTCCACAGAAACACAACAGAGCGTCGCCGCCACCCCGAACCTCGATTCGGGGATCAGAAGTTCATGTTCTGGCGCCCTGTCGGGACGGGGATTCGAAGGAGATCATCGACATCGACACCGCCACTCCTTCTCCATCAACCATCCATGTTTCCACCGTCCATGTGTGAGTAAACCCCGCTGTAGGCTGAGAGGAATGGAAGGGATTGGATGAGATTGATCATGTAATAATGTCAGATTGTTAGGGCATAGTGCCTAGTATCCATTCTTAGTGTTTTCTACCGTTGTTGCAACTTGTTATGCTTAATGCTTGTCACTAGGGCCCGAGTGCCATGATTTCAGATCTGAACATTTTATTGTTTCATGAGTTTCCCTAGAGGCCCCGATGCCACGGGCTGGTAGGACAAAAGATGTTGTGCAAGTTTCTCATTGTGAGCACGTATGACTATATTGGAACACATGCCTATGGTTTGCCTACATGTTTGATGCTTTATATTATTATCTGCAATGCCCACGTTATTATTATTACATGACCTATGTTATCCATGCAACGCCTGTCCATCCATTCCCTCTATGCCTACGGTACTTCCCATACTGTTGTTTTCCGCGATTGCTACTGATGTTACTATTTTACTACTGTTGTTATTTTATTTCTACTGTTGTTATAAAACTGTTACCACTGATAAATTGTTGCGAGCAAGTCTACTTTCAGGTGCAGCTGAATTTACAACTCAGTTGATAAGGCATATTCTTCCCTCGAAGACTGTTGCGACCCCCTATACTTTTGGGTCATCAACTAGATAGTGGATTCATGTCTCCTTGTTGTTTGCGCTTGAGTGACAGAAACATGCGGGGGGAGAGGGGGGAGGATGTGATGTTGCCACTAGGAACAAAAAAAAACTGCGGTGCTCTTTTCTATAGATGATAACCATTGCTTACATTACGTATTGTTCTAAATGCAATTGTCTATTGCACCAAAGCAATCACTTCGTTGTTGCAACTTAATACCAGAGAGATTTGCTGGATAACTTTCTTGAGGTGGACTATTAGATATAGATACGTGCTGGATAGCGGTCTATATGCCTTGACGTAATGCCTAACATGTTAGAACCCGTGAACTTTATCTCGTCATAATAGCATTGTTATGCCTCCATGATTTGTCAATTGCCTAGTTATAATTTGTTTGTCCAACACTTGTTCTATTGTTTGGAGAGTTGCCACTAGTCAACCTGTGAACCCTGGTCCATTTTTTACTATTATTGCTACTATTTTTACATGCTTTTACTACTTTTTACCTTGCCAGTCCGTTTATTACAGATTACAAATATTACTGGTTTAACTCCGTTTTCCACAACTTTCACTATCTCTTCGCTGAACCGGTGCATCTATACAATTGCCATTGTATTAAGTGTGTTGAGGACGCAAGAGAAACATCACAACACCACTACATCCACTGTTTTCTTGCACCTTGTGTTACTAATATATTTTGCTAAGTGCTTCTCAGGTGTGGCTGAATTGACAACTCAGCTGCTAAGCCGTATAGGTATTCTTTGGTTCCTCTTGTGTCGAATCAGTAAATTGGGTTACACTTACCCTTGAAGACTGTTGTGATCCCCTACACTTGTGGGCCATCAAGACTATTTTCCGGCGCTATTGTCGGGGAACCATAACTTTACCTATAAGCTCGTCAGGGAAGAAACAAGCATACATAAGAAGGTGCTCTCCCGTCAACTATGCCACTATTTTATGGCGTCGTTGCTGGAGAGCATAGCTCTATCTATAAGTTTACTTGGGAAGTACACTCTTGCTTTTTTTACTTGCTTTATTATTCTTGCTATCAATGTTTAATTTCTTTGAAACTATATCTTATTGACAAGGTGGGTTCACGGAAGAACACCAAAAATATTATAAGGAACACCACTTGTCACAAAAGGGGACACACTTATGGGAACAGATAAATAAATTGAATGAGCATGCTAAAAACTTGTGCTCTACTTATAATGTTTCCTATTGTTTTGAAAAAATCTTGTTGTTGTAGGAGGTATAAACACCTTCCTTTTCAATGTGTGTATAATCATAATGATACCATAGCTTCTTATGTTAGAGGAAGTTATGACTTTTTTGATGTGGAAAATTTTTAAGAATTTATTGCTTGGAAGGGTGCGTTCGAAATTGCTTATTTGCTTGAAAATATTGATGATGCTCCTTATAAAATATGAGATTTATGATATACTTGAATATTGCTTTGATAATTACAAGGATGTTAATGGATATATAAATAAATATCTTAATAGATGCTCTCCCCCAAAGGAAGAGACTAATGCCTTACATGAGCCTATGGAAGAAGAAATTTCTGAAACTGGAAGCCCGTTGGATGAAAAAGAGGAGGAGAGTGGCAAACAAAAGGAGGAAGAATGTAGTAGCTACCCATGTCTACATTCTAATGAGAGAAACTATTTAACTCATACGTTATTTGAATACCCTCCATGCTTACCAAAGGAGGATGAGTGCTATATTGATGAATGTGATGATCTTATTGATTCTTTTCAAATATCCCTTTTTGATGAAATTGATACTTGCTATACTTGTGACCTTGATGCTTCTATGAATGAAACTTGTGAGAATGATTTTGCTGCTGTTATTTATGATAATCCTTGCTACTTTGATAAATCTTATGACAATCCTCTATTTATTCCTACTATTGATATGCGTGATAATGAGGAGGTCTGCTTGAAAAATTTATATGATAATGCTCTAGATGATGGCCCTATGTTACTTGATGCTATAAATTATAATGTTATTGAAAATGGGATTGCTATAAGTGTTCCCATACCTTTTGAGAGTGATCAATCATCTTGTTATTCTATTGTTAAAAGTGGGATAGAGAAGTGTTGATTTTAAGTTTTGATCCCACTATTTTAGAGCTTGATATGAATTGTGTGCTTTTAGATCATGACAAAGATGCTTTATGTGAAAGTTATATTGTTTAGTTTGTTCATGATGCTACTAAAAGTTATTGTGATAGAGGAAAATATGGTTGTAGGAATTTTCATGTTACTAAAACATCTCTCTTTATGTTGAAAGTTTTGGAGTTGTTCTTGTTTTTCCTCCTAAGCTGGTTTCTTTGTGCCTGTTTGATTTATTTCTTTACAAGATTACTATCATATGAAGTGGGTTATACTTAAATGTGTTTATTTTCTTCTTGATGCTCTCTTTTCCTTTAATTCATATTTCTTATGTGAGCATCTTTGAAATTACTGAGCCCATCTTAATGGCTGTAAAGAAAGAGCTCTTTGGAGAGAACCCTTGTTATTTTTGCTTTTAGATTTATTTTGTTTTCCTTTCAGTTTTGAGTTGTTTTCTATCTCCTTTATTGGTAGGTAACACAGATTTCAAACAAATCACTTCTACTTTTTATCTAAGAAGTTTTCAAAAAGAGAAGTGATTAAAAAGTTAAGCATTGATGAAATAAGGGTCGACCTTGAACACTTGTCTTCATGCCTATGGAAACAATGTAAATATTTTCATGGAAGCTTCTCAGCTAAAAATATGTGTTTGTTGTGTTTTCTTCAATTGTTTCATAAAAATAAAGTCCCTTAAAATAAATGATTAGCTAAAAGGTGTTAAAGAAAAGCGCTTGTGGGTGGCAACCCACTTTTGTTTCCTTTGTTATCCCTTTGTTTTCTTATGTTTTATTTTGTTATTTTTATTTTTTGGAAGTTTTTACCTCTGTAGAAACTCCCCCTTATACTTTTTATTTTGTTTTTGTGCCAAGAGTAACATCTAATTGAGAGGTAGTGCAATTGGGGGAAGTTGTTGTTCTGAAACAAATTTCTGGGTTGTTACCAAAAAAATCCATATATCTCAGCTAGAACATCGGATTGCTTTGGAAGAAAATAGAAACATGCCCCAGGTTGTTATCTTATTTTAGTTATTTTCACAATTTTAGATTTGAGTAAGAGAATATTTTCTAAAAAATATCTTTACCGATTGTTTTGTTTTGACAGATTTATGCCTATATTTGCATTTGTGTCTTAATCTCTTTCTTTTGGAGTTCTTTTGAGAGTGAGACCTTTAAAAGAAGTTGTGACAGTAGCTAACATTTTAATTGAAGTTTGTGACTTGTGTTGAAACTGAACCAAGTGGATTTATTATTTTTATTACACTAATGTTACTAATAAAGATTGTGAGGAAGTTTTAGGTGGACGAATTTTTCAACTGTAGCGAGAGAAGAATGATGTGATGAGATGAAGGATGGACAAAATCTTAAGCTTGGGGATGCCCATATCACCCCAAGACATATCCAAGAAGTGCAATCGTCAAATTTTGGGGATGCCCAAGTGAAAGTGCATTTTCGATATCTCTATGTTTTGTGTGTTTGTTAACAACATAAATGAAATTTTATCCGTATGTGCTTGTGGTTGAAAAGGTTATAGCCAATATCAGCACATAAACGGTGTCAAAGAAATGGTGAAGAAGATAAAAGTTCGGGGGACGTTTTTCTGGCTCGAAGAAGGAGGTTTCAGTGCAACCCGGAATTATTCCGGACCCATCTGGAATTATTCCGGACCATTTCGGAACGATTCCGACATGACCGCGAAAACTTCTGTTGCCATCCGGAATTATTCCGGACCAATCCGGAGCGATTCCGACATGAACGCGATTTCTTCTGTTACCATCTGGATTGCTCCGGATTATTCCGGGAGCCCGGAATTATTCCGGATGTACCGGAATTATTCCGGATTGAACTTCGACAGCGCAGAAAACGGTTACTTTCTTGGTGGAGCTATAAATAGATGCTCCCCTTCTTCCCCAAGGGGTAGCTCGTCCAGAATTAAAGCCCCCATTAATGGTGCTCACCCACCAAGCTAGATCTCCCATCTCATCCACCCAAACTTGTTGAAACTTGGAGGATTGAAGGAGAAGCCCTAAATCTACATCTTCACAACCGGATTTCATTTCCCCTCTCATTTGCTTGAGGGATCTTTGCCTAGGGTTCCATCTTGTGGAGAACCTAGGCTTCTTGCTACTCTTGGTGATTCAAGATTGTTGGGAGCCCCCAATTTGGTTGTGGGTGTGTGCCCCAAGTTGTTTGTAAAGGATTCGATTCCCGCCTCAAAGGGGATCAATAGTGGGAGGTGGACTAGGCCTTTGTGGCGGGGTTAATCGGAGAATAGGGCGAGGCCTTTGTGGCGTTGAGTAGGCTTTTGTGGCGAGCTCACACCCCTCCAATGAGACGTCTCCGTGTGCTTCACAAGGAGGAACTCTCGAATACATCGTGTCTCCGTGTGCTTCATATCGGTTACCTCGTTCCCTTCCTCCTTTGTTTGTGCTTGTATTGTTATTGAGCTTGTTCTTGTCATATAGGTAAATTCATCATAGTGTCATTATCTAGATAATTTACCTTTGTGTCAAGCCAAATTGTGAAATAAAAATAAAAATTGGTCGTAGCACCTATTCAGCCCCCTCTAGGTGCCCATATTATACTTTCAATTGGTATCAGAGACTCGGCTCTTCTATCGGGCTTAACCGCCTAAGAGTTTAAGTATGGTTGATGAGACGGATACCGAAGGTTCCGTGGCGCCGGTATCTATGAATGATCTCAATGAGTTGAAAAATTCATTGACCTCATCCATATACACCAAAATCGATGAGTTGCGTCAAGTCTTGATGCAACTCTTGAAAGCCAAAGGACCGGAGGTCACCGGATCATCTCCTCCGGATGAAAATCCGGAGGGCGCCAAGAAAGGGGATGATGGTGATCCATCTAAAAATGCTTCCGCCGAAAACTCCACCGAGAAGGGTACGGAAGGAGAGGAAGAATATCACTCCGTCAAAGGACGTTATTCTCCCGATCCTCCCGTCCCACATCCTCATATAATTCCTAGGGGAGATCCACCTAAAATTGATGCATTTTCTTTTCGTGAATGGCAATATTACATGGAGACTCACTTGAACTCTTCATGTATAGAGTTTTGAAGGGTCACTCGTGATGGATACAAGCCTCATGACCCCAAGAACCTAACAAGAAGAGAGTCGTATATTGTCAACTCAACTACACCGCCTTGTTAATTCTTCAACAAGCCGTGGGTCCTAACCACATGCCGCATCTTCAACAATATTCCACCGCCAAGGAAACATGTGACGCTCTTGTTGTCATGTTTGTGGGCAATGAGAGCATGCAAAGGAATATGTATGATGCCTTGAGCAATGAGGCCGAAGGGTTCTATATGCATGATGGAGAGAACCATGAAGACATGTACCGAAGTCTCAAGACTCTTTTGCCACCGCATTCTCCAATGTTGGTGCCAAGTACATTGATGATGCTTGGATCAAAAGGAATTACATGATTTCTCTCATGCCATTTTAGCCCGCAGACTTGAAGAGCATTCAAGGAAGACATGACTTTGCTTCTTTGACCTCAACCCAAGTTATGCAAGAGATGTGCTCTTATCAAGTGCAAACCAATAATTCTCTTGACAACCGTGCTAGGGACATAGGAATGCGCAAAGGGGCATCGGTTGCTTTGAAGGCCAAGGTTGTGTCAAGAGAGGTTGAGTATGAATAAGAAGGTCATGAGGAGTTGGCTCCATTGAAGGATCAAGAATATGATCCCGTGCTCAAGGATATCATTGCTCTCAAAGTGCAAAAGTTTTGGAACAATCCTCCCAAGGCCAAGAAATATGTTGAGGAGAAGACCAAGTCTCTCTATGGCAACGAGTGAGGTCTTGCTTCAATTGTCAAGATAAGCACCATTTCATTGCGGAGTGTCCCTATGAAAATAGAGAACTCCATAGTGTCAAGATCATTCACAAGGACAAGTCCAAGGTTGATTACAAGAAACCTCACTTCAGGAAGAAACCATTCAACAAGAAGTCTCCCACAAAGTTTGTGCTAATGATTCAAGAGGAATATGATTCCGGAAGTGATGAATAAGAAGAAACCACAAGTGAAGTGGCCTCTCTTGCTATTTCTTCTACTCCATCATCTTCATCTCTATTTGAATCCCCCAAATGAGAATCATCCTCACCCTAATGCCAAGTGCTTCATGGCTAAGACCTCAGAGGTATCACCTTCTCCCATCACTAAGACCCCAAGTGAACTTGAAAATCTTGCTAGTCTTAGAATAGAAGATGAAATTCTCTCTTTGGAACATTTTATGTCTAACATACAAGGGGAGACCAAGAAGTACTCTGAACATCTCATGAGCTAATTGGGAGAGGCCCATGAATCTCTTGAGAAGAAAGGTGAGATTGTGAGAAGGGATGCGGATGAAATTGCATCCCTCTCTATGACTCTTGAGGAAGAGCATGAAGGTAGAGTTTCTCTTGAGGAAGAACTTGAATCTATTGAATAAACACATAATGAACTTGTTTATAATATCACTAAGGAACGTGACCTTGCAATTGCTAAATATAAAAAGGCTAAAAAGGATAAGGTTGAGTTTGGTGTTGGTCATGGTAAACTAACCGAGGAGTTTGAAAAACTAACCAAGGATCACAAAGCTTTGGAGAGTCAACATTCTTCCCTCAAAGAGTTGCATGAACAATTTCAAACTCAACTTAATCAACTTAACAACCCTAGCACCTCTACTTCTTCTTGTGATCATGCAAATATTATTAAGTAAAATTCTAGGTTGAAAGATGAGCTTGCAAGGCTCAAGGCCAAAGGCCCTCAAGTTGAGAAGGTTGTGGTCTCTACCCCACAAGTGGTGGCCCCTAGCCCTCATGTGGTTGTTACTAGACCACAATTGAGTGCTGCAAGGCCACAAGTGGGCAAGCAAGGTCTTGGATATGTTTCCAAGAAGAAGAACAACAAGAAGAAGGCCAACAATGGTGCCTCGTGTGGTGTTGTCATTATGGATAACACTACTAGTAGCACACCCGAACAAGCTAACAATGTTACTTCAAGTAGTGGTGTCATGAGGAACAGCACTACTCTTAGCATTTCCGTGGGAACTAACAATCCACACCATTTCTTATATGTTGATTATTATGGTGTTGTGCAAGCTAAATATGTTGGTCCTATTGAGGGTTACATTGACTATACCATTTGGGTTCCAAGGACCCTTGTTGCTAACATGAAGGGACCCTCCTCGGGTCCTAACTCTAGTCGATGATCTCTTGCAGGACTATGCTTCCGGTGGGTCTAAATGGATAATTGATAGTGGATGCACTAGCTATATGACCGGAAGCAAAGAACTTGTGACGGAGTTGCGCCCAAATGACATTCAAGCAACCTTCACTTATGGAGACTCGTCCTCGTCTAAGGTATTGGGGTTCGGCAAGGTTGTGATTGCTCCCGATATCACTATCGTGAACGTCATGCTTGTCGAATCCCTTGGTTTCAGTTTACTTTCGGTCCGCTCTATTGGAAAGATGGGTTTCTCCATTTTTTTTACGAAGATATTGTGGTCCTTTTGAGGAGCAAGACTCTTGACGTCGCATACGTGGGATATGTTGAAAATGAGTTGTTCGTGGTGGACTTTTCGAAGTCTACCAACTCTCAATCAATGTGTCTTTTCGGAAAGGCGGACGTGGGATGGTTGTGTCATCGTCGCTTATCCCATGTCAACATGAGAACTTTGCAAAGTCTTCACAAAGGTGTCCTTATTGTCGGACTAAAAGAAAATGTTTCCTTTTCAAAGGATCGCGTTTGTAGGTCGTGTCTTGAAGG
The DNA here is from genome assembly GCA_028641055.1 of Alopecurus myosuroides. Taxonomy (NCBI): domain Eukaryota; kingdom Viridiplantae; phylum Streptophyta; class Magnoliopsida; order Poales; family Poaceae; genus Alopecurus; species Alopecurus myosuroides. The sequence continues at coordinate 178,441,597 of CM054061.1, read as the reverse complement.
AAAGATGCATGATATCTCGCACAAGGCCAAGACTATTATTTCATCAAAGAGGATCTTGGAGCTTCTCCATGTTGATCTCTTTGGTGCCGTGCCCGAGGCATGTCTTGGTGGCAAGAAGTATTGCTTGGTGATTGTCGATGAATATTCAAGATACACTTGGGTTTATTTCTTCAAGTGCAAGAGTGAGACTCAACAAACCATTATCTACTTCTCCAACCAAGTGCAACACCAACACAATGTGCAAATCATGGCTATTAGGAGTGACAATGGTTCGGAGTTCAAGAACTACACTTTGAATGAATTCCTTAGTGGAGAGGGCATTCGTCATCAATACTCTGCCACTTACACTCCTCAACAAAATGGTGTTGCCGAAAGGAAGGATCGCACTCTCTTGGATATGGCAAGGACCATGTTGGCGGAGTATTCTTCTCCCCAATATTTATGGGCCGAGGCCATATCCACCGCATGCCACTCCTCTAACCGCCTCTACATCCGCAAGGGCTTGGACAAGACTCCGTATGAGATCCTCACCGGCAACAAGCCCAACGTCTCCTACTTCCGTGTATTCGGTTGTAAGTGCTTTTATTTGATCAAGGGTGTTAGGTTGTATAAATTTCAATCCAAAACTATTGAGGGTATATTTGTTGGTTACAGTGCCGAATCCCACACTTATAGAGTATTTGACAAAGCCTCACGGATTATCATAGAATCTTGTAGTGTGGTTTTCGAGGAAAATGATGGCTCCCAAGTAGCGCAATTTCATGTTTCTAATGTAGATGTTGAAATGCCTCAAGAAGCCATAGGAAGGATGGGTGTGGGATTTTTCCGCCCCATCGAGGGACACCTTATGGCGACTCGAGAAGGATTATGCTCTACCCAAGTGGAGCCCTACTCTACAATAGAAGAACATGCCAAGGAGCCAAGTGATGCACCTACCCAAGAACATGTTGAAGACCCTCCTTTTATTGACCAAGTTACTACGCAAGATGTAACAACTCCTATCATTCATGCTAGTCAAGGTCAAGACCAAGATCAACCATCCTCATCCTCCTCTCCTCAAGTTGAAGCTAGTGTTTAAGAAGTTGTTGTTGATGATGATGATGATCAAGGCCAAGTTGGTCAAGACGGGGACCCAAATGATCAAGATGATCAAGTGATCCCTCCTCGCAATAATCAAGAGATCGAAGCTCGTCGTGCTAGAAGGATAAGAAGAGCTTTGAAGCTAATTGATTCCCAAGACAAAAAGGTCTTGGAAGATGTTCAAGCTAGAAAATCCACAAGAAGGAAATTGTCACATTTTAGTGAGCATCAAGCTCACATATCTATGTTGGAACCAAAGAAAGTGTTTGAAGCTCTTGAGGACTCCGATTGGGTTGAAGCTATGCATGATGAGCTCAATAACTTTGAGCGCAACAAGGTTTGGAGATTAGTTGAGAAGCCCAAAGATTGTCACAATGTTATTGGCACTAAGTGGATATTCAAGAACAAGCAAGATGAGCATGGCATTGTTATAAGGAACAAGGCAAGATTGGTAGCTCAAGGTTACACTCAAGTTGAAGGCATTGACTTTGATGAAACCTATGCTCCCGTGGCTCGCCTTGAGTCCATCCATATCCTTCTTGCTTATGCATCTTCGCATAATTTCAAATTGCAACAAATGGATGTTAAAAGTGCTTTATTGAATGGTCCACTCAAAGAGGAGGCATATGTTAAGAAACCTACGGGGTTCGAGAATCTCAACTTTCCTAACCATGTCTACAAGCTCGATAAGGCACTCTATGGACTTAAACAAGCACACGTGCGTGGTATGAGCACCTTAGAGAGTTGTTGGATGACCGTGGTTTTGAAGTTGGGAAGATCGACTCCACTCTCTTCACGAAGAGAGTAAAGGGAGAGATTTTCATATGCCAACTCTATGTGGACGATATCATCTTTGGCTCAAATAACCAATATTTCAATAATGAGTTCTCAAAGCTTATGACTGACAGGTTCGAGATGTCTATGATGGGAGAGCTTAAATTCTTCCTTGGCTTTGAGATCAAGTAATTGGCTCGTGGTACTTTCATTTCTCAAGCCAAGTATACCCAAGACATGATCAAGAGGTTTAATTTACAAAATCCAAAGATCAAGTCATCTCCTATGCAAGTCAAGTGCTACCTCAAGCGTAACCGGATGGTAAAGATGTGGACCAAAAGTTGTATCTTTCTATGATTGGTTCTTTTCTTTACCTTTGTGCATCTAGGCCCGATATCGTTTTGAGTGTAGGTGTGTGTGCTAGGTATCGAGCGGCTCCTAAGGAAAGTCACTTAGTGGCGGTCCATAGGATCTTTCGGTATTTGGTTCATACCTCAAGGTTTGGTTTGTGGTACCTAAAGGGGGAACAATTCTCTCTCAAGGGCTACACGGATTCCGATTGGGCGGGTGATCAAGATGATAGGAAGTCCACTTCCGGAGCTTGCCAATTCCTTGGTAGGTCCTTTGTGAGTTGGTCTTCTAAAAAGAAAAATTGCATATCTCTCTCCACCTCCGAAGCCGAGTATGTAGCCGCCGCAAGTGCTTGCACCCAATTGCTATGGATGAGGCAAACTCTCAAGGAATACGATGTTCATTTGGATAAGGTGCCTCTCATGTGTGACAATGAAAGTTCCATCAAGATCGCCTACAACCCCGTGCAACACACAAGAACGAAGAACATTGAGATTCGTCATCATTTCATCCGTGACCATGTGGCAAGAGGTGATATTCCTCTCGCATATGTGCCCACCAAGGAAAATCTTGCGGATATCTTCACGAAGCCACTCGATGATGCAAGATTCATGTACTTGAGGAATGAACTAAACATAATTGATTCTAGGAGTTTGACTTGAGGATCTTGCACACACCCCTATAGATGAAACGTGTTTGGGTTTAGGTGTAGACATGTACATAGGGGGAGTGTTATCCTAGCACATTGGGTTCTCCCTCCCCCATCACGCCGAAAGCAAAAAATCATTGTTATCTCTCTTTTTCTAATGTTGAGTTGTGAGTTTCAATATTGAGTAATGGTAATGCCCCCAAGATATATCTTCGCGGTTGCATACCATGAACTCTTACATGGTGGCTTAGGCCACCAACCTATTCTTATTTGAAGAGTTGGTTCTTAGTTGGTTGCATTTGGATTGTTCAGTTTTTTTCTCCTAATACTACTTCTCGTTGCTATTTGCTTCTTATTTGTATCTTTCCCGAGGAGTAAGACTAGGAATTTCTAACCCCTTGTGTTGCCTTGTCCATTTTCCTTCCCCTATGTTCATCTTCTTGCACATGCCTTACTCCACACTAAGTCCCACAATTCCTAGCCATTTCCACTTCCATTTTCTGGTCTAGTTTGGAATAAATCCGGAATAGGCCGGAATTAATCCGGAAGTGCTCAAATTCCGACCCATTCGGAATAATTCCAGGACTTCCGGAATAGTTCCGGACCGACCGGATTCATTCTGGGCCATTCCGGGCCTGTCAGTTTTTCCGCCTATAAAAGGCCAAGCACGCACGGGAGGGAGTTTTTCTCTCACTTTTCCCCTCCTCTCGTGCCCTAGCCACCAAAACTTCGCAGCATTCGTCCCCGCTGCCCCTAAGGAGGATTTTTTTATCCCTCTTTGTACAAGTACAACCCCCATGGAAGGTATTTTGATTGGCCTCTCTCCTTTTTCGTTTTTGTTGGTTGGTTTTCATTCTAGATGAAATCTTCACCTAGGGTTTGATCTAGATCCGAGTTCCTATCAACTTGTTCATCCTTAGCTAATCTCCATACCCTAGTTTCCATGCCATCCTAGATCTAGTCTAACCATCTTACAATCTAGACCTATATCTATCTCATACATGTCACTCACATAATTTCCTGCACTTTAGTTCAATCTAGGATCTTGTCCAAGGTTTTCCTTAAGTTTGGTGCAGTTGGTAAGTCAAGAAATCGAATTTATGGGGATTTCTCGAGTCAAATCGAGGGTCCCGGAAAAATTCCGGACCATGTTGGAATAATTCTGGCACCCGGAATAATTCCGGACCCATCCGGAATAATTCTGGATCTTGCCAGAAATTTCGAAAACTTGCACTACATCAAACTTTATGGAGCGTTTTGTTTCTCGTTTGGCATATGCACTCATCCCCTGCTATCTCTATGTCCTCTATTCACAGGTGTCGGCTCTCGTGCGGGTACCAAGAGGAAGTCCACCCCTGGAAGGGGTTCTCGCCCTCAAAGGGGTCGCACTTCAGGTAGCCGTGCCGGGAATCGAGAGGATGATCTAGTCGAGAAGCTTCCCGAAGGAAATCTGAAATCATTCTCCGTGCCTTAGTGGAAAGCTATTAAGAGGAGGAACCCATACCGTTTAGCCGAGCCCACTTGCCAAGATCCACATTTTTGGACTAACCTTCAGCAAAAGGCATGGGATGAGTTCTATTCCACACATGATCCTCTTGTCTATGAGCAGGTTCAGGTTGATATGGAGTTCTATCATAGGCACAAGAATGGTGATCGCCGTTATGTTCATGAGTGCTTGGTAAAGCTCAATGTGGCACCATTTATGGAGATTGAGTGTGAGTATTGTTCGGACTTGGTGGCTCGGTTCTATTGCACTCTGCACTGCACGGGTGATGCCATGCGCACTATGACTTGGATGTCTAGGGAGGAGAAGGTCACTAGCAACTTGTGTGAATTTGCTGATGCTCTAGGTTACAAATGGAAGGCCACTTATGGTCATCATGGTTACAAGGTACATGACAACTAAGAATATGACAACTCCATCTTGGAATTCTGCTATCCTCCCGATGTTCAGGGCAAGACTAGGTCATTCAACTCCAACATGTACCCTTACTACAATCTTCTGTCCAAGATCTTCCGTGCCACTATTGTGGTCAAGGCCGGTGACTACTCAGCCATTAGGGCCTATATGGTGAACCTCATGTTGCTCACTAAGCCCCATAATCAGAGGAGGATAGATGTGATGGATTTCCTGTACCGTGCGATATGCATTGGTCTGATGGAGAAGAGGAAGCCTGCCTTTGGCCCCCTGATTCAGAGGTTTATCAATGGCAAGTTGGGAGTTGAGATCATGGAGGAATTTCTAGTGTTCAGGGGCAAGAAGATGGTGCCTACCCTCATCTGTGGTGTTGAGATTCCTGAGTATACTAAGGCCAAGTCCAAGATGTCTCAAGCTACTCCTTCTGCTTCTTCGAGTGGTGCTTCTCAGCGTCAGCCCTCTAGTGGCATTGCCAAATTCTTCAAGACAATTTTTAGTATGTGCAGTGACACTAGGGCGATTGCCCATAAGGCTAGGGAGCTGTCCAAGGAGAATCGCCGCATTCAGAACGCTGACCGTCGAGCTGCTGGGATCCATGTGCCTGAGGATCCTCCATACCTTGTTGCTGCTACCTATGTTCCTACTGAGATGCCTGAGATTCATGATGATGATTTCTACTTTGGGGTGCCTCCGGTGATGTTGATGATGAAGAGGAATCTGCTGAGGATGATTTTGATGATGCTGGCAACCGTGGAGATCATGAGCCTGAAGAGGAACAAGATGAAGAGGAGCACCATGGAGGAGATGACGACATCGAGTGATCTCTGGGGACGCTACTTGGACTCGTTTTTCCTTTTTGGCGTCTTGATGCCGAAGGGGGAGAAGGAGTCCCCTATTAGGATATCACGGGCTTTGCAAGGGTGGGAGCACAAGTCTTATTTGCCTTTCATTTCGATCTTATAGGCTTGTGCTCCGGTTTCTTTAGTTGTTTTTCGTCTTTGCAAACATTTATTATTATCTGTGTGGAACCTTGTGACTTGGTTATGTCACCCTACCTGTGGTTATGCTACTATCATGCTTGCTTATATTATTGTTATATCTATTTGCATGTGTTGTGAACTTGCTTAGCTTGCTTGGTGTCTAAAACATAGGGGGAGCAAAAGCCTATCAAATGCGTGCCTCACGAGACACATATTGAGGGGGAGCTCCGTCTATATTTTAGAGACCATTTCTTTATGTTCACCTTGTTTATCCCCCCTGAATCTTTATGTTGTCATCAAACACCAAAAAGGGGGAGATTCAAAGTGCATTTTCGATATCTCTATGTTTTGTGTGTTTGTTAACAACATAAATGAAGTTTTAACCGTGTGTGTTTGTTGTTGAAAAGGTTATAGCCAATATAAGCACATAAACGGTGTCAAAGAAATGGTGAAGAAGATAAAAGTTCGGGGGACGTTTTTATGGCTCGAAGAAGGAGGTTTCAGTGCAACCCGGAATTTTTCCGGACCCATCTGGAATTATTTCGGACCATTCCGGAACGATTCCGACATGACCGCGAAAACCTCTGTTGCCATCCGGAATTATCCTGGACCAATCCGGAGCGATTCCGACATGAACGTGGTTTCTTCTGTTAGCATCTGGATTGCTCCGGATTATTCCGGGAGCCCGGAATTATTCTGGATGTACCGAAATTATTCCGGATTGAACTTCGACAGCGTAGAAAACGGCTAGTTTCTTGGTGGAGCTATAAATAGATTCTCCCCTTCTTCCCCAAGGGGTAGCTCGTCCAGAATGAAAGCCCCCATTAATGGTGCTCACCCACCAATCTAGATCTCCCATCTCCTCCACCTAAACTTGTTGAAACTTGGAGGATTAAAGGAGAATCCCCGAATCTACATCTTCACAACCGGATTTCATTTCCCCTCTCATTTGCTTGAGGGATCTTTGCGTAGGGTTTCCTCTTGTGAAGAACCTAGGCTTCTTGCTACTCTTGGTGATTCAAGATTGTTGGGAGCCCCCAATTTGGTTGTGGGTGTGTGCCCCAAGTTGTTTGTAAAGGATTCGATTCCTGCCTCAAAGGGGATCAATAGTGGAAGGTGGACTAGGCCTTTGTGGCGGGGTTCATCGGAGAATAGGGTGAGGCCTTTGTGGCGTTGAGTAGGCCTTTGTGGCGAGCTCACACCCCTCCAACGAGACGTACTCCCTTAACAAGGAGGAACTCGGTAATACATCGTGTCTCCGTATGCTTCATATCGGTTACCTCGTTCCCTTCCTCCTTTACTTGTGCTTGTATTGTTATTGAGCTTGTTCTTGTCATATATGTAAATTCACCATAGTTGCATCATATAGAGAATTTACCTTTGTGTCAAGCCAAATTGTGAAAGAAAAATTAAAATTGGTCGTAGCACCTATTCACCCCCCTCTAGGTGCCCATACTATACTTTCACCAAGGCATCCTCTTATTCATCAACAAAAATATGAGAGGTTTTTTTAAAACACTATGTTTTTATTGCTTCACATGATATGTGTTATTCTTGGTTTGTATTTTTATTTTGATTTCAGTTTGTTTTGTTTTCTTTGTTGTAGCTTTTATTTGGATCCTCGCACTTTTATTTTGGGAGAGATACGCTCTGTTTTCATTGCCTAGAACACTCTAGTTTTCACTCTTATTATTCTGCGAGTGTTCAGTTTTTGCTAGTACTGCATTTAGCTTTTTTTTCACTTGAATTTTGTTTAGAGATTGTTGGTTTGTGTTATATTTGATTAGCTCTCTGGTCTTTGATGTTTATTTTCTTTGAGAGTTGTTTCGAATAAGTTGATTGGTGTTGGAGAAGAGTAAATTGCTTCATGCTTATAGTGGTGCAATAGGAAGCTTGTTTTGACTGTGGCATAGGCTTTGGCATGTCATGTTAGATGTTATTTTAATTATGTGCTTAGTTATTTATGATTTATAATGACTAGTCTCAAATAGCTAAGAGTGCTTAATGTGTCGTTGAGTTTAATCATATGTTGTTCTCTCATATTGAAGCATGGCATTGTGGTATTTATCCTTTGAATGCTTTATCTAGATTGACTTGATGCATGATCACACCATGTTATGACTACAAACAAAGTCACTTATAGCCTTGATGATTATTTAGTTTTTGACTTGTAATATCACTTCATGTTTTGATTAATGATGTTTTGTCGCTATGCATGATTATGTTCGTTATTGCTCTCTTAGTTGCTCGCTCCCAGTCTTCTGCTAGCCTACACCTGTACTGAGTATGATCTCTACTCGTGCATCAAAATCCCAAAACCCAAAGTATGCCAAATGTGTCCACCCTATCTAGCTATATGTGGTATTTAACTGGTAGGCCAAGTAAATTCCTCTTGTGCTACCTTTAATCCTTCAAAATTATTGAAGTGTTTTGTGTTCTTGTTTTAGCTCATGAAAAGTCTTGAATGCTTTATTATGTTTGATGGCTTCACACCTGACTAGCACGAATAATATGCTAGTACTTAATATTGCAAAAAGAGCTGTCATTTAGGTGCCAAACCCAAAGTAAGCGAGAACAATAACGTTAAAATCTCCTCACAATATGGACTTGAGAAATCATGAACTTAGCTTGTGCAAACAAGGAGACAGAGGAATGTTGTAATTCTCCTATGGGATCCGTAGATGAAGCAGTTGAACATGAAAAGATGATAGATTATTTGATAGCATTCATTGACATAGACATACACTTCTCTCAAAATTGTTTTCAATATCTCTATTTTATTAAATAAAAAGCTCTAGCACATGAGTAATCTCCGCTTCCCTCTACGAAGGGGCTTTCTTTTACTTTTATGTTGAGTCTTCATCTTCTTACTTTATGCACTAGCTAAGAGAGCATAGTTGTAATTCTGAGTATAATGTGCATAGTCCCAAAATTTATAATTGATTGATTCATGATTGTGGTATTGCTTGCTCTCAAATTATTTGTATCTAGTCACTATTTAAAATTTGAAGGTGTCCTAGCATTTATGTTTTGCTACCACGGGAAGGACTAGCTGGATACCACTTTATTATGTTTTACTTTATGATTGAAACAACTGTATCACTTTCAATGTTTCATTATTCATTTATTTTGTTTGTGTCTCTTTTCATGTGCAACATGGTTGCTAAGTTTACATGAGTTGAAATAATATTTCGCAAGCCTTTGTTAAAGTACTTTGATCTCAGCTTTTAAATGCTTTTACATAACATTGATCAAGATTTGTGTTGGCTTCATGTCACCTCAAAAATTATTTTGTTATCACTTACCTACTCGAGGACGAGGAGGAGTTAAGTTTTGGGATGCTGATACGTCACAAACGTATCTATAATTTTTGATGCTCCATGCTTGTTCTCTACATGTTTTCCTTTATTTTCCGTTGTTTTCTATAATTTATTAGACTAACTTATTAAAAAAATTCCCTAGTGCCAGTTCATGTTTATTTGTCGGTGCATTGTAGAAATAGGTCAAAAATCAAAGTACTCGGACTAAGATGAAATTTTGTGTGGATTTTTTACTCCCCGAAAAACTTCAGGAGCCAGAAGGGCAGCCCAAGATGGGGCCCACATCCCCCAAGATTGTGGTGGCCACGAGGAGGGCCCACCTAGAGGAGCCGTGCATCGCCTCAAGTCTCTCTTTGGCTTATAAATTCATGTTTGACCTAAAAATGACGGAACAGTCGTCGGTTTTTTCAAAAATGCATCTGAGCTCCGCCACCATCGAAAACTCTACTTCGGGGACAAAAGTTCCTGTTCCGGCACCCTGCCGGGACGGGCCGGTGTCATCCCATCGTCCGTTCTTCCTCCTTTATGCTTTGTGAGTAGTTTCCCTATGGACCATGGGTTCATAGAAGTAGCTAGTTGGTACTCTCTCCTCCTTGATGTTCAATACCACGGTCTCCTGAGATGCCTAACATGATGGAGATCATCTGATGTAATGCTATATGTTGTGCTTGTCGGGATCCGGTGAACCATGGAATTATGATTATTTTGTTAATGTCATTATATGAGAATCTCCACTTATATCCTTAGAGTGTTTTAATGTGTTCTTGCATGCCCTACGATGTGTACGATTTTCTTGATCACATAGTTGTATGCATCTCCAAGAGAGTATTTATGCTAGATAGTGGGTTCATGTCTCCTTCTTGCCGGCGCTCGAGTGATAGAAATGTGCAGGGAGGAGGATGTGATGTTTCCACTAGGGAGAAAACAACGGTGCTCTTTTCTATGGATGAGAACCATTGCGTACATTACATATTGTTCTTAATGCAATTGTCTGTTGCACCAAATCAATCACTTTGTTGTTGTAACTTAATACCAGAGAGATTTGTTGGATAGCTTTCTTGAGGTGGACTATTAGATATAGATGCATGTTGGATAGCGGTCTATATGCCTTGACGTAATACCTACCATGTTAGAACCCGTAAACTTTATCTCGTCATAATAGCGTTGTTATGCCTCCATGATTTTGTCAATTGCCTAGCTGTAATTTATTTACCCCACACTTGTTCTATTGTTTGGAGAGTTGACACTAGTGAACCTGTGAACCCTGGTCCATCTTTTACTATTATTGCTACTGTTTTTACATGTTTTTACTACTTTTTACCTTGCCGGTCCGTTTATTACAGATTACAAATATTACTGGTTTAACTCCGTTTTCCACAACTTTCACTATCTCTTCGCTGAACCAGTGCATATATACAATTTCCATTGTACTAGGTGTGTTGAGGACGCAAGAGAAACATCACAACACAACTCCATCCACTGTTTTATTGCACCTTGTTACTAATATATTTTTCTAAGTGCTTCTCAGGTGTGGCTGAATTGATGAGTCAGCTGCTAAGGCTTATAAGTATTCTTTGGAACCCCTTGTGTCGAATCAATAAATTGGGTTACACTTACCCTCAAAGACTGTTGCGACCCCCTGCACTTGTGGGTCATCATATAGGAATGGTGGTAAAGAAGGCCTAGGGATCATACTTTCACTAGTGGAACTCTCAACAACATTAACATGATTAAACATATGATACTTCCTCTAACAGCATGCATGAAAGACATAGCTCGAAAATCATTCCTCGTGAATCAAGTAGGCTGAGAATCGCATAGGGCTACACAAACACACCTTAAAGTTCACATTCCCGTCAATGAACACCACAACACTGTCACTGTGAGCATCCAAATATAGTACTAATAAACACCACGACCTATCTCTTGAGTAGTATCTTTCTAATCAATCCACAAGATCCGCACTGTCACCTTGGCGCTATAGAGATTATAGTAAGCACAAGCATCACGAAATCTTATGATTCCAATTCAATCCAACATAGTATGAACAACTTCATGATAAGTATCCCTCTAATCCATAGTCCACAAAGTTACACACGGCACCCGCGCTGTCATCGTGGAACAAAGGTGACTCCGAAAAATTGTACTAGACAAAACCAATTGAGTACATCTGATCCATTACATAATGAAGGGGAAACATCATAGATTCAACAATGATAACATAGCACACAATCATAATCAAGATCATATCATGAGAGAGAGATAACCATATAGCTACTAGCACGAGCCCTCAGCCCGCGGAGGGATTACTCCCGCATCATTGTGGGAGGCAGCAAGGTCGATCAAGATGGCCCTCGGGGCACTTCCACGTCCTGGCAGAGTGCCACAACAGAGACTTCTACCTCCCTAATTAGGGTTTTGGATGGCGGCGGAGCTCGGATGTGTTTCTAGAAAAATCCTCCGGGGGTCCTCCGTTTTTTGTCAAGAGGGGATTTAAGGGCAGAGGCGACGTGAGGCGGTGGCCAGGGTCCCCAGGTGGGTCCGAGGCATGGCCAAGGGGGGCCACGGCTGGTTCCCCCTGGAGGACCTGTGGCCCCGTCCGGGTCTCCTTCTGTCTCTCGGGGTAAATTTTTAGCCAATTCCGAGCATTTTCATTTTTGGACCTTTTCTGCAATTCACAGATAAAACAGACAAAAAACTGGCACCGGGCATCTTGTTAATAGGAGTACGATAAATGATACAAACCATAGGAAAACATTGAAAAAACATGTAGAAAACAAGGATGGAGTATCAAAAATTATAGATACGTTTGCAATGTATCAACATCCCCAAGCTTAACTCCTGCTCGTCGTCGAGTAGGTAAGTGATAACAAAATAATTTATGAGGTGACATGCAGCTAACACAAACTTGATCAATCATATGTAAAAGCATTGTAAGCTGATATCAAAGCACTTTAACAAAGGCATGATAAATATTATTTGAACTAATGTAAACTTAGCAATTATGTTGCACATGAAAAGTAACACAAATAAATGACAATGAATAATAATGCATTGAAATTGATACATTTGTTTCAATCATAAAGAAAAACATAATAAACCGGTATCCAGCTTGTCCTTCATGTGGTAGCAAAACATAAATGCCACGACACCTTCAAAGTTGAAATGGTGACTAGACACAAATAATTTGAGAGCACGCAATACCATAATCATGAATCAATCAATAATAAATTTTGGGACTATGCACATTATACTCAGAATGACAACTATGCTCACTTAATTGTTGCATAAAGCAAGAAGATGAAGACTCGACATAAAAGTAAAAGAAAGACCCTTCGCAGAGGGGAGCAGGGATTACTCATGTGCTAGAGTTTTTTATTTAATAAAACAGAGATATTAAAAAAATGACAGAGGCCTATGTCTATGTCAACAAATGCTATCAAATTAATTATCATATTTTCATGTTTAGCGGCTTCAAGAGTGGCTCCCATAGGAGAATCATGACATTACCCTTTCGCCTTTGTTTGCACAAGCTAATTCATGATTTCTCATGTCCATAGTGTATGGAGATTTTAACGTTATTGTTGTAGCTTATCTTTTGTGGGTTGGGCACCGAGATGCGTGCTCTTTTTGCAATATTAAGGACTAGCACATTATTCATGCTAGTCAAGTGTGAAGTCACCAAACATGAAGAAATAATCAAGCATTTAATACTTCCTCATGAGCTAAAACAGGAACACAAAATATGTTTAATAATTTTGAAAGTTTAAAGGTAGCACATGAGAAATTTACTTGGAATGGCGGTGAAATACCACATATAGGTAGGTATGGTGGACACACTGGAAAACTTTGGTTTTTGGAAGTTGGATGCACGAGTAGAGCTGATACTCTATACAGGGTGAACGCTAGCAAGAGACTGGGAGCGACCAACTAAGAGAGCAATAAAGGACATAATCATGCATAGTGACAAAACATTATTAATCAAAGCATGAAGTTATATTACAGGTCAAAAATTAAATGATCATCAAGACTAGAGGTGACGTTGTTTATAGTCATAACATGATGTGAGCACGTGCCAAGTCGATCCAGATAAATCATTCAAAGGAGAATACCATAATACCTTGCTTTGTTATGAGGAAACAACACATGATTTAATTTCAATGACACATTAAACACTCTCAACTATTTGAGACTAGTCATTATACATCATATACTACTAAGCACAAAATTAAAATAACATCTAACATGACATGCCAAAATATAAGCCATAGTCAAAACAAGCTTCCTATTGCACCATTATAAGTATGAAATAATTTACTCTTCTCCAACACCAATCAACTTATTTGAAAGAAATCTCAAAGAAAATAATCATTAAATATTAGAGAGATAATCATATATACTGAAGCAAACCAACAAGGTCTAAACAAAATTCGAGTGAAATACAAGAGCTAAATGCAATACTAGCAAAAACTGAACACTCACATAAAAATAAGATTGTGTCTCTCTCCAAACAAAAATATGCTAGGATCCAACCATTTATTACAGCAATAAAAAAACCAAAACTTAAATAAAAATAAATTGATGCTCTAGGTATAACACATATCATGTGAAGGAATAAAAATATAGTGTTTTGAAAGAAACCTGATATTTTTGTTGGTGAAGAAGAGGATGTCTTGGGAATTCCCAAGCTTTTATGGTTGTACTTCTTGGATATGTCTTGGGGTGATATGGGCATCCCCAAACTTGAGCTTTTGTCCATCCTTCATCTCCTCATATCATCCTTCTGTCCCTACACTTGAAAACTTTCTCCACAAATAATAAATCCACTTGGTTCAGTTTCAAAACAAGTCTAACACTCAATTTAAAACATTAGCTACTGGACTTCTTTTAAGCCCCCCTAAAAGAATCCCAAAAGAAAAAAATTAATAGGCAGATGCAAGTATTGGCAGAAATCTATCAAAACAGAACAACATGTAAAGATGATTGTTTTCGACAACCTTCTCTTGCTCAAATAAAAAAGTGTGAAACTAATAAAAGTTTTATAACAACCTGGGGAAGGTGCCCAAAAAATATTAAAAACTCCTCGCATTCTGACCGAGAGAATCGAGGTTTTGGGTGAAGCGCCAAAATCTGGACAGAAAACAACAAATTCCCCAAATCATACTAACTCTCTATTAGAAGTTACTCTTGGAAAAAAAATGAAATAAAAAGGATAAGGAGCGGTTGTTACAGAGGTAACAACTGAAAGAAAATGATATAGCAATGGTGGGAAACAAGGCCTAGGGATCATACTTTCACTAGTGGCAACTCTCAACAACATTAACATAATTAAACATATGATACTTCCTCTAACAACATGCATGAAAGACATAGCTCAAAAATTGTTCCTCGTGAATCAAGTAGGATTAGAGCTACACAAGCACGCCTTAAAGTTCATGTTCCCGTCAATGAACATCCCAACCCTGTCACTTTGAGCATCCAAAGATAGCACTAATAAAGACCACAACCTATTTATTGAGTAGTATCTTTCTAATCAATCCTCAACACCCGCACTATCACCTTGGCACTATAGAGATTATACCAAACAAAAGCATCAAGAAACCTCATGATTCCAATTCAATCCAACATAGTAAGAAAAACTTAATGATTAGTATCCCTCTAATCCATAGTACATAGAGTCACACACGGCACCAACACTGTCACCATGGCACCTTGGAACAAAGGTGACTTCAAAGAATTATACTAGATAAAACCAATTGAGTACATCAGATCCATTACATAATGAAGGGGAAACATCATAGATTCAATAATGATAACACAACACACAATCAAGATCACATAATGAGAGAGAGAGATGACCACATAGCTACTAGCACGAGCCCTCAGCCCAACGGAGGGACTACTCCCGCAACATCGTGGGAGGCAGCAACATCGATGAAGATGGCTCCGGGGCACTTTCCCGTCCTGGCAGAGTGCCAGAACATAGACTTCTCTTCCTTGAATTAGGATTTTGGATGGCGGCATAGCTCGACCGCGTTTGTGGAAAAATCCTCCCGGGTCCTCCATTTTAGGTCAAAAGGGAATTTGTGGGCAAAGAGGCGAGCGAGGCGGTGTCCAGGGTCTCCAGGCGCGTCCAAGGGGAGCCACGGGTGGTTCCCCCTGGAGGCCGTGTGGCCCCCGTCCGGGTCTCCTTTTGGCTCCTAGGGTCTTCCGGTGAATAAAATATCGTCGTAAATTTTCAGCCAACTCCGAGCATTTTCATATTTTGGACCTTTTCTGCAATTCACAGACAAAACAGACAGAAACTGGCACTGGACATCTTGTTAATAGGTTACTCCAATAAATGATAGAAAACATAGAAAAACATAGGAAAACATGTAGAAAACAAGCATGGAGTATCAAAAATTATAGATATGTTTGCAACGTATCAAACGACGATGGTCCTGGCGCTGCAAGTGGAGTGCCCCTGAGTACTCGGACACATATGATGCTTGACGATGACTCATGGTATCTCTGATCCAGCCGAGATTGCGGAAGTAGATCTTCTAGAAGGAATTCCCGCACCATGGGGGTGTTCCGGGGTAAACTAATCTCTCACGTACGCAGCCCTAACTTCGGGCCACAGACTACGAGAGAGGGGGAGGTGGAAGTGCATGCAGGAGGACACCTCAACGGTTGAGTTCCGATAATAAAAAAAAATTAATATGTATTTCTTTATATAGGGGGAAGGGGTTGTTCCCTTTGATACGTCCAAAACGTGTATCCTTTTCCGAACACTTTTGCTATTGTTTGCCTCTAAACTTGTGAGTTTTGGATACAACTAACATGGACTAACGTTGTTTTTAGCAGAATTGCCTTGGTGTCTTGTTTTTGTGCAGAAAAATCAACTTTCGGGAAAATGCCCAGAAAAGATCCCAATGACCTTATTTCACCCGAAGACCCCCGGAGCCAGAAGGAGACCCGGAGGGGGGCAGGAGGGGAGACACTACCCCTGGGCGCCCCCTAGGTCGCGCCAACTGGTGGTGTGGGCCTCCCAGGCACCCTCTCGGGCTACCCTTTCGACTACATATCCCTTGTAACCCTAAAACAACAGGTGATTCGTCACATTCCAGAAAAACACCACAGAGCGCCGCCGCCACCTCGAAACTCAATTCGGGGATCAGAAGTTCCTGTTCTGGCGCCCTGCCAGGACGGGGATTCGAAGGAGATCATCGCTGAAGTCACCTCCACCACTTCTCCATCAACCATCCATGATTCCCCCGTCCATGTGTGAGTAAACACCACTGTAGGCTGAGAGGGATGGAAGGGATTGGATGAGATCGACCAGGTAATAATGCCAGATTGTTGGGGCATAGTGCATAGTATCCATTGTTAGTGTTCTCTACTGTTGTTGCAACTTGTTATGCTTAATGCTTGTCACTAGGGACCGAGTGCCATGATCTCAGATCTGAACATGTTATTGTTTCATGAGTATAATTATGTCTCTTGATCATATCTGCAAGTTGTTTACACATGTCATTGTCCGGAACCCGAGGCTCCAAAGTGACAGAAATTGGAACAACCGGAGGGGATTGTAACATCCACCTTTTGTAATAAAGTGTTTGTGTTTGTGTTGTTCCCATGTCATGGCATGCATGTATTTTGAACCCCTGGTTGTGTTTGAATCAGGTGCACTAAAATTTAAGAACGGAGTTTATTAAAATCACTAAAAAGAGCCAATTTAAAATGATGGTTCAAAATGGTGCAATTTTTGTCAAACAAAAATATGTTGAGGTTGCCAATGTAATAAGGAGCTCAAAAATATTTTTTGCCAATTTTTACTAATTGCAGAAAAGCCCTCAAATCCATTTTTTAGCCGCTGTTTTAAAAAGGACAGGGACCTTTTCGTAGTTTCTGGAAATCTCAGGGGGGTTTCATGAAACTGCCCTTTGTCGTCTTCTTCCTCGAGCGAGTGGACCTTACGACGCCGCCTCCCGCCACCTCCTGCTTGACCCCTCCGCAAGGATAAGGCCGAGGGGAGAAGCCACGCCCTCCTCTATCCCCTCCTCGCCTCGGAGTTCCCCTCCCTCTGCCTCTCTGTGCGCACAGGAGCCCGCACCCAAACCCTAATCCTACCGCCGGCCATCCACCGCTCCCCGCCGGCGATACGGCCGCCCCCGAGCCTCTCCGAGCACTCCATCATCACCGCCATATCCTCCTCGTCTTCCTCGAGTACGTGCAGCACCAGGGAGCATCGGGAGGCCCCCAATTTTGACGTCGACGAGCTCCACGGTCGCCGCCGACTTCCGCTCGCCGCCGACGGTTGAGCCATCGCCTCGCCGCCCCGACCCCATAGGCGTGCTCAAGGTGAGCTCCTGCACCCGAGGGTGCCCCTCCCTTGCTCCCTCCCCCTCTGTTACTCCCCCTCGCCGTTGGACGCGGACCGCCGCCGCGCCCGAGCTCACCGGCGAGCACTCCGGCGACCAATCGGTCAGCCGCGACCACCCCGAGCTCCCCCTCGCTCTCCTCTAGCTCGTGGTGGGTTTCAATTGTTGAAAACCCGCGTGAATTCGTCGATTGCTTGGCAACTGTGAGGATTTGGCCCGGGATGACATAACCATGATGTCATTCCCATGTCACTGCCCGTTTTATTTTAATTTTCATTTAAATCGAATTAGCTGACACGTGGGCCCCACCTGTGTTTCAAATTATAGAAAAATAATTAGTTTTGTAAATGTAATAACTTTTTTTTGGTTCATCAGAAAACTGTGTTCAATATACCAAATTGTTCAGAAAAATGTAATCTACATGTTTATGTCATTTGCACACATTTTTGACAAAGTTGAATTTTGACCATTATTTAAATCATTTAAAATAAAGAAAATAAGTTTTTATTCAAGAAAATTAGAAAATTACAAGTTATATGTAAAAATGCTTAGAATGACAAATGCAACCTAGTTATGCTGTTATCAACCCCATTTGAGCAATTAAAATTAGTCTCACTTTCAGAATTGCCGCCTCCGAGGTCCATTTCGGGGCTAAATTTCAGTAAAAATGCATAGTTAACCTACGAACCCTAGCAACCCATGAAACATGTTTTAGGCTTCTCTTTAATGCATTCAAATGTTCATGCATACATATTGAGCATTGCATCGATGACTGTGTTGAGTGTTGTTCTCTTTCTTTCCGGTGTTTGCTCTTATATGTAGAACGCGAATCCGGAGTGAAGTTCGACACCCCTGTTGACGAATATTTGGTCTAAACAACCAAGTCAAGCACTTATCCCTGAAGATTTTGTCTGGTTTTCTTGAAGCAAGGCAAGCATAACCTCTTATATGCCCATATATGTTTTCGAAGTGTTTTCCTTCTCGTATGATGCATGCTTTTACAAAGTATCTTGAGTCAGTAGATAGAGTTGTCATATTTATTTGCATAACCCAGATATCATGATTCAATGCTCCTAGCACACATAGGATTTGTTTGCGTGTATCGCCAAAGCCTCAAATATGCCATGCTTAGTCATACATGTCTGTTGATCTCTGCTCCATCTGGTTGATGAATCAGAGTTACAAAATGAATCTAGTATGACAGGATGACGTGGTAAGGTTCGAGATGTGTGTTTTATATGATTAAAGGCTTGGATGAGTTTCCACATGGGATGTGGTGATTTGCCTCGTTCATGACCCTAGGAGCGAGTTCTCGCCTTTGAAGCCAAGACTGATCGTGCAACCACACGGGGATTGGATTCCCCTCGGTTTCAACTTGTCTAGTTTGTTCCATGAGTTGCTTAGTTTGGGCGTTCCATTTGGATTTGCGGGGGATATTAAAAACATTTCCAAAACTAGGACATGGTGGTGTATCGGCGCTCTGTGGGTAGATAACCGTCGAGCATTGCGCACAACGATAGAGACCCGACAGGAGATGAACACTCCCTATTGGCGGTCCATCTCTACTCGGAGCGACTCATGGAATAGGCGAAGCAAGGGAAAGATCGTGGTCAGCCACCCTCTGCCGGTACATCGTGGGAATTGTGCCAATAGCTTGGCATTAAGAGTCGGTTGATACGTGTGGGTAAAGTTGTACACCCCTGCAGGGTTTAATCTTTTAGAAAAGCCGTGTCCGCGGTTAAGGACGACTTGGTGACGGATCGTGAGACGTAAAAGGTGTTGGCAATGAATGTTTAGTTTCATAAGGTGGTTCCGGTTATCGTGTGCTCGAGATGATGCTTCGAAGGTTCTGAAGACAATACCCGAAGAAAGGGTGTTCTTTTTAAAGATTTGTGAAACGCTTCTCAGTCTCCCTCTATTCGAAACAAAGTTGGATTTACGCAAAACAACCTTCATAAACTCTTTATGAACAAGCAGATATATAGTAAATTAGTTAAGTCTTGTTGAGTACCTCCCGTACTCATGTTTGCTTCCATTTGGTTCAGGTGGAGTTCCATATCTTTGGTGGTGTTTCAACGTGGACATCGACGGATAGTTTGGGGTTTCCCAGGTAGCAGCCTGGAATCTCTGGGCTGGGACGTTGCCTTATGTTGCGGCCTCTTAGGACTTTTTGGTTCTTGTTGGCTAGCAACACAATTTGCTTTCCGTTGTCTGATGTAATGTTGGATCGTGTGACCTTTGTTTGTAAGCTTTACTCTAGTATTACTTGCTTAATAAAGCTTCATGTCTAGAGTGCTACTTTGATCGTTTGTTGGTTTCGAGCTCATCGTTATACAGTTTTGGCTATGCCTGCATAGTTGTCGCAGTCGAGGGGTTGTGGAGCCGATGATCCATGTCCAAGCCCGCCTGCCGATGTGATTCGGCCTGGGGATAGGTAACCCCAGCAACCCTCGATTGTTGTTGCACTTTCTGGAGACATAGCAGCTCTGTATAGCTTTGGTCCTGTTTCCTTCAGTTTCATTCGACTCGTGGACGCTTGGTTATGCATAGTTGGTTATGACTAGCATGGACACAAGGAGTAGTAGTACCGTGGTGATCCGGCCTGTGTGCCGATGAATCCGGTCTGCCTGCCGTTGTTTGTTGTGGCCGGGGCTGGTAACTCTGAAGCCCTTGTGGGTCCATGTCTAGGAGCACATAACAGTATGTATATCCCTGGGTCCATGGTCGTGACAGGGATGGTTGTGATTTGAGGACCACGTGTGTTGACGGAGTGTTAATGCTTTGCTCCGGTGCTTTATTAAAAGGAACACCTTAATTACCAGTAGTTTCCCTTAAGGCCCCACTACAAACGGGCTGGTAGGACAAAAGATGGTGTGCAAGTTTCTCATTGCGAGCACATATGACTATACTGGAACACATGCCTATGGTTTGCCTAGAACTTGGATGCTTTGTTATTATTATCTGCAATGCCCATTTTTAGAATATTATATGAACTATCTTATCCATGCAAAGCCCGTTCATCCATCCCTATGCCTACAGTATTTTAATCCTTTTGTTTTCCGCAATTTCTATTGCTGTTACTATTTTACTCCTGCTGTTATTTCACTACTACTGCTGCTATAAAACGGTTACCACTAATAAATTGTTGCGAGCAAGTCTACTTTTAGGTGCATATGAATTGACAACTCAGTTGTTAAAGTTTATAAATATTCTTTGGCTCCCCTTGAGTCGAATTAATAAATTTGGGTTTTACTTTCCTCAAAAACTATTGTGATCCCCTATACTTGTGGGTCATCAAGACTATTTTCTGGTGCCATTGCCGGGGAGCATAGCTTTATTTATTTTCTCACTTGAACGTGATATTGTTCGCTGCAAGCCTTTCATCATGGGCAAGACTCATGATGGAAAATTCTCTATATTACCATCCACTACAAGGAGAGGTACAACTCTGAACACCTCTGTTGCTCTTGATTTACCATCTGTTATGAGTAAGCTTCTTACACCACCAGATGCTACACACATTGTTACTTCTGCTGAGTCTGAAAATGCTTCTGAGACTTTTTATGATTCTTCTATTGTGCTTGACGATACTGGTTCACTAGGTCATTTCCTAGATGCTACAATTGCTAAATCCAAACAAATTGAAAGTGCTAAAATTCCTGTTGAAAATATTGGTACACCTGTTAATTCACCTGAGTATATTGATGATCTTGATGAAACCTACATTGAACTTGATGATGACTTTATTAAGGAAGCTCAAGCTACTACTGGTGCAAGTGCTCTTAAGAGTCTTCTTGCAAGACATGTTGTTAAATATAAATATTCTCTTGATGCTAAGTTTGCTACATATCCCATACACATTAGAGATAAGGATTATGATTTCTCCATATATTTATCTTATATATCTATTGTTCACAAGGAACCCTTTTGTGGAACTGGAAGTAAAAGTTCTATGGAACATATGAATGAGCTTTCATCTTTGAGTAGTTTATTTTCTGATGATACTAAGTTGCGTACTTATTTTGTTACCAAGATCTTCCCTTTCTCATTGAAAGATGAAGCTAAAACTTGGTTTAACAATTTGTCACCTGGATCTATTACTAGTCCTATGGGTTTGGTTAATGCTTTCTTTCAAAAAAAATCTTGCTAGTGCTCAACATGCTGTTGTGCAAAGAATCTTTAACTTCGAGCAAATTGAAGAAGAGAAATTGTTTGAATCTTGGTCAAGGTTTTGTTATTTAATAAGAGATAGCCCTGGCAATCCATTACCTAAAAATGAGCTCCTAGATATATTTTATAATGGACTAACTGTTGAATCTAGGACATACCTGGATAGTTGGGCTGGTTTTGTTTTCAGGAAAAGAACTCCAGAAGAAGCTGAGGAAATATTGACCAAAATAGCCAAAAATGATGATGATTGGACTATACCTGAGCGAACACCTACACCAGAACCAACACCAATACCAACACCAAGAAGAGAGTGATGATTGAATTAAATGATGAAGGAAGCCAAGAAATCTCTTAAAGAGAAGGGTATTAAATCTGAAGATGTGAAGAATTTACCTCCTATAGAAGAATTATGTAAGCCAATTCCTCATCCATCAACAGTTGAGGTACACTCTCTCCAATATTTTGATAATAGAGATATTCCCTACTCTCTCCAATATTTTGATAATAGAGAGTTATATAAGCAATACAAGTATCGTAGTATACGGTTATTGATGACCCACAAGTATAGGGGGTGTATCGTAGTAATTTCGATAAATAAGAGTGTCGAACCCAACAAGGAGCAGAAGGTGTTGACAAGCAGTTTCGATGAAGGAATAACTGTAAATACTGAAAGATAAATGTGTTTTTTTTATATTGCAGATAAATAAAGTGCGAGTAAATAAACTGCAGTAATAATAATTGCAGCAAGTGGCCCAATCCTTTCTTCAACAAAGGACAAGACGTTGGGTTTACTTATGATTAACAAACGTTCTCGAGGACACACGGGAGGTTTCTGTCAAGTGCTTTTGTTCCATGCCGTTGAATAATCTTAGGTGTTTTGATAAGTGTTTTGTGGGTGAACATAAGTCTAATGTACCGTCCCATCCAATACTAATACATACTTGTGATTATACCCCTTGCAAGCATCCGCAACTATAAGAAAGTAATTAAGAAACAAATCTAACCACAACTTTAAACTCCGGGATCCTACGCTTCCTCGTGTAATGGTTTCCTAACGGGGTTTAGGTTTCTCTCACTCCGGCAACCCCACAACTAGTAGCCAAATACATGATGCATTCCCCTAGGCCCATAAATGGTGAAGTATCATGTAGTCGAGGTTCACATGACACCACTAGAAGAATAACACCACAACTTAAATATCAAACATTAAATATTACTCAACATTACTTCACTACTAACAACTTGACTTCTCCCATGTCCTCAAGAACAACACGAACTACTCACAAGACATCATATGGATCATGATCAGAGGTGATATAATGGATGATAACAATCTGGTCATAAAGTGCTCCTAATTGAAACAACGATAGATGACCCTAATTGTTATAGCAGGATGACGGTGGATGATGAGGGTGATGGTGCTGGTGGTGACGATTATGATGCCCGGAGTGATGACGGTGACGATGGCGGTGTTTTCCCCTCTCTGGAGAGGAATTTCCACGGCAGATTTCTCCCTGCCAAAGAGCTTTTCTCTCTCGGGTGTTTTCCGCCCCGAGGCGGCGGCGGAATAATTATTCGACGATGGTATGAGTCTTAGGGTTCCCTGGGGGCCAAGTACGCCAAAAATATCCACCAGGGGTGGGCCAGGGTGGCCACACCACCTGGTGGCGCGGCCAGGGGCGCCACCTCATGGTGTGGGCCCCTGGTGGCCCCCTCTGGCTCCCCTTCTGGCTGGACTCCTCCTCTGAACTTCTAAGACACCCCGGGTGTCCCCCTTCTTCTTCTGATCTTCTGAAATATGGTATCTCGACGGTTTTTTTTCCATCAGATTTCTGGTCCCGGTGTTTATTCTCCAAAAATTATGAAACATGCAAAATAAGATAAAATAACATAAGGGATGCATCATAACATGAAATATATCGATGAATAACAGAAAATTATGATATAAAATAGTGATGCACAATGGACTTATCAACTCCCCCAAGCTTAGACCTCGCTTGTCCCCAAGCGAAACTGAACTCCGTAAACATGACCACATGTTTATGGAGTGAAGAGTCGATAAATAAAATACGGACAAGAAGCATCACATTTATCTATACACCAATCATTATAGACAACAACTTCCTCTCATATAACTTAACTTGAAACGAGTAATGGGAGTCACAAACAAACATGCAAAAGAGAGAATCAAAATTGGTGATGGCAAACTTTGTTCTTGGTCAGAGAACATTTAATGATATCATACTTATCTTAGGTGAAGTATTTATAACAAGGCTTATATTGTAGAGATTAACATGTTTAATTATAACAATCCTTTTACAGTGATTCATAGCTTTCAAAGTAATATTCATTCAGATAATAAGGCATGTGCTAAACAAAGAAGGATAGAAAACATGATTGAATAAATCAACATATAGATGGTGAGATCACAACAACTCAAATGCTTGCTGGAGACATAAAGGAATGGGTTTACTGACTCAACATAAATGTAAAAGATAGGCCCTTCGCAGAGGGAAGCATTGATCACTCATGTGCTAGAGCTTTTATTTTAATAAACGAAGGTATAAAATGCATGACACTCCTCCCATCCATCTTGCAAAAACGATGGCTAACCGAATCCTCGGGTGCCTGCCAACAATCACAAACCGTGGAGGAGTGTCTAAATTTGAGAGAGGTGTATGTTTATGTCAACGAATGGCAAACATAAAATACAGTACGTCACAAGCCAACTAGAATTCACAAGAGCGGCTCCCATAGAAGGACGCAACTGGTATAGAAGGTCACCCCTGTTTCTCTTTTGTTTACACAATTATGCTTTGACTGATAAATCAGGGGCAAAAAGAGTGAAGAGAATTTGTATTATTATTTGTGGCTGGGAACCACGCTGCCAGCTCATCTAGCATTTGGATATGCGGATGAAGCCACTAGTCCAGGTGTGTGAGTCCAATCAACAAGTGAGATAAAGATTCTCTATTTGCGTCCTCATAAGCTAAAACATGAACACAAAACAGGGATAAATTTGAAGATTTTAAAGGTAACAGATGAGCAATTTACTTGGAGTGGCGGTGAAATACCACATGTAGGAAGGTATGGTGGACACAAATGGAAAGGTTTTGGGGCTCAAGGTTTGGATGCATGAGAAGCATTCCCTCTCAGTGCAGGTTTTTTTGTCTAGCAAGGCTGGGTAGCAAGCATAAGATTGAGGAAAAACAAACAAATATACATATGATGAAACCAATCATGCAATGTCCAATGAAAGCACAAACGATCTTAACTTGTGAATACTAAGTTTATGAGCCAATAGGAAAATTCCTCTTTCTTATACTAGCATCTCAAAATATTATTTCTACCCACCCAAGCTAAGTTTGCCAAAACCAACTAGATTAACTTGATGATCTCCGAAGTGAGACCAAATACTAACAACAAGCTTAACCATATGACAGAAATTGAAAACTAAAATAATGTGTGCAGAAAGTAAATGATGAAACTTCTCATTAATATTTCAAACTGGCAACTGACACCAATGGATACAACTATAACCAACTAAGGAGAGATACTTCCATACTGCAAACCATCCTATATGATAACTTCTCTACTCATGGTATGACTCTACTAAAAAAAAGTAAAAAAGATGAAAGATAGTGATGTGATACCGCGAAAATCCCCCCAAGCTTCTTCGGGTCTTGGTGGTGAATCCTTCTCATCCTCGGTCTTCCAAGGTAAAGGCTCTCCATCCACAAATGATGTCCTGGTCTCCACCATCCTGAAACTAGCAGTAGAGCTTATACGTTTAAACCTGTTCTCATACTCACAGTCCTGGTTCTGCACATCATAGAGTTGTGCTTGCAAATCATTGGTGTTCTTGGTGAGTGAGAAAATCTCCTCCCAAAGCTTCAAATTCTCTCTCTTGTATTCAGCGATCTGTTATGTCTTTATCCTATGGATGATCTCAACTTCACGCTCCACCATCTTCTTGTACATAAAAACTTCTTGCTCCAGTTCTTCCATCCTAGCTTCCAGACTGCCTTCTCCTTTAAGGCCCTAAACATCTTCAATCTTCACCTTCCCGTCCTTGAGCAGAAATTCCTTGGGATGCATCTTCAACTCGTTCATGTACGGGTTTGACGGCGTTCTCAAAGAAACTGTCTTTGGGAGATCCAGGAGAGGCCATTGTTGCTATAGATCTGAAGATGTAATCTGGCAGAAACAACTCGAAACAGAAACACGACAAGAAAACGATATACGGACCTCGGGGGGTCTGGGGGATTATATAGCAAAAAGTTTCATAACGAAAGGAAAGTCCAGGTCGAAAACGAGTCGGAGAGGGTCTCCAGGGCGCCCACACCATAGGCTCGCGCGGCCAAGGGGGGCCCACGCCACCCCATGGTGTGGAGCCTCTGGGCTCCGTCTCCGCCTCGTTTCCGGCTCATAATTTTCATATTTTCCAAAAACAGTAAAACTAAAAGTTGGAAGATGTTTCGCGAACGTTTTCTTACCAAAACTGATACCTATTTGAAAACTGACTCTGCAGTTTCTGAAATATGCTTCTTAATAAATTCCTCCGGGATCATGGCTCGAATACAATCAACATTTTCATTATAAGGATCTCCAGAAATATAATGCTTGAGTCTTTGGACATTCACCACTTGCGAAATGTTGTCTTCAAGGGAAACAATTTTAATTGCCCCCGAACGATATACCTCTTCGATAACAAAAGGTCCTTCCCATCTCGAGAGTAATTTTCCTGCAAAAAATCTGAGACGAGACCTATACAATACCACTTTCTCACCAACATGAAATTCTCTTTTAATAATTCTCTTATCGTGTCACCTTTTAACTTTCTCTTTAAAGAGCTTAGCATTTTCATATGCTTCACTCCTCCATTCATCTAAAGAACTTAAATCAAGCAACCTTTTTTCACCAACAAGTTTAAAATCTCTATTTAGGTCTTTCACTTCCCAATAAGCTTTGTGTTCTAATTCTAGGGGCAAGTGACAAGCTTTTCCATAAACATCTTATAAGGATACATGCCCATGGGATTTTTATAAGCAGTTCTATAGGCCCACAGAGCATAATTTAATTTCTTTGCCCAATTTTTTCTAGATTTGTTAACAGTCTTTTGCAAGATAGATTTGATTTCTCTATTTGATAATTCTACTTGCCCACTAGTTTAGCAAGAGTATTTCTAAAACCACCATGAATAAAATGAGAACCCCCATCAGTCATAAATATCTAGGCACACCAAACCTAGGGAAAATAATGTCCTTAAGCATTTTTAATGAGGTTTCACCATCAGCACTTTTAGTAGGTATAGCTTCTACCCATTTAGTAACATAACCAACAGCAACAAGAATATGAGTGTAGCCTTTTGAAGGAGGGAAAGGACCCATAAAGTCAAAACCCCAACAATCAAACGGTTCAATAACAAGAGAATAATTCATAGGCATTTCATTACGTCTAGAAATATTTCCAACCCTTTGACATTGATCATAAGATAAAATAAACTTTCTAGCATCTTTAAAGAGAGTAGGCCAATAAAAACCTGATTGTAGGACCTTATGTGCAGTTCTATCTCCAGCATGATATCCTCCATAAGCACTACTATGAAATTTTCTCAATATCTCTCGTTGTTCATTTTCAGGAACACATCTTCGCATAATACCATCGACACTTTTTTTATATAAGTGTGGGTCATCCCAAAAATAATGCCTCAAATCATAGAAGATTTTTCTTCTTTGCTGAGTTGTAAAGGTAGGAGGCAAATACTTGGAAACAATAAAGTTAGCATAATCAGCATACCATGGACTCTCTTGAGAGCTCACTTTATTGCAGCCAACTGTTCATTAGGAAAACTATCATTAACAGGAATAGGGTCATCAAGGATATTTTCTAATCTAGACAAATTATCAGCAACAGGATTTTCAGCACCCTTCCTATCCACAATATGTAAATCAAACTCTTGTAAAAGAAGCACCCATCTAATAAGCCTAGGCTTAGCATCTTTCTTTTCCATAATGTACTTAATATCAACATGATTAGTATGAATAGTAACTTTAGAATCAACAATATACTGCCTAAATTTATCACAAGCAAAAACTACATCTAGGAACTCTTTTTCAGTGGTAGCATAATTCTTTTGAGCAGCATCAAGAGTTTTACTAGCATAATGAATAACATTTAACTTCTTATCTACCCGATGTCCAAGAACAACACCTACAACATAATCACTAGCATCACACATAACTTCAAACGGTAAATTCCAATCACGTGGTTGAACAATAGGGCCAGATATTAAAGCCTTCTTTAAAATTTCAAAAGCTTCTTTACAATCTTCATAAAAAACAAAAGGTACATCCTTTGGAAGAATATTAGTAAGAGGCTTTGATATTTTAGAGAAATCTTTAATAAACCTTCTATAGAAACCAACATGACCAAGAATAATACGAATACCTTTGACATCCCTAGGACAGGGCATTTTCTCAATAGCTTAAACTTTTGCTCTATCAACTTCAATACCTCTTTCAGAGATTTTATGTCCAAGAACAATTCCTTTATTAAACATAAAATGGCATTTCTCCCAATTAAGAACAAGATTAGTCTCCTCACATCTCTGCAAAAACTTTATCAAGATTCTGCAAACAATTATCAAAAGAAGTTCCATAGAAGGAGAAATCATCCATGAAGACTTCCACAATTTCTTCACAAAAACCATGAAAGATAGCAGACATGCCTTTGAAAAGTAGCAGGAGCATTACATAAACCAAAAGGCATACGTCTATAAGCATAGGTTACATAAGGACAAGTGAAAGTTGTTTTCTCTTGATCAGGCTTTCTAACCACAATTTGAGAGAACCCAGAATAACCATCAAGAAAGCAGAAATGAGTTTTCTTAGACAAACTCTCTAACATTTGATCGATAAAAGGCAAAGGATAATTATCTTTCTTAGTAACTTTGTTAACCTTCCTAAAATCAATGCACATCCTATAACCAACCACTACTCTTTGAGGAATAAGTTCATTATTTTCATTTGGCACAACAGTCATCCCTCCTTTCTTAGGGACACAATCCACATGACTAACCCATCTACTATCAGCAATAGGGTAAATAATGCCAGCGTCAAGGAGTTTCAATACCTCATTTCTAACCAAATCCTTCATCTTAGGATTTAAACGGCGTTGATGTTCAACAACTGGCTTTGCATCAGGTTCAATATTAATAGCACGCTGATATATAGTAGGAGAAATCCCCTTCAAATCATCAAGATTATAACCAATAGCACCTCTATGTTTCCTCAATATTCCCAATAATCTCTCCTATTCTTCACCAGAAAGTTTAGAACGAATAATAACACGATATAATTTCTTATCATCAATATGAGCATATTTAAGATTGTCAGGAAAAGGCTTTAAATCAAAAACGGGATCCTCCTTGGGTGGTAGTGTGGTACCCAAGTCTTCCACCGGTAAATTATGTTTCAGCATTGCTGTCTGATGTAGGAAAATCTCGTCAATTTCATTTCTTTCTTCCATAAAGACATCACTTTCGTGGTCTTCCATGTATTGTTGCAAAGGATTGTTAGGAGCAAGAGAAATAGCAGCCAATTGTTCAACTCTATAATTCTCATTAGGTAATTCAGCTTCATAAGGTGCTTTAGCAAATTTGGAAAAATTAAATTAATAAGATTCTCCATCAAACTTTGTGAGGATTTTCTCCTTTTTACAATCTATAACAGCACCACAAGTGTTTAAGAAAGGTCTACCAAATATAATTGGACAAGTATCACTACAAGAAGTGCCTAGTACTAGAAAATCAGCATGCTATTTAATTTTACCACATAATACCTCCACATCTCTAACAATACCAATTGGATAAATAGTTTCCCTATTAGAAAGTTGAATAATCACATCAATGTGTTCGAGTTCACAAGAACCAATTTCATGCATGATTTCTTTATAAAGCTCATAAGGAATAGCACTAGAACTAGCACCAATATGACACAAACCATAATAGCAATGATCGCCTATCCTAACAGATAGCACAAGAACACTAGGTTTTCTATATTTACTAGGATGAGAGACAATATTAGAAGCATATTCAGAAAATTTAATGTGTCCCTCTTCTACATTTTCAGAAACAAGGTCCTTTACTATTGCTACTGTAGGTTCTACAGTTATTTGTTCCTCGGGTTCTATAGGTTTCCTTGCACTTTTATTAACCACACTAGCTAACATAGAATGTTCTTTTACCTTAGCAGGGAAAGGCATTTTCTCAATATAAGGTTCAGGCACAATAGAATCAACAGTATGAACTTCTATATCTCTAGCAGGAACACAATTAACAGTATCTTTATAAGGTGCATGGTACTTGCCCCATTCCTTTTTAGGAATATCAATATAAGAAGCAAAGGCCTTATATAAGTTTGCAGCAACTTGAGAATCAAGACCATAAACAATACTAACATTATGAAAATCATCAGATGACATAAAAGTTTTAATGCATTCATAATCATAATTTATACCTGACTTTCTACCTTTGTCATTCTCCCATCCTTCAGTGTTTTCTTGAATACGGTCAAGAAGATCCCATTTAGCTTCATCCTTCATACATGTAAATGATCCAGAACAAGAAGCATCCAATAAATCCTTATCATGAAGAGGAAGCCTTGCATAGAAATTATTAATAACAATATTACTGGGGAGCTCATGAATGGGGCATTTGAGCATTAGTAACTTCAATATCCCCCATGCTTGGGCAATACTCTCTCCGTCATGAGGCCAAAAATTATATATATAATTCCAATCTCTATGAATTTCACCGGGAGGATAGAATTTAGAATAAAAGAGAGGCACAATTTCCTTCCATCCAATAGTCTGGCTATTTTTCAGCAGTTTGAACCATTCAACGGCTCGGCCTGTCAACGATATAGAGAATAATTTCCTCTTCACTTGGCCCATTTTAATACCTGCATACTTGAACAACTCGCATAATTCATGTAAAAAGAGAAAATGATCACCAGGATGGACAGTTCCATCACCTGAATATCAGTTATTCCTAACATGTTTAACAATCTTTATAGGTATTTTATAAGGATCCAAATCATCAGGCGGTGGGTCACTTACTACCCTAGCAGTGGCAGTAGTGCCCGCAAATAAGGACTCAAAAGGAGATCCAAACATAGTGTAATAAAGCAGTACACGGTAATAAAAACAACACTTACAGCAGAAGCTTCCTTTATAAATTCCACTTCCCAATAGCGCTTCACTCCCCGGCAACGGTGCCAGAAAATAGTCTTGATGACCCACAAGTACAGGGGGTGTATCGTAGTACTTTCGATAAATAAGAGTGTCGAACTCAACGAGGAGAAGAAGGTGTTGACAAGCAGTTTCGATGAAGGAATAACTGTAAATACTGAAAGATAAATTTGTAGGGGTTTTTGATATTGCAGATAAATAAAGTGCGAGTAAATGAGAAGAAGGTGTTGACAAGCAGTTTCGATCAAGGAATAACTGTAAATACTGAAAGATAAATTTGTAGGGGTTTTTGATATTGCAGATAAATAAAGTGCGAGTAAATAAAATGCAGTAATAATAACTGCAGCAAGTGTCCCAATCCTTTCTTCAGCAAAGGACAAGCCAGTGGGTTTACTTATGATTAACAAACGTTCTCGAGGACACACGGGAGGTTTCTGTCAAGTGCTTTTGTTCCATGCCACTGAATAATCTTAGGTGTTTTCATAAGTGTTGTGTGGGTGAACCTATGCTAATGTACCATCCCATCCAAGACTAATACATACTTGTGATTATACCCCTTACAAGCATCCGTAACTACAAGAAAGTAATTAAGAAACAAATCTAACCACAGCTTTAAACTCCGGGATCCTACGCTCCCTCGTGTAATGGTTTCCTAACAGGGGTTTAGGTTTCTGTCACTCCGGCAACCCCACAATTAGTAGCCAAATACATGATGCATTCCCCTAGGACCATAAATGGTGAAGTATCATGTAGTCGACGTTCACATGACACCACTAGAAGAATAACACCACAACTTAAATATCAAACATTAAATATTACTCAACATTACTTCACTACTAACAACTTGACTTCTCCCATGTCCTCAAGAATAACACGAACTACTCACAAGACATCATATGGATCATGATCATATGTGATATAATGGATGATAACAATCTGGTCATAAAGTGCAAACACCGATAAATCTCACAAGCATCAACTACTAACAAGTAATCCACACCGGGAGAGAGATCTAATGTAAAACAACGATAAAGGCCCCTAATTGTTATAGCGGGATGACGGTGGATGATGAGGGTGATGGTGCTAGTGGTGACGATGATGATGATGACGATCTTGATGATGCCCGGAGTGATGACGGTGACGATGGCGGTGATTTCCCCTCTCCGGAGAGGAATTTCTCCGACAGATTTCTCCCTGCCAAAGAGCTTTTCTCTCTGGGGAGTTTTTCGCCCCGAGGCGGCGGCGGAATAATTCTTCGACGATGGTATGAGGCTTAGGGTTCCCTGGGGGCCAAGTACGCCAAAAATATCCACCAGGGGTGGGCCAGGGTGGCCACACCACCTGGTGGCGCGACCAGGGGGCGCGCCACCTCATGGTGTGGGCCCCTGGTGGCCCCCCCCCTCTGGCTCCCCTTTTGCCTGGACTCCTCCTCTGAACTTCTAAGACACCCCGGGTGTCCCCCTTCTTCTTCTTCTGATCTTCTGAAATATGGTATCTCGAAAGTGCTTTTTCCATCAGATTTCTGGTCCCGGTGTTTATTCTCCAAAAATTATGAAACACGCAAAATAAGATAAAATAACATAAGGGATGCATCATAACATGAAATATATCGATGAATAACAGGAAGTTATGATATAAAATAGTGATGCAAAATGGACGTATCAGTTATCAATCCAGTAGGAGAAAGAGGATCTTTGGAAGGTTGATGCCACTAACGGTGGTGATGGCGCCTCACCGGTGTCAGCAACAACGTGGAACCTACACACAACACAACCAAAATACTTTGTCCCAACGGTACAGTGAGGTTGTCAATCTCACCGGTCTTGCTAAAAACAAAGATTGGACGTATAGTGTGGAAAATAATGTATGCTTGCAGCAAGTAAAAGAAGCAGGAAATTGTAGTGGTATGTTTAATAGTGTAAGAAAATGGACCGGGGTTCATAGGTTCACTAGTGGTGTCTCTCCATAAAAGATAGCATGCTGGGTGAACAAATTTCAGCTAGGCAATTGACAAATAAAGGTTGCACCATAGTGCACATCCATGACATGATGAATACTATGATATTTAGTGCGGGCATTACAACAATATACATGGACCGTAATCCAACTGCATCTATGACTAATAATCCACTCTCAGGTTATCATCCGAACCCTCTTAGGTATTAAGTTGTAAGCAATAGATAATCGCATTAAGCAATGTGTGTAATGTAAGCAATGATTGTGCACGCGGGCACTCACACCGTTTTTTTCTCCCTAGTGGCAACAACACATCCTCCCCCGTCACGTTTCTGTCACTCGAGCACATGCGAAAAGGAGGCATGAACTCAATATCGAGCATAAATACTCCCTCTTGGAGTTACTAGCAACTACTTGGCCAGAGCACCACTAGCAACGGAAAGCATGCAAGATCACAAATAACATATCCAATAAAAGACTATAATCAACTTGGCATAAGTTCAATATTCATCGGATCCCAGCAAACACATCACATAGAATTACATAAGAACAATCTCGATCATGTTAGGTAGCTCACGAGATCTAAACATGGAGGCATTGGAGGAGAAGACAACTATCTAGCTACAACATCCCTGATTTTTGGAAAGAGCAAAAATCACAAAAAATTGAAACTTTTGTTTTCATGTTATGCAAGTCACCAAAAACCAATGAGATGCAAGAAATAAAAGGAAAACAATACATAACTCAATGAAAATTTAAATTAAGAATCCATTATACCTCTATTCCATAAACCCTAAAACCCCATTCAAAATAAATATTCATTATTCAAAGAAATTGTTTTCTCTTAGAAAACCTTATTTTATAACATGTTTTCAAATCAACTATTACTTGGAAAATGTTTTATATCCTTTGAAACCAGAGAATTGTTACCTCTTAACAGTTTACATGCCTCAAAATTATTTTATGGGAATAACAACTACTTATATTGATATACAAATGATACTCTAAGTTTTTAAACATAAAGGAGTTAATATAAAATGCTTTTCTTTTTAAATAACATAAAATAAGACTTAAAAACAATATTATGACTTGTGGTATTTTTCCAAATTTTATTAAGACACTTTTGTATTTATTTAATTTTCTATTTAAAAATGGCATTAATTTCTATTAGTAAATCACTCATATCTTAAAAATATAAAATATAAAATGATGTGAAATGACTTTCAAAAAATATATATGACATGTATAATGTCTCTGAAATTTTTATCTAGACCATAACATCAATTGATTATTTTCTAATTATTAAAATGACATTAAGTACTATAAATGTTTTATTTATAATTGCAAAAAAATTAAATTCAAATGTGATGAAAAGTTTAAAAAAATGTTATAATCTGAAAATTTTAATTTTTTTGAATCAAATACAATTGGTTTGAGGTTAATTGGAGTCATAAAACAAAAGTTATTAAAAACAGAAAAAAAAAGATGACGTCATGACGACGTCATCGTCATCAACCTCTCGAAACGGAAGGAGACCGTTTCTCCCGAAAATTTTGCCCCGCAATTACTTGTATTTAACGCAATTAAATTCCTGCCAGAGACCATCTCCTTATAGCCATGGACCCCCTCTTCATTTCCCCTCTGACTCATTCCCAAATAGTTCCCCGAGGATGCAAGTATAGCTCACCGGAGTTTGTCCGCCCCGCCGCCATATTTCTTCGATTCCGGCAAGGTGAGAAAGTCCCCATGGCCTAGACCTAGCCCTTATTGATCCCCGTGGTCGTGCGCATCCCCTAATGCCCTCGGGCGAATTTTTTGTGCAATGTAGCAACGAGGCGAGCTCGTCCGCATCTCACTGGCGCCACCGGAGCTCCGTCTGCGTCGCACCACCGTTCCCGGAAGCGATGGAGGATGTCGTGGCCCTCTTCAAATTCGCGGTGACGCAGTGACACCTATGGACCACTTCCCCGTACTCGTAGCCCCCTGCAACCTTGCCGCCGTGGACACCCGAAGGTCGCCGGAGTTCGCGACCTCTCCATCTGCACGCTGCTGCCGTCCCAGAGAACCCCTGCATCGTCTCTTCCATGAAGACCCGAGCCGCAGCGCCGCCCTCGTCTCCATTTCCGGCGAATTCCGCCACCCGGTGAACTCCCTCCCTCTGTGTTTATTTCCTGCCGTTAGATCTAGATCCGACAACCCAATTATCGAAAGGGTATCGACGAAAATAGCGTAGCGCCGCGTGTCGCCTAGTCAGCTGCGCGTGCATTGCTTATCTATCGCTCGGTGCAACGCCTAACCGGCCCAAGCCCAATTCTTATCTGTCACACCGCGTGGAAAATAGCCATTTTCGGACCAGCCTGTCTCTGAAATTAATTCCCGAATAAAATTGGATTGTAATTTTGCACATTAGTCCCTAGAACTTTGAACCATCATAAATTTTTAACCACTTGGGAAAATTTGATAAATTTGGACTTTTTCAAATACCCTGGATCTGTAGAATCATTTAGCACTGTTCAAATTCAAAATTGACAAAGTTAAATTGGTTCGAATTCAAATATACTTGTTTGATGAATTTTGGCATAATTCAAATTCTACAAATCCAAAAATTACAAATAAAATATATTTGGAAACCTTAGGATGTGTACTTTCATATCCTGTGTTCCAAAATAATTTTTGAACAAATTAAAAATGAATTTAGATTTAAGTGGTCTAATTGAGTATTTTTTGACATATATTTATTTCTATAAATAATTTAAATATAGTTCCTTTTGCAAATTTGTTTCTTTTGGTAACCTTGAACCCGAGACATCTTTGCCCAACCATTTTGGATAGACAATTTCCATCACAGTGATCCACATAGTTTCTATACCATGGAAATTGTTTCTATCCCCTTTAACCTTGTTGTTGTGGCCAAAACCAAGTCCCTAGTATGTGTCAATACCATAAAGGACCAAGTAGTGAACCTCAAACACTAGTACCTTAGTATTTATATCTACTTCTACACTCCACTATTATTGCTTCAAGAATTCATCAAGTTAGGAAATGGAAAACAAGACTCGAGCAATAGAAGACACTTCACTTTCAACTTGGTGGCAACAAGTGGAGCTACAGTGAAGAACATTGAAGAAATTGAAGGGAGGACTTAGACTCCATAGAAACTAGAAGAAACTCAAGGAAGTACAAGTGTATGAAGAAATCAAGAAGAAAACATCTTCCTCTCTATTTCTATCTTTCTTATTTCCTTTCTTTCCAAATGTACTTATTGATATTTTGTGCCCATCCCACCTTGGACCAACTAGTGAG
This sequence comes from Alopecurus myosuroides, assembly GCA_028641055.1. Lineage (NCBI taxonomy): Eukaryota > Viridiplantae > Streptophyta > Magnoliopsida > Poales > Poaceae > Alopecurus > Alopecurus myosuroides. The sequence continues at coordinate 178,405,478 of CM054061.1, read as the reverse complement.
AAGACCATGAAGAATTTATCAAGTCCAAGAGAAGAATCCATCCAAGGAACAAGTCTACAATATATTCATGAAGATAATCTTCAAGAAGACAAGCATGTGAAGACTTGGAGCATCCACACAAGTTGAAGAATAACAAGTTGTTTTGACCAACCATTGACCCAAATGGAAAATCCCAAGACTTTATCTTGTTATATTTATTGATATGAAGTTAGTTGAACTTAGACCTACCCTAAACCAAAGTGGAAAGACTACCATAGAATCACTCAAAATATTTTTGGTGAAAACAACTAAGTGTTACACTTTTTTATATGTTACTTTGGTTGAAATAGTGAGATCACCTTGGTGAACTCTTGGAACTTCCTCGATAAGTATGGTTATAATAAAGTTAGATCACATCAAACTCAACCTAGTCCATACCAAGTAAACCCTTGGAATTTCCTTAACAAGTATTGAACCAAGAGAGAATGAACCTTCCAACTCAAACCTTGACCTTGTCCTAGCCATCTTGGTTAAACCCCTTTTGATATGTTAGTTGCTTTGTATGTTTTCTTCACTTATGTGTTTGATTGCTAGGATGCTCGTTTATTTTGTTATTGTGTTTTCAATGTATAGATTTTACAGAGAGCAACAATCTTTTGTGAAGAGAGTGTGAATTCTTCACCAACTTCAACAAGGCAAGTAACACACCATTCAACTACCCATTATTTTCTATATGCATTAGTTGATTTTGAGTAGTATGCATGATAGGAAATTTTACTAAGTTATAATATGCTATGCTATATCCTAGTAGTGTGTAGACATCCTTATATATTATTACTTTTGAAGTCTTGGTACTTAATGGATGCTTAGCCTTGCTACAAAAATTGTTTTACTTGATGTTGTGGAAGAATTCTAAGTAACAACTTCAATGAACCACCTGGGTGGAATGGTAATGCGGAGCTGTTGATAGTTGAGTGTCTCCCCGAGGGGAGTTCACTTGAAGGAATGCCACCCAAGAAAAAAGTTATTATGATGTTCGCCAAGTTTAGATTGCTTCTAGTGCAGTCTTTAGTCACTGTCTTGATCAACTAGGTTGTGAGGGTTCAGCCTGGGCTTGACAAGCAAATGTAGCATAATTATAGGTGGAACGGGTCTTGCCATTGGGTTGAATTCTTGATTCTGAAAGATCTCGTCTTGATTCTTCTCCTTTCCTTAATGCACTCAAGGTGTATAGGATGTTTGGGTTGAATTGAGTCTGAAGGTGAAAGTGCACAAACTCTGCAGAGTCAACAAACTAAGATCTTAGCCGTGTCCCCGGTTATGGACAACTATAAGAAGCTGGAAAAGGATGGACGGAAGAATCACATCACCATTTTCAATAAGTAAAATTTTGACGAAGTGAACAATAGTTGTGGTGCTTGGATCTTAGTCCAATGATGCCACCCTTTGGAAAGAAAAGTTTGTTTTACAAAAGTGATAGGAGAAAACTAGCTTTATGCAAACTTAGCCAAAACTCCACTCAGCCAAATAAGCATGTAGTATTAGTCTTGCCATTTATATCCACCATAGTGTTACTTGCCAATACATTAAATTGTATTGACTCCCTTGTGGCTGCATATTCCATCCTGCAGATGATTCTGAAGACGAGTGAGGATTTCGTTTAGGATCTCGAGTCTACCGCCAACATGTTTTGCATGTGGCACATGAAGAAGATGTGCTCAATGTTGTACTATGTTTTCCGATGTATTTCTTTGTTTTCTGCTAGTCTTCTAAGATTATGCAAGCTGTAATACTATTTTGTAAATACTGGATCATGCGATGTAATAGAATTTGATGCATTTGCATGATATCTCATCTTGTATTGTGGTGCTAGCAATTGATCCATGGACTAGCACAATAACACAGAGGTTCTTACATTATTTAAATGTGGGAACACTACAAAATGGTATCAGAGCATTGTGTTGCCTATATAATTCGAGACCCTAAGTTTGGAAAATACCCTAGGATTGAAAAATTTCTATGTTCAAACTTTCTAGAAACAAAACATATCATCTTAATTCTTCTCATATCATCTCATCTATTATTCACCTTCAGAATTTTCTAGATGACCTATCTCTTCAATACCATCAAGGAATGATTGTTAATGACCACACCATGAAGTTCAAGAAGTATTTTCACCACATGAAATGCCTACACTCAAGAAAATTGAAGAAAACTTGGAGAAATACCCAGACTTCACAACAATCAAGAACACCTCAAGACATCGAGGGAAGAATTTAAAGAAAACTCAAGAAGATATGGATGAGACCACCAATCTAGTTAATTTGTTAGAATAACATTAACGTGTTAGTGTATTGATCATACCAGTGATTGTGGTATGAAAATATTAGTTGTTTTTGAAAACTTTGTTGTTTGGTGTGATGAATGTGTTGCTATGTGTTGTTTGCAAGACGAGTTTCCCTGATCTACTGTGTTTGGGTAGGAATCTCCTTTAGCTATCTTTCTAATCTCTAATCATCCATGCTAAGCCAAACCAAAACCCACACTCATTCACCAACCATAGTGAGATGTCATTTGGTATGCAGCCACTGTGAAAGCACACATGAATCCTACAACCTCTATCCTTTTGAGACACAAGCCTTCCCATTTGAGGAATGCTAGTCTCAAATTGTTTTCTTCTGTGTGAAGGAACAATCACATCCATGACCAATGCCAACTACATCATAAGGAGCAGCAAGCGAATCAACAAGTGAAGAAAGACAAGTGAACCCCAAGTTGCATGAGCTATGAAGATTTCCGAGCCAACTACACCAAGGGAAGAAACAATGAAGAAACACAAATACCTAGTTTTTGTTACATAAGAGTTTTTACGCAACCCAATAGTATGAGAAAATGATAGTTTAGCTCAAGTTTGTCTTACAGATTGGAAACTTTCTGTTAGACAAGTGAGGTGACCTAGTGTTATTATACGAGATTCACCAATCTAAGTACATGGTAATGATTGAGTGCAACATGGATTGGCCCCCATGATGATTACTCACATTATTCACTTTTGTTATGAGGAATGGTAAATATGAGTGACATACCTATCAGAGAAACGACGATGTTAAACTTGAACCATAGAATGGTAGAATACAAAAATTACCCTATGTTAGTGTTGCTGAAAACGTACTATTTTTGGTGAGGATCAAGCCAACCTTGGAGGTATCAAACAAATGGAAGTTTTGCATGTCATGAGAGTTTCGTTAGAAATAGCATGGTGTTTGCCTTCAAGGATGACAACAACAAGATGGAATATTGCCAAGGACATCAAGAGACCAAGTTGAGAGTGACCCAATGACTTTTGATTGACCCAAAGGGTGACCCCTCAGTCTCAAAGGTAGTTCAACATATCTATGTTGGTCTACAGCTCTACCGCGAAGGAAAGTTTTACTCAAGCCAATCTGGAATCAAGCAACACTCCAATCTAATGAAAATAGACTACCCACAAAAGTTTCTTCTAAGGGTGGTAGCCCACCCAGTTGTTCTGGAACCCAGTCACCCAGACCTATCTTTCTTTCTAGCCTTCCCAAATATCGGGACGAGATTTCTTTTAAGGGTGGTAGTCTGTAACATCCCTGATTTTTCGAAAGTGCAAAAATCACAAAAAAATGAAACTTTTGTTTTCATGTTATGCAAGTCACCAAAAACCAATGAGATGCAAGAAATAAAAGGAAAACAATACATAACTCAACGCAAATTTAAATTAAGAATCCATTATACCTCTATTCCATAAACCCTAAAAGCCCATTCAAAATAAATATTCATTATTCAAAAAAAAATTCTCTAAGAAAACCTTATTTTGTAACATGTTTTCAAATCAACTATTACTTGGAAAATGTTTTATAGCCTTTGAAACCAGAGAATTATTACCTCTTAACAGTTTATATGCCTCAAAATTATTTTATGGGAATAACAACTACTTATATTGATATACAAATGATACTCTAAGTTTTTAAACATAAAGGAGTGAATATAAAATGTTTTTCTTTGTAAATAACATAAAATAAGACTTAAAAAACAAAATTATGACCTGTGGTATTTTTCCAAATTTTATTAAGCCAGTCTTGTATTTATTTAATTTTCTATTTAAAAAATGGCATTAATTGCTATTAGTAAATCACTCATATCTTAAAAATATAAAATATAAAAATGATGTGAAATGACTTTCGAAAATTATATATGACATGTATAATGTCTCTGAAATTTTTATCTAGACAATAACATCAATTTATTATTTTCGAATTATTAAAATGACATTAAGTACTCTAAATGTTTTATTTATAATTGCAAAAAAATGAAATTTCAAATGTGATGAAAAGATTACAAAAATGTTATAATCTAAAAGATTTAAATTCTATGAATGAAATGCAATTGGTTTGAGGTTAATTGGAGTCATAAAACAAAAGTTATTAAAAACATAAATTAAAAAAAGAAGGAAAAAGGATGACGTCATGATGACGTCATCGTCATAAACCTCTCGAAACGGAAGGAGACCGTTTCTCCCGAAAAATTTGCCCCGCCATTACTCGTCTTTAACACAATTAAAATCCTGCCAGAGACCATCTCCTTATAGCCCTGGACCCCTGCTTCATTTCCCCTCTGAGTCATTCCCAAGTAGTTCCCCGAGGACGCAAGTATTCCTCACCGGAGTTTGTCCGCCCCGCTGCCATTTTTCTTTGAAATCGGCAAGGTGAGCAAGTCCCCTGTAACAGCCCAAGTATGAAAACCTACCATTTAGAATGTTTGATTTCTTGTTATTAAGGTATTGCATCATGTCATCATATTGTTTCCATGTTGTTTGCTTTTGTTTCTAAATTGTTGCATTTGTTTTCCACTGTTTTCACAACTCAAATTCAAACCTTACTCAAACAATGTTTTCATACTTGTTCTGTTACAACTTTTGGAATAAAAATAACCAATAAAAACAACCCAATTGTTCTCATTTTATTTCCACATTGATCAACTAATAAAATGGTGCTTTTATTTCCATTAATCAATTCCAATTTGGTTTCAAATTCAAAGCAAAATCATCATCAACACCTCATTTGGAAATTATCAAATATCAAACCATTCCAATAATTCTAACCCAACTAATAATAGGGTTCACCCTATTAAATTGTGGTTTCTATTTTAATTAACCAAATATTCCAATTTCAAATCAAATTCTTTCAAACAGCACACAAGTTGAGTTATAACCAATTTATAAACATTATCCCTCCAATCAACTAATTTTAATCTTTTAATTCATAGGGGCTACCCTATCAAAATGCTTTTATTTCATAATGTTGACTTAATATGAAAATTCATTCAAAATTGGTTTAAATACCAAACAACAATTTATTTTCAAACCTTCTGTAAAACAAAAACTTGGCAGTGTTTTCTTTTGATCAAATTAGCTTAACCTAATTTTCCTACAATTTTACTAACCTAAAATATCTCCTTTTTCTTCCATTTGGTTTTCAGCAAAAAAAAATAATAAAAACAGAAAACAGGAAAATAGAAAAGAGAGAGGGAGAAAGCCAGCCAGCCCATCTCTCTTCTAACCTACCCCAAGCCCACCTCCTTGAAGCCCACCTACAACCCACGGGAGCGCCAGCCCGCACGCCCCTTTCTCCTTGGCCTTTGAGGCCCAGCCCGTCGGGCTGTCGTCACCTTCGTACGGAAGGGGAGCAGCGGGGGAATATGCCCCTCCCGTGGAGCTCCGAGCTCCACGTCGCCCCGCTCCACCTGCTACCCCTCCTCCTATTTAGCTAGGGCATCAGCGGTCTCGCAAACCCTAGCCTCCCTTCTCCATTCCCCGCCGCCGCCATCCTCCATCTCCTGCCCTTTTTCTTTTCTTCCAACACAACCGAAGCCATGAGTCCATGGGAGAGCTGGAGGAGCTCGGTGCCATCTCGTCTCAAACCTCGTACTCTCCGATCGTCGCGCCAAGAGCGATGACTCTGCTTCGTCACCCAAAAACGGGAGCCAGAGGAGCTGCGGAACAGCTGCGCCCACCTCGCACAATCGATGTCCGTCCGTGAGGAGCACAGCAAGGGCGCCGTCGTCTTCGACTCCGTTTGGCCTCCATCGTCGTCCTCTCCAGTTCGCCAAGATCCGCGGTGAGCCCTTGTTCCCCCCCTGCCAGCTCGTCTCCCTTCGGGCTCCAGAGCAACATCCACAGCCAGCGATCACCGGCGTTCTCCGTAGCGTCTGTCGAAACTGAAGTTTCGTCAGTTTCAGTTCCGCGCGCAGTGCTCACCTCAAAACCCCATGCACTCTGTATCCATACAACACAACAGCAGTAGCCCAGTGGTTGCCCACCGTGCAGCGCAACGCTAGCGCGCGGGTTCGAGTCCCGGCCGGCGCAAAACCCACCCTTTTTTGGCTATTATTCTTCACACACCCGTGGCCCACTGTCATTGACTCCTTCTGCCACGCGCGCGCCACGCTGGCCAAGGGTCCACTGGTCAGTGGCGTTGGGTAGGGTACATCTAGGTACCAAACCTATCTGCGCAATTTCTGTAATTCCAAAATGCATTTAAATAACAGAATTAATACCAAAACTTCAAACCTTAATATCTTTTAATCCATAATTCCAATAAATAAAAACTTTATATGTTTTCTGTTCCAAATTTCCTAATCTTTCCAAATAACCTATTTGTGTACTGTTTTGACAATTACAAATGCATTTAAAATTCAAATTTAAATAATTCAAATGCAAATTTCTAAAATCAATAGCTAATTCATTCTTAATCCAATAAATGCAAATAAAATATGTTTTCCATACCATTTCAACCCACCTTTCCAAATATAATTTTTGTTTCATGGTTTGAATAATTTAAATTGCCTAAATAATTTAATACTTGTTTAATTCAATTAAATTTGATAAAATCATAACTTGCTTAATATAAAATATTTTTGAACATGCAAAATATGTTTTCAAACCACCAAAGTGTGAACTTTGCAAATGTGAATTTGAATTTATGTTTTGACCAACTAAAATTCAAATAATATTCAAACTTGTTCTAAATTCAATTAAAACTTGTTTAATATTGTTTAATTCATAATAAATTCATCCTAATTCCAATTTCAATATTTGAAACATGTAATCCAACTAAAATTTGATGTTCTTTTCAAATATAAACTTTGCTAATTGTTTTGAACACTTTAACTTGATGAAAACAACAATTACTTGTGTGACATCAATAAGGAACCAAATTCTTAACATGACAAATAAAATCCCACACTTGTTTTATTCCTTTTCAACTTGCATCTATTGTTGTTATTTTGTTGTTTTCCTCATGCATACATCATGCTAACAACTCTCACATAATAATTAATTGTAAATCATTCGTTTCCACTTATTTCAATGGATCTTTCCATATGCAATCCAATTGCATATGGGTCCATTTAATTTGTGTTATCTTGTCAACTAGTTTACTATTGATGCATCAATTAAACTATCATGCATCATTCCTTTGATTGTGCATTATGCCATGATATTGATTGTTTATCTTTCTGCATTGTTTGTTTGCTTCTTCTCGGCTACACGACGACGTTGAGACCGACGATACTTACGACACCCTTCTAAGGATCTAGCTCAGTACCAGGCTACTGGGTTTTGCAGGCAAGTTATCACTCACATGAACCACTGTGTTCCTTTCAACATTGGTTACCGATACTTTCCGTTGTTCCTTTCTGCTAGCCTTAGTAGTTGTTGTTTCTGTTACGAACCTATCACATGAATCCCTTAAACCTGATATTGCCTCATCTCCCTTCCTACAACCCATTGTTTGAGCCAGTGTCTTACTAGCATGCTTAGGTTGTTTTGCTCGAGTCTGTTACCCGTTACTTTCTGTTATTACTTCATTATGTTCTGGGGGATCGATGTTTAATCAATCAATCAATCATGCTACTGTTAATTGTTTAATAATAAATTTGATGATAAGGCACCGGCAGGAGGCCCTGTGTGGTTTTGAGGCCTGCTAGTGTTGACCCTAATAGGAAAAGGGTCTTGTCTACTGATCCATGATGAGAGCACTAACCACATGTGGGAAGCGAGTATGGGCGCCCCCCTCAACTTGACCTGATTCGCATCTCGTCCAAATCGCCTCATTTAGTTCGTGTTTTCCATTTGCCGCATGCATGTTTTTTGCGAGCCCAGGCCAGGGTGGAACTTTCGTAGTCGGCATATAGGGGGACACGTTCTTAGAGTGCTATGAGGGTCCATTTTCTTCTGGGCTCGATTAGCCGTGCGCCCAAGGTGCTTTGGGCTTGATGCGAAGAATGGTTGGTTGTGTAGAGTACCCCGCTTGGTGGGTTAGCTTCCCATCTGGCGGGTTATTCTTGCGTGTACGGCCAAATTGGTGCAACCCTGCAGGGATAATCTTCTCGAGAAGCCGTGTTTTCCGCGGTTATGGATTACTTGGTGAAAGTACTGGCTAACAAGTACTCAGGACAACTTAAACCTAATGATTAACAATCTTCACCCCATGATTAACAACTTGACTAGTAATAGGCTTATTGACACAATAATCTGAACCATCATTAATCCAACTGTGTGAGTTATCCTCGGATTGCTTCTTTGGATAAGGGGCGAGATCCAGGACGGGTTTGTTTGAAGTTATCTTTCAGTTGGTTACAATCCTCGATCTTATCTCCTTTCTGTTAGCCGGCAGTTGTAGTATGTTTCTGTAGTTGTGTAGAGCAGCCAGTTGCAGCATCCTTTATATCCCCTTCCTTCCGTTGAACCCAAAGCATCTGTGCTTGGTGTTGACGGGTTACACTTTGGTGAACTGTGAGTCTTGCTTGCCAGTACGTTTATGTACTGACCCCTTTGGGGCTGTGGTTTCCGCAGACCTACGTTTCCGAGGATCTACATGGTGGCTACTACGTGGAGTATGACGAGACTGCTGACGAGTAGATAGCGGACCCGGGCAGGATCCGAGACTTCGTGGATGGGCTCCGTCTGTTTGTTTCCGGCCTCTTAGGCCTATTTGGTTCTTGTCTGTACTCAGACATGTTGAATGCTTCCGCTGTATTGTAACGATGTATTGTTGGGGCATGTGCCCTCTGAATGATTGTATTTGCTATCTCTGCTCTAATGAGAGCCATTTGCAACTTATTTCAATCTTTTGTGTCGTAGAGATCTGTTGTGATATCACTTGTTAAACGCCGTTGACGTACCATGTGTGTATGGTTTGAAGTACGTCGACGGAAGTGCCTTTGATCTCTAGTGGATAGTTTACATCGACGATGGAATAGCAGGGCTTGTGTTGTCGCGCATAAGCGCAGGCCTACCAGGAAGCTGGGACGTGGGAGCAGTTATGCCCCATAATCCAAGCATCTGCTATCCAGTTCGTACGGTGAGTATCCCCTAGAAATCAGGGTGCGACAAATGGTATCAGAGCCTGTCTGCCTGTAGGATCCCTTTTTACTGGTCGCAGTTGAGTCTAGAAACTATTTTGTAGCTATATAGGAAAAATGAAACGTGAGAGTAGGAATTCTGTTCTTTTTCTTCTTTTCCCCACCCTCCCTCCCTTTTTCTGGTAAGGAAGTGCAACGTTGATTTCTCCCTTCTCATCTAAACTTTCAAGTTAGGATTTCACGTGTTTTGGGTTCTCCGTAGTACCTCAGGAGTTTTGTTCTCGTTTTCCCCGGTGTTGCTTCGTTATCCTGTTCTTCTAAAGAACATTTCGTCCGTTGAAATCTTGATGTTGTTTCCACTTCAATTCTTCTACCGGCGTTAAATAAAAGTTCCCCGTTCATCTGCTAAACTCTATTCCAGCTAAAGTGTTGTTTCATACCGGAGCATCACATTCCTTTGTGTCAAAAATCTTTGCCATAAAAAAATACCTAATTCTGGTTCCACTAAGCAATCAAATCACCGTTCACTCTCCGGAATCTCAAATGTTGACTTCCAACATAAGTAAGAACAATCCAATTCTAATGGGAGGCCACATATTCCTTGTTTCTCTCATGTTGCTGGGAAATTCTGACATTGATGTCATTCTTAGTTTTGGATTGATGTCAATAACTCTGTTAAACCATTCTAGCCAGATAATCTATTCTCCAAATGGGTCAAGTTCTTTTCAGCTATACACCCTCCATACAAAACCTATACCTCTCCCTTTACTTGAAATGTTCCGGTGGTTTCCAAATTCCCTGACGTCTATCCAATGTGCATGATGTGTTTCACGTGTCACAGCTCAAAAGGATCTTCCCAAGAAGTTTCCGGACCTTTCTTTTCTCAGTAGGAATCTCGGGGCGCGATTCCTTCAAGGGGGGGCGTTTTGTAACAGCCCAAGTATGAAAACCTACCATTTAGAATGTTTGATTTCTTGTTATTAAGGTATTGCATCATGTCATCATATTGTTTCCATGTTGTTTGCTTTTGTTTCTAAATTGTTGCATTTGTTTTCCACTGTTTTCACAACTCAAATTCAAACCTTACTCAAACAATGTTTTCATACTTGTTCTGTTACAACTTTTGGAATAAAAATAACCAATAAAAACAACCCAATTGTTCTCATTTTATTTCCACATTGATCAACTAATAAAATGGTGCTTTTATTTCCATTAATCAATTCCAATTTGGTTTCAAATTCAAAGCAAAATCATCATCAACACCTCATTTGGAAATTATCAAATATCAAACCATTCCAATAATTCTAACCCAACTAATAATAGGGTTCACCCTATTAAATTGTGGTTTCTATTTTAATTAACCAAATATTCCAATTTCAAATCAAATTCTTTCAAACAGCACACAAGTTGAGTTATAACCAATTTATAAACATTATCCCTCCAATCAACTAATTTTAATCTTTTAATTCATAGGGGCTACCCTATCAAAATGCTTTTATTTCATAATGTTGACTTAATATGAAAATTCATTCAAAATTGGTTTAAATACCAAACAACAATTTATTTTCAAACCTTCTGTAAAACAAAAACTTGGCAGTGTTTTCTTTTGATCAAATTAGCTTAACCTAATTTTCCTACAATTTTACTAACCTAAAATATCTCCTTTTTCTTCCATTTGGTTTTCAGCAAAAAAAAAAAATAAAAACAGAAAACAGGAAAATAGAAAAGAGAGAGGGAGAAAGCCAGCCAGCCCATCTCTCTTCTAACCTACCCCAAGCCCACCTCCTTGAAGCCCACCTACAACCCACGGGAGCGCCAGCCCGCACGCCCCTTTCTCCTTGGCCTTTGAGGCCCAGCCCGTCGGGCTGTCGTCACCTTCGTACGGAAGGGGAGCAGCGGGGGAATATGCCCCTCCCGTGGAGCTCCGAGCTCCACGTCGCCCCGCTCCACCTGCTACCCCTCCTCCTATTTAGCTAGGGCATCAGCGGCCTCGCAAACCCTAGCCTCCCTTCTCCATTCCCCGCCGCCGCCATCCTCCATCTCCTGCCCTTTTTCTTTTCTTCCAACACAACCGAAGCCATGAGTCCATGGGAGAGCTGGAGGAGCTCGGTGCCATCTCGTCTCAAACCTCGTACTCTCTGATCGTCGCGCCAAGAGCGATGACTCTGCTTCGTCACCCAAAAACGGGAGCCAGAGGAGCTGCGGAACAGCTGCGCCCACCTCGCACAATCGATGTCCGTCCGTGAGGAGCACAGCAAGGGCGCCGTCGTCTTCGACTCCGTTTGGCCTCCATCGTCGTCCTCTCCAGTTCGCCAAGATCCGCGATGAGCCCTTGTTCCCCCCTGCCAGCTCGTCTCCCTTCGGGCTCCAGAGCAACATCCACAGCCAGCGATCACCGGCGTTCTCCGTAGCGTCTGTCGAAACTGAAGTTTCGTCAGTTTCAGTTCCGCGCGCAGTGCTCACCTCAAAACCCCATGCACTCTGTATCCATACAACACAACAGCAGTAGCCCAGTGGTTGCCCACCGTGCAGCGCAACGCTAGCGCGCGGGTTCGAGTCCCGGCGCAAAACCCACCCTTTTTTGGCTATTATTCTTCACACACCCGTGGCCCACTGTCATTGACTCCTTCTGCCACGCGCGCGCCACGCTGGCCAAGGGTCCACTGGTCAGTGGCGTTGGGTAGGGTACATCTAGGTACCAAACCTATCTGCGCAATTTCTGTAATTCCAAAATGCATTTAAATAACAGAATTAATACCAAAACTTCAAACCTTAATATCTTTTAATCCATAATTCCAATAAATAAAAACTTTATATGTTTTCTGTTCCAAATTTCCTAATATTTCCAAATAACCTATTTGTGTACTGTTTTGACAATTACAAATGCATTTAAAATTCAAATTTAAATAATTCAAATGCAAATTTCTAAAATCAATAGCTAATTCATTCTTAATCCAATAAATGCAAATAAAATATGTTTTCCATACCATTTCAACCCACCTTTCCAAATATAATTTTTGTTTCATGGTTTGAATAATTTAAATTGCCTAAATAATTTAATACTTGTTTAATTCAATTAAATTTGATAAAATCATAACTTGCTTAATATAAAATATTTTTGAACATGCAAAATATGTTTTCAAACCACCAAAGTGTGAACTTTGCAAATGTGAATTTGAATTTATGTTTTGACCAACTAAAATTAAAATAATATTCAAACTTGTTCTAAATTCAATTAAAACTTGTTTAATATTGTTTAATTCATAATAAATTCATCCTAATTCCAATTTCAATATTTGAAACATGTAATCCAACTAAAATTTGATGTTCTTTTCAAATATAAACTTTGCTAATTGTTTTGAACACTTTAACTTGATGAAAACAACAATTACTTGTGTGACATCAATAAGGAACCAAATTCTTAACATGACAAATAAAATCCCACACTTGTTTTATTCCTTTTCAACTTGCATCTATTGTTGTTATTTTGTTGTTTTCCTCATGCATACATCATGCTAACAACTCTCACATAATAATTAATTGTAAATCATTCGTTTCCACTTATTTCAATGGATCTTTCCATATGCAATCCAATTGCATATGGGTCCATTTAATTTGTGTTATCTTGTCAACTAGTTTACTATTGATGCATCAATTAAACTATCATGCATCATTCCTTTGATTGTGCATTATGCCATGATATTGATTATTTATCTTTCTGCATTGTTTGTTTGCTTCTTCTCGGCTACACGACGACGTTGAGACCGACGATACTTACGACACCCTTCTAAGGATCTAGCTCAGTACCAGGCTACTGGGTTTTGCAGGCAAGTTATCACTCACATGAACCACTGTGTTCCTTTCAACATTGGTTACCGATACTTTCCGTTGTTCCTTTCTGCTAGCCTTAGTAGTTGTTGTTTCTGTTACGAACCTATCACATGAATCCCTTAAACCTGATATTGCCTCATCTCCCTTCCTACAACCCATTGTTTGAGCCAGTGTCTTACTAGCATGCTTAGGTTGTTTTGCTCGAGTCTGTTACCCGTTACTTTCTGTTATTACTTCATTATGTTCTGGGGGCTCGATGTTTAATCAATCAATCAATCATGCTACTGTTAATTGTTTAATAATAAATTGATGATAAGGCACCGGCAGGAGGCCCTGTGTGGTTTTGAGGCCTGCTAGTGTCGACCCTAATAGGAAAAGGGTCTTGTCTACTGATCCATGATGAGCGCACTAACCGCATGTGGGAAGCGAGTATGGGCGCCCCCCCTCAACTTGACCTGATTCGCATCTCGTCCAAATCGCCTCATTTAGTTCGTGTTTTCCATTTGCCGCATGCATGTTTTTTGCGAGCCCAGGCCAGGGTGGAACTTTCGTAGTCGGCATATAGGGGGACACGTTCTTAGAGTGCTATGAGGGTCCATTTTCTTCTGGGCTCGATTAGCCGTGCGCCCAAGGTGCTTTGGGCTTGATGCGAAGAATGGTTGGTTGTGTAGAGTACCCCGCTTGGTGGGTTAGCTTCCCATCTGGCGGGTTATTCTTGCGTGTACGGCCAAATTGGTGCAACCCTGCAGGGATAATCTTCTCGAGAAGCCGTGTTTTCCGCGGTTATGGATTACTTGGTGAAAGTACTGGCTAACAAGTACTCAGGACAACTTAAACCTAATGATTAACAATCTTCACCCCATGATTAACAACTTGACTAGTAATAGGCTTATTGACACAATAATCTGAACCATCATTAATCCAACTGTGTGAGTTATCCTCGGATTGCTTCTTTGGATAAGGGGCGAGATCCAGGACGGGTTTGTTTGAAGTTATCTTTCAGTTGGTTACAATCCTCGATCTTATCTCCTTTCTGTTAGCCGGCAGTTGTAGTATGTTTCTGTAGTTGTGTAGAGCAGCCAGTTGCAGCATCCTTTATATCCCCTTCCTTCCGTTGAACCCAAAGCATCTGTGCTTGGTGTTGACGGGTTACACTTTGGTGAACTCTGAGTCTTGCTTGCCAGTACGTTTATGTACTGACCCCTTTGGGGCTGTGGTTTCCGCAGACCTACGTTTCCGAGGATCTACATGGTGGCTACTACGTGGAGTATGACGAGACTGCTGACGAGTAGATAGCGGACCCGGGCAGGATCCGAGACTTCGTGGATGGGCTCCGTCTGTTTGTTTCCGGCCTCTTAGGCCTATTTGGTTCTTGTCTGTACTCAGACATGTTGAATGCTTCCGCTGTATTGTAACGATGTATTGTTGGGGCATGTGCCCTCTGAATGATTGTATTTGCTATCTCTGCTCTAATGAGAGCCATTTGCAACTTATTTCAATCTTTTGTGTCGTAGAGATCTGTTGTGATATCACTTGTTAAACGCCGTTGACGTACCATGTGTGTATGGTTTGAAGTACGTCGACGGAAGTGCCTTTGATCTCTAGTGGATAGTTTACATCGACGATGGAATAGCAGGGCTTGTGTTGTCGCGCATAAGCGCAGGCCTACCAGGAAGCTGGGACGTGGGAGCAGTTATGCCCCATAATCCAAGCATCTGCTATCCAGTTCGTACGGTGAGTATCCCCTAGAAATCAGGGTGCGACATCCCCATGGCCTAGACATATCCCTTATTGATCGCCCTGGTCGTGCGCATCCCCTAATGCCCTCAGGCGAATTTGTTGTGCAGTGTAGCAACGAGGCGAGCTCGTCCGCATCTCGTCGGCGCCACCGGAGCTCCGTCTGCGTCGCACCACCGTTCCCGGAAGCGATGGAGGATGCCATGGCCCTCATCGAATTCACGGTGACGCCGTGAGACCTGTGGACCACTTCCCCGTGCTCGTAGCCCCCTGGAACCTTGCCGCCGTGGAGACCCGAAGGTCACCGGAGTTCGCGACCTCTCCATCCGCACGCCGCGGCCGTCCCAGGACATCATAGCCCACGCAACTGCCACCATCCTCTCCGCCGTGACGCGTTGGTCCTCATCGTGCCCCTCCCCGTCCTAGAGAACCTTTGCATCGTCTCTTCCGTGAAGACCCGAGCCGCAGCGCCGCCCTCGACTCCATTTCCGGCGAATTCCGCCGCCCGGTGAGCTCCCTCCCTCTGAGTTTATTTCCTTCCGTTAGATCTAGATCCGACGACCCAAGTTAAACCACTTATCGAAATGGTATCGACGAATAGTGTAGCGCCGCGTGTCGCCTAGTCAGTTGCGCACGCATTGCTTATCTATCGCTCGGTGCAACGCCCAACCGGCCCAAGCCCAATTCTTATCCGTCACACCGCGCGGCAAATAGCCATTTTCGGCCCAGCCTGTCTCTGGAATTAATTCCCGAATAAAATAGAATTGTAAGTTTGCAGATTAGTCCCTAGAACTTTAACCATCATAAATTTTTAATCACTTGGCCAAATTTGATAAATTTGGACTTTTTGAAATCCCCTGGATTTGTAGAATATTTTAGCACTGTTCAGATTCAAAATTGACAAAGTTAAATTGGTTAAAATTCAAATATGCTTGTTTGATTAATTTTGGCATGATTCAAATTCTATAAATCCAAAAATTACAAATAAAATATATTTGGAAACCTTAGAATGTGTACTTTCATATCCTTTGTTCCAAAATAATTTTTGAAAAAATTAAAATTGAATTTAGATTTAAGTGTTCTAATTGAGTATGTTTTGACATAGATTTATTTAAATAAATAATTTCAATATAGTTCCTTTTGCAAATTTGTTTATTTTGGTAACCTTGAACCAGAGACATATTTTCCCAACCATTTTGTACACCCTTGTACCATGGTCATGTTTTCTTAGCCAAACTTCCATCATAGTGATCCACATAGTTGCTATACCATGGAAATTGTTTCTATCCCCTTTAACCTTGTTGTTGTGGCCAAAACCAAGTCCCTAGTATGTGTCAATACCATAAATAACCAAGTAGTGAACCTCAAAAACTAGTACCTTAGTATTTCTATCTACTTCTCCACTCCCCTATTCTTGCTTCAATAATTCATCAAGTTAGGAAATGGAAAACAAGAATCAAGCAATAGAAGACACTTCACTTTCAACTTGGTGGCAACAAGTGGAGCTACAAGGAAGAACATTGAAGTAATTGAAGCGAGGACTTAGACTCCATAGAAACTAGAAGAAACTCAAGGAAGTACAAGTGTATGAAGAAATGAAGAATAAAACATCTTCCTCTCTCTTTCTATCTTTCTTATTTCCTTTCTTTCCAATTGGACTTAGTGATATTTTGTGCCCATCCCACCTTGGACCAACTAGTGAGAAGGCCATGAAGAATTTATCAAGACCAAGAGAAGAATCCATCCAA
This sequence comes from Alopecurus myosuroides, assembly GCA_028641055.1. Taxonomy (NCBI): domain Eukaryota; kingdom Viridiplantae; phylum Streptophyta; class Magnoliopsida; order Poales; family Poaceae; genus Alopecurus; species Alopecurus myosuroides. The sequence goes on along the minus strand of CM054061.1, from coordinate 178,388,793 downwards.
GGAACAAGTCTACAATATATTGATGAAGATGATCTTCAAGAGGACAAGCATGTGAAGACTTGGAGCATCCACACAAGTTGAAGAATAACAAGTTTTTTTGTCCAACCATTGACCCAAATGGAAAATCCCAAGACTTTATCTTGTTATATCTATTGATACGAAGTTAGTTGAACCTAGACCTACCCTAAACCAAAGTGGAAAGACTAACTTAGAATCACTAATTTTTTTTTTTGAAAACAACTAAGTGTTACACTTTGTTATGTGTTACTTTAGTTGAAATAGTCAGATCACCTTGGTTAACTCTTGGAACTTCCTCAACAAGTATGGTTATAATAAAGTTAGGTCATATCAAACTCAACCTAGTCCATCCCAATTAAACCCTTGGAATTTCCTTAACAAGTACTGAACCAAGAGAGAATGAACCTTCCAACTCAAGCCTTGACCTTGTCCTAGCCATCTTGGTTAAACCCATTTTGATATGTTAGTTTCTTTTTATGTTTTCTTCACTTATGTGTTTGATTGCTAGGATGCTCGCTTATTTTTTTATTGTGTTTTCAATGTATAGATTGTACGAAGAGCAACGATCTTTTGTGAAGAGAGTGTGAATTCTTCACCAACTTCAACAAGGCAAGTAACACACCATTCAACTACCCATCATTTTCTATATGCATTAGTTTATTTTGAGTAGTATGCATGATAGGAAATTTTGCTAAGTTATATTATGCTATGCTATATCCTAGTAGTGTGTAGACGTCCTTATATATTATTACTTTTTAAGTCTTGGTACTTAGTGGATGCTTAGCCTTGCTACAAAAATTGTTTTACTTGATGTTGTGGAAACATTTCTATGATGATTCACCATTGTATTGAATCCCTTGTGGCTGCATATTCCATCCTGCAGATGATTCTGAAGACGAGGGAGGATTTCGTTTAGGATCTCGAGTCTACCGCCAACAAGCTTTGCCTGTGGCACATGAAGAAGATGGGCTCAATGTTGTACTATGTTTTCCGATGTATTTCTTTGTTTTCTGCTAGCTTCTAAGACTATGCAGGTTTTAATACTATTTTGTAAAGACTGGATTATGCGATGTAATAGAATTTGATGCATTTGCATGATATTTCATCTTCTACTGTGGTGCTAGCAATTGATCCAGGGACTAGCACAATAACACAAATGTTCTTACATTATTTAAATGTGGGAACACTACACTACTGCTATGGTCCCGTAGTCTAAGGATGAACTACTCACGCATCACTCCGGAGGCAGGCATGGTGATGAAGAGGCCTCCAGTGATGATCTCCTCTCCAGCAGGGTGCCGGGGCCCGGGAGACAGCTTCAGAACCCCCCGATCTAGGGTTAACGACGACAGCATCTGTGGAACTTTTCGGGGATTTTTTTATCACGTATCTAGGGTTTTCCATCCGAGGGGATAAATAGGCGAAAGGGCAGAGGAGGTGGAGCCCTGGGGGGCCCACACCACCCCCTGGCGCGGCCAAGGGAGGGGGCGCGACACCCCATGGTGTGGGCCCCCTAGTGCCCCTCTTCGACTCCTCTTTGGTCTTCTCGACGCTTTCGGGGAAAATAGGACTTCCGGGCTTCGAATTTTCCAATTCCGAGAATATGTCCAGAACAACTTTTCTGAAACTAAAAACAGCAGAAAACAGGGAACTGGCTCTGTGGCATCTTGTCAATAGGTTAGTCCGGAAAATCGATAAAAATGGCATAAAGAAGGGAGAAAATATGTAGCAATTGGCATAATATTATCATGGAGCATCAGAAATTATAGATACATTGGAAACGTATCAAGCATCCCCAAGCTTAGTTCCTACTCGTCCTCGAGTAGGTAAACGATAAAACAATAATTTCTGAGGTGACATATTACTAACATAAACTTAATCATAAAAATGTAAAAGCATATGTAAGCTGAGATCATAGAACTTTTAACACAAACATGATAAATAGAACTTTAATAATAAAGCATGTCAATCACTTTTCATCATGAGAAGTATCTCAAATAAAAGGCCATGAATAACAATGCAAAGAAAGATATATGTTTGTTTCAGGTATAGAGAAAGCATGGCAAAGTGATATTTCGCTAGTCCTTAAGAGTGGGGCAAAACATAAATGCTAGGACACCTTCAAAGTTCACGAGGACGACTAGAGCAAATAGTTTGAGAACAAACAATAACACATATGAATCAATTAATAATGTTTGTGGGACAAATGCACATACAACTCAGAATGGCAAAAATGCTCTCTCAACTGTGCATAAAGTTAGAAGATGGAGACTCAACATAAAAGTAAAAGAAAGGCCCTTCGCAGAGGGAAGCAGGGATCACTCATGTGCTAGAGCCTTTTATTTTATTAAACAGAGGTATTAAAAGTTTGACACTCCCCCCATCCATCTTTCACAAACGATGTCTAACCGAATCCTCGGGTTCCTGCCAACAATCACATACCATGGAGGAGTGTCTATATTTCGAGAGATGTATGCTAATATCAACGAATGGTAAACAGAAAATACAGTACGTCACAAGCCAACTGGATTCACAAGATCGGCTCCCATATGAAGGACGCATATGGGTAGAAGGTCATCCCTCTTTCTCTTTTGTTTACACAGTTATGCTTTGACTGATAAATCAGATGCAAAAATAGTGAAGAGATTTTTGTGTATTAATTTGGGGCTGGGCACCCTGCTGCCAGCTCTTGTATCATTTGGATAAGCGGATGAATCCACTATTCCATGGTGTGAAATCCAATCAACAAGTGAGATAAAGATTCTCTATTTACAATCTCATGAGCAAAAACAGGAACATAAAACACGAGTAATTTTGAATGTTTTAAAGGTAACACATGAGCAATTTACTTGGAGTGGAAGTTAAATACCACATGTAGGTAGGTATGGTGGACACAGTGGAAAAACTTGGCTTTAGGGAGTTGGATGCATGAGTAGAGCTCATACTCAGTACAGGTGGAGGCTAGCAAAAGACAGGGAGCGACAAATCAAGAGAGCATAAGAGCGATAATCATGCATAGTGACAAAAAAATCATTAATTAAAGCATAAGCGGTATCACATGTTCAAAAACTAAATGATCATAGAGGCTATTAGTTACTGGTTCATAGTCATAAACATGGTGTGAGCATGCGCCAAGTCAACCAAATAAAACATTCGAAAGAGAATACCATAAATTTATGCTTTAAGATGACAAGAACAAATCATGAATCTTTCGATGGCACATTAAACAATCTCAGCTATTTGAGGCTAATCATACTACTCAATAATCACAAGGATTTAAAACTAAAATAACATCTAGCATGATACGAAAAAGTTCTAGCCACAGTCTATACAAGCTTCTACTTGCACCATTAAAAATTCTACTTTAAACATCAGTTTCTTCTCCCAACAAGCACCATACAACATATGTTTTAACAAAAATTCTCCAAATGCTACAACAAGAAAACATGAGAGTACTCACATAACACTACTAAAACTAACAACTCTGATAAGAGATGCATGGAAAACAGGAGCTAAATAAATGCACCATCCAAAAAAAATTAAGAATACAAAGTATTCCCATGAAAAAGCGGAGCATGTCACTCTCTGATAAAAGAATGTTGGGGTCCAACCAAGCTTATTGAAAAAATAAAAATAAAACTGAAAGCAAAAAAATAAAATACGCTGCAAGTAAAGCACATAAGATGTGACCGAATAAAAATATAGTTTCACTAGAAGTGACCTGATAATTTGTTGATGAAGAAGGGGATGCCTTGGGCATCCCCAAGTTTAGACGCTTGAGTCTTCTTGGAATTTGCTAGGATTTACCAACGGGTCATCCCGAAGCTTAGGCTCTTCACTCCTCTTGATCACGTCATATCATCCTCTTCTCTTGACCCTTGAAAACTTCCTTCACACCAAACTTCTCATAATCTTTATTAGCAACGTTAGTGCGATCGAAATAATAAATTCACATGGTTCAGTTTCAACACAAGCCTAACACTAAAAAACACATTAGCTAATGTCACAACTTTTTTTGAACTCTTTTTATCAAAAGAACACCAAAAGAAAGAGATTAAGATGCAAATGCAATTATTGGCACAAATCTGTCAAAACAGGACAACAGGTAAACATGATTTTTTCGAAAATCTTTTGTTGCTCAAATCAAAAAGTGGTAAACTAAGAAAATTTGCGTATATAGCCCAGGATTACGCACAAAAAAACTGAGATCATTTTGAATTTTCTGTGATTTTATACGAAATTAACAGTGGATAGAAGAAATCTGTTTCATGCGCAGAAATCCGAAATATAGTCTCAACTTTCCACTAGAGGCTTTACTTGGCTCAACAAAAACACAAAATAAAATATACAGCGGGGTTGCTAAGGAAATGTAAAACACCCAGGTGCAAATAAAACAAAAGAAAACAAAGGAAAACAGGTTGAAAACAGAGAAATAAAACAGGTTGTCTCCCGGTAGCGCTTTTCTTTAACGCCTTTCAGCTAGGCACATAAAGCCAGAAGATGCTCACATAATAAATATGCGTTAAGCAAAAGAGATCATCAAGAATAAAGTATAAAACATATTTAAGTCTAACCCACTTCCTATGCACATGAATCTTATAAAGAAATAAATTCAAGAAGCTCAAACTAGAAATAATGGAAAGGTAGAACAAGAACAACTTCAAACCTTTCAACAAAAAGAGAGGTGTTTTAGTAACATGAAAATTCCTACAACCATACTTTCCTCTATCATAATAACTTTCAGTAACATCATGAACAAATTCAACAACATAATTATCACATAAAGCATGTTTGTCCATATCAAGCTCCAAAATAGTGGGATCAAAATTTAAAATCAGCTCCTCTTTTTTCCCACTTTTAGCAATATCAAAACAAGATGATTGATCACTCATAAAAGGTATAGGACACATTGTAGCAATCCTATTTTCAGTAGCATTATAATTTATAACATCAATTAACATAGGACCATCATCAAGAGCATTATCATAAGATTTATCCATGTAGCATGGATTATCATAAATAAAGTAGCAATATCATTCTCACAAGTTTCATTCATAGTAGTATCAAGTTCACAAGTATAGCAAGTATCAATTTCATCAAATAATGTATGAGTGAAAGAGTTGCTATCATTGGGAGGTAGACATGGGTTCCATTCTTCCTCCTCTTGATCATCACTCTCCTCCTCTTTTTTCATCCAATGAGCTTCAACAGTTCCTTCTTCCATAGGTTCCTGCAAGGCATTCGTCTCTTCCTTAGGTTGAGATCATTTATTAAGATATTCCATTATGTAGTAATTACAATCCCTGTAATTATCAAAGCAATATTCAAGTATAGCATAAATCTCGTATTTATAAGGTGCATCATCAATACTTTCAGGTAAATAGGCAATTTCGAATGCACCCTTCCAAGCAATAAATTCTTCAATTTGTTCCACATCATATAATTCATAATTTCCCTTAACATAAGAACATATGGTAACATCATCATTATACTCACATTGAAAAGGGAGGTGTTTATACCTCCTACAGCAGCAAGATTTATCAAAACAGTAAGTAACATTATAAGTAGAGCACAGGTTTTTAGCATAGTCATGCAATTTATTAATTTTCTCCCATAAGTGTATCCCTTTTTGAAGGGTAAGTTGCATAGAAAATAAAAAATTTCCTACGCGAGAGATACCCGAAGGGCCAAGATCTAATCTAGGAGATGAAGTGCAACGTGGATAAAGAGAGTCTTAAGAAAACATACCCTCGAAGACTCTAAGCGTTACGAGATCAAATCTCGTTGTTGGCGTAGTCGTACTCACACCGAGCCCGAGATAGAGAAGATGTGCACCGCAATCTGGCGGTGCCTCCGTGATAGGTCACACGTACGGCTCGATGAAGACCTCCGTTCCCTCGATCCAGCGGGGTAGCGGAAGTAGAGGATCCCCCAGAACTCCAGCAACACGACATCATGGTGGTGGTGAAGAATCCCACGGCCAGGGCTTCGCAAAGCTGGAGACCATAGAATGGAGCAGCGGTTGGAGAGGAAAGGAGGTGGGACAATTGCGTGAGGAAGAGGAGCCCTCACCCTCCTTTTATAGGGAGAGGGAGGCAACCCAAGAGGGGGGTGCAGCCAGCCATGGTGGTGCCCCCACCTCTTCCCTCTCCATGTGAGTGGAAGCCCCACTCACACCCACTCATGCTCCCATAATTTCCCACTTGGAAAATCCAAAGGTTTTTCTTTAATAAATAAATAAAACATCTTTATTTCTTTATTTCAGCATTTGTTAATTCTATTAACAAACATTTGCATATAGCACCTCGAATCATTTGTTAATTCCATTAACAACCATTCGACAAAAAACCCCTTGAACTATTTCAATTTTCCCCGAAACAATTTCAGTGTTGTCCAAAACATTCTTCGATATTCCGTATCCTCTCAAATGCTTCATCGAACCTTAAGCGTGTAACCCTACGGTTCGCGAACAACATAGACATGATCGAGACACCTCTCCGATCTATAATCAATAGCGGGATTTGGAGATCCGTGAAGACTCCTATATATTCAACGATGACTCTTGTGATCGTGTGAACCATCAACGTCGTAACTATTCCCTTTGTCTCGCGATATTTTACTTGTTCGAGATCCGATCATTGGTATCAACCATACCTAGTTCGATCTCGTTACCGACAAGTACTCTTTTACTTGTTCCGTGATATGACATCCTTGTGACCTAGTCACGTGGTTGCAAGCGGTGTCGATGTGATATCACCGAGAGGGCCCAGAGTATATCTCTCCGTCATTTGGATGGACAAATCCCACTCTTGATCCATGAGCCTCAACTAACACTTTCCGAATACCCAACGGCACCTTTATAGTCACCCTGTTATGACGTGAACGTTTGATGACATCAAAGCACCCTTCCGGTATTAGTGATTGACATGATCTCATGGTCTAAGGAATAAGGTTACTTCGTATGTAATACATAACAACATAAACTAAATGAATTGATCGTATTGTTATAACTAGTTTAGGTTTATGTTCATCACAATATTCACCTAATGACATGACCTCGTTATTAACAACATCCAATGTTCATGATCAGGAAACCTTGATCATGAGTTAATCAACGAGCTAGTTAAAAGAGAGGCTTTACTAGGAACCATTGTTTGTTTATTAAACACCCATGTATCAACGTTTCCGGTTAATACAATTCTAGCATGAGAAATAAACTTTCATCATAAACAAGGAATAAGATAATAACAACTTTATTATTGCCTCTCGGGCATATTCCCTTCAGTCTCCCACTTGCACTAGAGTCAATAATCTAGTTTGTAAGTACTTAACACAAATGGCGTTCCAGTGTTATTACCATGATTTGCATGTGGTAAACTTCATCAAAAGATCTGAACTGTTCAGGTCCTATTGTATTTGCATATCTTTGTGTCTACACGCATCACTCATTCTCTAATGAGATGGCTTTGTATATATTTGGTCAACCAGTGAGACCTTAATTCCTCAGCTTAAACCAATGTTACTAAAATTGTGAAAATGTAGCTCCATAGTGTCAGCATTCTTGGAAATACACCAAGTTCAATGAAGAATTCCTTGACACAAAATACTCATATGATTTGTTGTCAACACAACAATATACTTAGCCTTTGTTGTAGTACTTGTCACAATACTTTAATTTTGAAACTCATTCAAAACTAGCATGGAACTTCCTTCTAGCCTATTGTGCTACCATTCATCACATATTTTAATTGAGATAAAATTATTTGAATAGATGACAAGACTATTAGTGTAACATATTACAACGAATATTTTGTCATTACTGTATAGGAAAACATATCCTTTAGCATTTCTAGAAAATGGCATAAGGATCTTCCCACTGTTGTCTAATCATCATATGAATTATCCTGCTATAACATTTTATAGCACATGATTCATCTGATTGTGTACATAGCATGGAACACATGACTTAGAAATCTCAATTTCAATGATGCTCATCATGTGTCAAAACACTTGAATATTGCTCAATTATTTTCCATGTGGCAAGAACTCCTTCTTGTCATTTCGATATTGACTTACTTCAATATTTCATCTATGTAATTTGGCTCAACCATATTAGGCGCTTCAATCCATTTTTTATAGATATCGATATCCAATATCTCCTAAGCCTTTCATCAATATGAAATTTTTAACCGTGTTAATTTAAAATACATATTTTCCAATCAACCATATGTCATCTACATAAAACATTGGAAATATGTCTTAGCGCTCCCACTTAATTTCTTGTAACTCTACAAGCATCTTTATCGTTCATGATGGAATCAAACTCTTTTGATAACTTCATTAAGGTAAAGATTCCATCCGGGGGAATAAATAGGCGAAAGGGCAGAGGCGGTGGAGCCCTAGGGGCCCCACACCACTCCCTGGCGCGACCAGGGGGCGCCAACCCATGTTGTGGGCCCCCTGGTGCCCCTCTTTTACTCCTCTTCGGTCTTCTGGATGCTTCCGGGGAAAATAGGACTTCCGGGCTTCAAATTTTCCAATTCCGAGAATATGTCCATAACAACTTTTCTGAAACTAAAAACAACAGAAAATAGGGAACTAACTCTGTGGCATCTTATCAATAGGTTAGTCCGAAAAATTGATAAAATTGACGTAAAGAAGGGAGAAAACATGTAGCAATTGGCATAATATTATCATGGAGCATCAGAAATTATAGATACGTTGGAGACGTATCACTCACTAAAGTGCAAAACGATATGCTAGCTAATGCTTCTAGAGAAAAACATGTTTGTGAAATAATTACTAGAAGTGGTGTTTCCACTCAGGACCCCTTGTATCCTGAAGGACATATTAAAAGAATTGAACAAGATTCTCAGCAACCTAAAAACAATAGTTCTACTTCTAAGAAAAAGAAGAAGAGACATAAAACGGTTGTAGAATCTCCTGAACCTGCTAAAGATCCTAATAGTATATCTATTTCTGATGCTGAAATTGAAAGTGGTAATGATAAAAGTGATGCTTCTGATAAACAAGAAACTGTAGCTGAACCTGAAAAGCAAATTAAAACTACAAAGTATACTAAGGAGGTTTTATTGCTAATAAACATGGTAATGAAAGAGAGCCTTGGGTACAAAAAGCAATGCCTTTTCCTAATAAGAAACACAAATCAAAGGAGGAAGAACATTATAATAAATTCTGTGAGTGGATGAAACCCTTGTTTTTGCAAATTCCTTTGACTGATGCTATTAAGCTGCCTCCTTATTCTAAATATGTGAAAGATATTGTCTCTAACAAAAGGAAGATTCCTAATGAGGAAATTTCCACTATGCTTGCTAATTACTCTTTCAATGGCAAGGTTCCAAAGAAGCTTAGAGATCCTGGTATTCCTACTATCCCTTGTTCTATTAAAAATAATTATGTTAGAACTGCTTTATGTGACTTGGGAGCAGGAGTTAGTGTTATGCCTTTTTCTCTCTATAATAGGCTCTCTCTGGAAAAATTGATACACGCTGACATATCTTTGCAAATGACTGATAAATCTACTGCAATTCATGTTGGTATATGTGAGAATGTTCATGTTCAAGTTACTACTAATTGTTTGATATTAACTGATTTTGTTGTGTTGGAAAAGCCTGAAGATGATAATATGCCCATTATTCTTGGGAGACCTTTTCTTAACACTGCAGGGGCTGTTATTGGTTGCAATCAAGGAAAAGTAACTTTTAATGTTAATGATAAAGAGAATACTGTTTATTTTCCCAAGAAGATTGATAGAAGACATGGTTTAAACTCAATTGAAAATATTGAGACCATCAAGATTGGAGAATTTTATTGTCCCATTCCAATGCCATCAAATGAATATGAAATTATTATGATTGGGACTATTTCTATCAAGGTTGAGGTAACATGATTATTTAGTGATAAGCAAAGTTTAGCTTCATATAAAATTGTTCTGGTAACAAGACTTGATCAACCTTGTTAACAAAGTGATTTTGAATGAAGAGGAAAATCTTTTCACTATGTTTTCACCTTCCCCATTATGTTTTCACCATGCTCTTACCTTGCTACTTTAGTATAATTATGTTTTCCATCATCCATAGTCATGTTTTCATCTTGACTACTGTGGTTATGCATGTGTTCACCACTTCCACCTTTGTTCTCTTTGGTTATTTGCCTATTGGAGTGTCTTAGAACCTCTGTAGTTATGATTTTGGTTTTGTTTTCCACCTTTCCACATTTGTTTTTTTGGGGTTTTGAATTAATTATTAAATTCTGAAAATACCTCGAAAATAAAGTTTCTCGAAAAATTCCAGAAAAATTATAATAAGATTTTACGTCAAAAATGAGGCAGAGAGGCACCCACCAGTCAGGCACACCATAGGGTGGCGTGGCCAGCCCCCTGGTGGCGCCAGGACATGGTGTGGGTCCCCCTGGCCCTCCACTTACTCTCTCCCCTGCCAAAGATTCCCTTCTCTCAAACCAAACTCAAAACATTTCCTGGAACCCTAGTTCTTGTTGTTCTTCCTCGAGATTTTTTGATATCTTTGCTCGGTCCACCTTTGTTGCTGAAATTCGGTGCATTTTATCTCCGGTATGTGACTCCTCCGATTATCCAAGTAGAATTTTATTTGGTGGAGTATTTTGGTACTGTAGGTGACATCTTATGTGAGTTTGCATGCTTGATTTAAGTTGAAATAATATAGTTTTGATGCATGTTTAGCTCTCCTATAAGTCTCTATGATAGTTTCCACCATATAGTTGCTTGAAACCAATTTTTGTAATGCTTCCTTAAAAATTTCAGAGATGGAGCATAGTGTGTATCAACTTAACCAGCATGAGTTGGAATTACATGAGTTCATGCATGTACACCGTGAAGAAAGAGTATTTCCATCAAGCTATCCCTGCCAGGAATTCATGCGTGCTACGGGAATTATGCAGGATTTCTATACTCTTGTGCAAAATGCAGGATTGGATCTGTCGTGGGATAATCACGGCAGACGTTACCAGGGGTAACTGATCTTGGGGCAAGACGACACAGGCGTTTGGGAGAGGGTTTAGCTCAGAGGAAAACATGATGGAACTCGATCTGGTAGCCGGCAATCAAGTCGCCGAGTCTCCGATCTCAATATATTAACTCAACTTTCGTGTTACACTGGATGCTCGATATCAAGCGATATTGCTAGAACTCTTTGATCTCTCCTAGCCTAACTTAGGGGCCGGTTTATAAAGCACCCGAACCCCCTGTCTTGCCCTCCAAGGCGCACCCTGAATCCTACCCGGACACTACGTACAAAACCCTAACTTTCCTTACCGTAACCCACAATCCGGGTTACGAGGCCTACAATCTTGGGCCTTCTAGAAGTTCTTTTATCCTTAGCCGGATCTTGCGCAGCGTCCTTTGGGCCGAATTACACCTTGGAGTTGGGCTACCGGGTTATCATCCCTCCATCAGTAGTCCCCAGAATAGCTTGGGCTTCACAAGATCCTCTTTGAAGCGCACGCTATTCCCTGCAAAATTATCAAACTTACAAGTTCAATGGGGGCCGGGTTACATTGCTTTGATGAACAGCTAGGCCTAACTCCACGGCGGCCATATAGTAACCCGGCTTTCTCCAAGTCTTTACTTGCCTTTCCGGGTCAACACCCCGATAAGAATGTTAAAGATCCGGCTAACTTTACTCGATAATTGACCCTAATTTTGCGGAGAAGATCTCATTCTTATTTCTGTCCGGATATCTTGTTTAGCACTCAAAGCACACCCCACAGAATCCAGGCAAATAGCCGTTTAACCCGAAATTTCCGGCTGCCAACCGTTGAGCTAGGTTTAGCCGCCCACACCCTTATAAATAGGCACTTAGGAGCAAATCCAACCCCAACGGCTCATTCTCCCCCTTTCTTCTTCCTCCTCGCCTCCGCGCCCAAGCTCACAGAGCATCGCCACGGAGACCTCACGCGCATCACCAGAGCCAATCCGCCGCCGGTTGCGCTCCGCCACTGCTCGCCCCGTGCCGCCGCCAAGATCCGCCGCCGCACCCCCGACCCTTCCGCCGGGAATTGCAAAGGGACACCAAGCTTGCGCTATTTGCCTTCGTCGGGCTTCACTTCGATCTCCTCCAGTAAGTCTCTCGTATCTATCAACTTGCCCTTGCAATTTCTCGATTTACTTCAGATTGGATCTAAGTCAACCCGCCGGTCATTTTTCTGGTCACGCCGAATTAGGTCGCTTGAATTCATTCTAACTCACCCAATGGATTGAATATAGACTTCACTTTACTCCCCTACTGCCCATAGTCACTAATTTCACCACAAATCTAGAAATGGAATCTCCAATCTAGGCTCGGGACGCCCAAATTTTCCGCTCCTGACTCTGTTACCCGGAAAATCTTCTTTTTCCGGCTCTTTTGCTTACAGTATATACATGGGCAACCATCCAACTTCTTCAAACACCTTTCAATACATAAGCTCCCCATAATTTTTCATAATGATGCTTGATACCCGGATAACTTGCAATCTTGCTCCACAGAACGATACCCGGATAATACTTAGCTTCCACGTTATCTTGATATCACTCGTCAATACTCAGACAACTCATGGCTTCCGAGTCTTATTCCTTGTACCCTTCTACCTCGTGCTTTGCAGGTCAATCCCATGGCTCCCAAGAAGCAGGGGAAAACACCGGCCAAGGCCAAGACCACCAGCTCCATATCCGCCAATTGGGCGCGATCCACGGTTACGAAGGCCAAGTTAGAAGAACTGGCCGAGTTAGGGGTTCTGCCCCCTCAAAAGGAGATCCACTGGAGGGTGCCGGGTAACGAGACCCGGCCTACGCCCGCGGATGATGAGGTAATATGCTTTGTGGAGCACGTGACCCGGGGGTTCCGTCCTCCGGGTCACCCTTTCTTTCGAGACATTTTGAGCCACTATGGCCTCCGAATATTTGACATAGGGCCTAACTCTGTGTTAAATATTTCCCATTTCATCGTTCTTTCCGAGTCATACTTGTGCACACCGCCAAGTTTGGCTCTTTTTATCGAACTTTTTCAGTGCAAACCGTGCCGCGAAAGCGGTGACGGGGCACTTCTTGCTTGCGGCGGGGTCTCTATCCAGCGCTGCAAGAATTCTCTGATGCCACCCCTCACTCTCAACTCCCACGTCAAACACTGGCAACTCTCATATTTCTATTGCCGAGACACCTCCCCACCCGGCCAAAAGAAACTGCCGGGTTACTCGGAGGGCCTTCTCGATATCTCCGAGACCTTCAACGCCTTTGCCCCGGACTCGGACAGGGAGGCAATCCGGCCTTTATTAGCCAAAATCTCTATTCTTTCGGCCCAAGGTCTCATTGGGCTTAACCTGGTGAAAACTTGGGTCGATTTCCGGATCCAACCCAATTCCATCCGCACTAAGTTAATGTGCGAGTATTCGGGACACACCACGACTCGCTCCGATACTCCACCCATAGCTTCGCAGCCGGAGACACCAACAAGACTATCAAGAGCTTCTTGACAGAGAAGTTGGAGGTAATCCGGAATATAGCCGGATTAGAACCCTTCACGCGTGAGAACCCGGCCCCCAAGGTAAAGACTCGGCTTTCATATCTTTATCTTCACACTTTCCACTCGATATGGCTAATAACCCTTATTCTTATATCTTCATCTCAGCGATGATCCCTTTTGGAAAATTGAAACTCCTCCTAGCTCTGAAACTCCAGAGGAGAAAGAAGACGCCGTTAACTCGGATGAAGGTACATTCCGAATTTCACTTAGCTTTTTTGAAATCGTTGTTGCTCGTTCTTCATTTTCCGACTGTAAATCCTGATAACTTTCAGAACAAGAAGAGAAGGACGACGAAGAAGAAACTGAAGGCAAGGTGGAATCAGCGAGTGACGAGGACGACGCTGAGCCAACAGTCAAAGTCGGAGCAAAGAGAAAACCCCAAGGGGTCGTCTTCAAGGTTCCATACCTTTTCCTTGCCTCTAAACCATATTTCTTTGATAACACGCACGAGCTAAACCGGAAATTATCCACTTGGTCATATTTGAAGGAACCGCTCGTGACCAAGCGTCGGGTGACTCGGAACTTTCCGGGTGATGGCGCTCTTAATCCGGGCATTTCGTCGTCTCCGGCTCAACGCGCTGGTATTTGACTAATTCCTTCTTGGGTATCAAAGCCTTTCTGAACCATCCCCTTACAGGACAATCCTATGTCTTGCTCGATGTTTTTTCAGCTTCATCCGGGTCCAGCAGTGAGCTCCCCTTGGACTTCGTGGTGAATCCCGGGTAAAGTTCCCTTCCTGATGCTTTATCACCTTTTCATCACTTTTTTCCAGTTATATGCTAACTGCTTGCTTACATTGTCCATAGAGCCGCGGTCACTGTTAGCGACCAAGAAGATATGGAGACCGATGACCCGGATATGGAAAACCTGACTGATGATATGCATGCCGCAGCTGGCGGCGAACGACAACAAGTGCCACCAATAAACCCAGCCGACCGAGAGGCCGAGTATCCCGTAGCCTCGCACGTACTCGAGGAGGAAGAAACTGCGGGCTTGGGCACGGGAGGAGGAGCGCCAGACTCCGATACTCGGACGACCCGTATACCCTCTTTCAAGAAGAGAGCCCCTTCTCCAAGTCCCCAAGATCCCGGGTCTTCCCATTTGGGCAATGATACTTTTGACCAGATGATGAGAACTCTCCTTACTATGAAGGCCTCGGAGAGAGATGTGCTAGAGCGCATGGCAGCGGAGCACCAGGTAATGTTACCTAATATCTCTTCTTATCCATCTAGTCCCCAAGTGCCGAGTATAATTTGTTGAAATTGTGCTCGGTATTCTGCGCGATAATCGGCTTTGCCATGATACCCGACTAATTCTCATACTTTGGTTTCTCACAGGCACAGGCCACCCGGTCTGATGAAATTTTGCTCAAGACCGAGCAACTGCTGCTTGCCGAGGTAAAGCGGAGGGAGGCCCTTGAGGATGAAGTGGAAACTTTAAAGAAAAATGTTTCCAAATATAAGAAAAGGTGTACCACTGCTCGAACCGCACTGAAAAAGTTGTCGGAGCAAGTTACTGATACTTATCATATCTTGCTTAGTAAGTTTCTTGCTGCAGACTGCTTTCACGCCTCTATTTTGTTACATGATACTCGGAATTACTAATATGGCCTTTCTTTGTTTCAACTGCAGGTGCTAACCTTGCAACCCCAGAAGAAGATGCTGTTGCAAAGGCTAAAACTTTAAAGACTGTGCTCCGGACTTTCTTTGCCGGCACCAAGTATATATTAGATGCCGTGAAGTGGCCGACTGAGGTATATCCGGGTGAGGAAAATCTTATCCAAGCTTGCTCCACTGTGCCTGCATGGATCGAGATCTGGAAACGCTCGGCATGCCGGATTGGTATGACCCGGGCCTTTGCGTTGGCGAAGGCTTATTTTCCTAAGCTTGAGCCGGCAAAAGTGATATCCGGGTTTCCAGAATTCAAAGCAGACGGCTCCAAGTTTGGGCCCAAGGACTTCAAGGCCGTACAATCCGCAGTGCGTCACTCGGCAACTACTTTGGCCGATAGTATGGATCTGGGTACGCTTATGAGTTCGTACGATGCTGAAGGCAAAATCGTGAAGGAGGAAGCACCCCTACCCTTGGACATTTTGGAGAAATGGGCTGCCGATTCGGCCAGGAAGAGGGAAGAAACCGCGAAGAGGGAGGCCGAGTTAGGATCAGAGCCAACCACCTCTACACCGGCTGTCCTCCCGCCTGTCCGTCCTGATGCGAAGAATCCGGGTGACGATGCCGGGAGAGCTGCGGAGCAATACCAGGACCAAGACCCGGAGGGCAAGGGCAAGGGTGTGTACCCTACTCAAGAAGCCGAGTAAACAAATGCTATCACAATACCTTGGTCGTTTCGCTGCTCTTGTTCGAGACAGATATTCTTTTGTCGGTGCACCTATGCACCTTTGATACTAGTACCAAGATTTGTAACGTACTTTAATTCCTTGATATACCTCGTGCCTCTTCTGGCCTCTGGATGAACTCGATATTTATCTGGTTTTTGAGCTTATTCTCGATATCCGGCTTTCCTTATTGTTCCTTTTGTGAGACTCGGTTTCCGAGCATCGTGGGTTCTGACAGGCAGACTTTTCTCTAAGTCCCCAAGACTCGGATGTTAGGGTTTTTTGAGCTTAGTAACGACTTGTTTCTGTTTCAAAATCCCCAGTCCCCAAGGCCCGAAATCCGAGTCTGGGATGTGTGGTCTTTTCCAGAGAACAAATTGTTTCTACTAAGCCCAAGCCCTAGAGCCGTTTCACGTGAGTATTGAAGTTATGCTTGATAAACGTTGAGTTTCCAGCTATTAGCCTTATACTCTGCATAACTTGTGGTTTAGATGACCCTTTTGACAATCTTGTACTATAAGCCGGCTTTCGCGTGGATATCATGTTGTTACATCTATACGAAAACAGGGTCAGGCAAGTCCCATTGGGCTTAATGGCTGATTATAATCGTAAGCGAGCAAATCATGCCACTTTAGTGCGAGTCACATCGAGCTTAAGTAAGAAAAGTCAAGAAAATTTGGCTCCTTTGTCCGGTTATAAGATTGCAGCCGTACTCGTTTGCGAGTAATCGGCCCTCATAACTCATAGGCATCAAGGCCGGGTCTTTGAGTTTGTAACTGTGCTATTCAAGCAATCAGCCCTCAAGACCTATATATATGCAACATACTTGATGATACTGATGTACTGGTAGCGATAAATAATACTTATCTGTAACCGGAGTGAAGATCATAAAATAAGACTTGATAACCATCTCTTTATTGATACGAGAAAGTTTTGGGTCAGCAGGCCGCCTCATTAAAAACCTTCTAGTCCCCTTAGGTACCCTGGATAGGAAAAGAGTGCGTCTGAAACCTGCTGCCCGTTACATTGTTTAGTTCTCCTTGGGAATCTGTCCGGAACTGTCATAATCGATACACATTCTCCACTTGTTGATCTTTTTTACTATGAGTACCGGGTTTGCCAGCCAATCCGGATAAGGCGTTTTCATGACGCGGCTGGTTGTGAACGGCTGCACAATTTCTTTTCTTGTGGTGGATTGTTTGAGGGAATCGCCTTTTATGAAAGCCACCATCTTGGTATCTCGTGCTGCCTTGAGTTTTGCCCTTTCGCCTTCAGTACTCGGCTTTTTCAAGGCTATTCTGTCATCCGAGTCTACTTGAGCCCGGTAATATTTGAGTTCCTCTTTTCTACAAGCTTGTTCAGCCATTGCTGCATCTCCTTCCTCGCACTCAGCCGCTATGTCCCGGCTTCCATGTATGGTGATGGTCTGTTTAGGACCCGGGATTTTTAGCTGTAGGTACACGTAACACGGCCTAGCCATGAATTTAGCATAATTCGGTCTTCCGAACAGCGCGTGATAAGGACTGCGCAACTTGACCACCTCGAAAGTGAGCCAATCAACTCGATAATTGTCCTTTGATTCCCCAAAAGCTACTTCCAATGCGATTTTTCCTTCGGGGCACGCTGAATGACCCGGCACTATCCCATGAAAAATTGTTCAACTTTTTTGTAGCTGAGACTCCTTGAGACCCATGCGTAGAAAGGTTTCCCAATATAGTATATTGATGCTACTTCCACCGTCCATCAGGACCTTTTTCAACTCATAACCATTGACCTGTGGTGCAACTACCAATGCCAAGACTCCCGGGTGTTCTATTCTTTCCGCGTGATCCCTTCTGCTCCATGTCACGTCCTGTTCTGACCACCTCAGGTATCTCGGAACAGCCGAAGACACCGAGTTTACCGCCTGTTTCAGTATCTTCTTGTCCTTGTTGGAACTTCTTGTAGTATGCACGTGATATTGACCCAACTGCTTGGGGTTGGCCTGGAAACCTCCAGCTCCCCCTTGGTTTGTTACCTTGATTCCCGGCTGCCGGGTTACCGGCTGGGGGCGGGCCGTTGCCCGGGTTTCCACCTGGACCTGGTCCTCCTCCCCGACCTGCACCTCGCATGGCTCTGTTCACTTCTTCATTCTTCCACCTTTGTAAGTCGGCGCACTGCTCCAAGGAGTGGTTAGCTGGCCTACCGTTCCTGCTGTGCTTCGGGTATGCCATTCTGAAGATGTCCCAATTATTACTCGGCCTTGGTGGCCCTTGATAGTTTCCTCCATTGTGATTTCCAGTATTGAAATTTCCTTCTGCCCTGGGTCTTGAAGATCCGGCTTCAGTGTTGGCGACAAACTCGGAGCCTCCCTCAAACGGGCGCTTGTTCTGGCTATTTCCGTTGTTACCCGGCGCTGATCCATTGCCGGTTCTTCCATTATTACTTGTGTTTACTTTTGCTTTTTTATCGTCGGTTTCCTCTTCTGTAGTGTCCGTTGCGGCGTGTTTGTTGCACGCATCCATCAGTTCTCCCATCGTAACCTCTGAAGCATTCCGACTATATTTCATGCGAGTTAACTTTTGTACTAAAGGTGTGTATTTGCAGGTCTTTGCCATAGCTTGCAGCGCATCCTTGGGCTGAATATCTGTAGATGAATGAAGTATTTCCATAACCCGGCGCACCCAGCTGCGCGCCGATTCTCCCTTCTTCTGAACGCACCGCTCTAGGTCATCAATAGTGAATAATTTTCTGCACGTCCCGTGAAAGTGCTTGATAAACGCAGTTTTCAATTCTCCCCATGATTTGATAGATCCTTCCGGTAGATTGGTGAACCATAACTTTGCTGCTCCCTCTGACATCATCAAATACATGAATTTGGCTTGAAGATTCTCGGACGCGTTGCGAATTGACATGGCCATCTCATAGCTGCTCAACCATGTTTCCGGATCCATAGTCGGCTCATAATTCACTACTTTACCCGGTTCTTTGAATTTTTCCGGGTAAGGTTCAACCCTGATGCTATCCGAAAGACACTTAGGTCCTGCAAGAATGGTCGAAGCTGGTCTTACTCGGGAAACGTGTGATCCTGCAGGGGGTACAGCTGGGCGCGGTACTGCTGGTATCCCATGTACCGCAGACCCGGCCACGGCTCTCCTGGCTCTGGAACTGTCCACGATGGCCTGTGCTGCTGATGCTGCTGGTACTGCCTGAATGTGTGGAGGAGGCGGCACTTGCTGCTGCTCTTCCCTCCGCCGTGCCGAACTTGTCTGGATATTGCCGGTGTTACCTTGCTGTTGGCTGACATATGGTGTCCCATGCATTCCACTTCTGTGATCCGGGTAATTAACCTGTTGTGCCACCGCGGTGCGCAGCATATCTATCGCCCGCCGGGTCTCCTCTGCGTGGGGTGACTCTCTCACGAGGATTTGATTTAGTGCAAGCGTTGCCGCGTACACGTTGTCCATGGGATTGTTGTAATGACCCGCTGGTGTGTGAAAACGTGATGGTGGTGGTGGTGGTGGTGGTACAGTATTGCCGGTAGTAACTCCAGTCTGTGGTACGGGTAACCTGGCGTGCGTGTCTACCGGTTGTACTCCTCCGGTTGTCGGCTGAGGGGAGGTTCCTTGATTTGCCGCTGGGATCGGCTGATCCTGAGGCGTGATAAATAGCGCGGCCGGGTTTATGACTCCTCCCAATGCTGGCAATCTGGTTTGGTGCCTTTGATGTATTCTAGTCGTTTCCTCTCGGAGACGGGTTTCCAGTGCATCCAGCTCGCGTTGTCGTGTGGCCATCCCTTGTCTTTCTGCTTCTACTTGCCTTCTCTGCTGCTCCAATGCACGACGGGCTACGTCCAAATCCCTAACACGTTCCGCCGCGTTCTCTGGAGTGATAACTGTGGCAAGAACTGTCGGATCTAGGATCAGATTGTTGTCGAACAGGGCCGGATGTTGTGGATTGGAAGGACCCGCTCCTGGTGTCCGGTTTGCTAGGAATCCAAACGTGTTCGCGTGTAACTCGTTTTCTGGTGCTTGACTGGTAACCGATGCCGACTCTCCGTCAACCTGGGCCAAAACCGTGTTTCCGTTAGCCGGCCCTTGCTGCCGGGTCAATGCTTGTGCTGCCCCGGCTGCGGCCGCGGTTACGTTCTCTTTGTTGAGATTGGTCGCGGGAGCCGTGTAAACCGCAACCCGACGCACAATGCTTGGCGCGGATCCATACTGTTCCTCTTCGCTGCTGTGTTCCTCGTACCGGTTCTCCAGTAGATGCAGGATAGATTCGGTATCATCTTCTTTCTCGACCCGGCCACGCGGGGTCCATGCCGGCTCCTCCGGCTGTTCCCTCTTCGTGGTGGGCTCTTCTGTCGGGTTTGTTGTCCCAACTGATTCTTCTCCATCTGATTGGATATAGCTGGTCTTCCCTGACACAGAATCAAATCCAAAGTCGTCAGGGATCGAACCGGAAGTACGTACCATACCGATGAAGACGCTGATCTGGCTGATTGTCATGATAGATCCGGATTCGAGGTGATCCGACTCTGGCCCCCAGCCGGAATCGTCCACCATCTTCTCTCCTTCGCGGTCGATGTAGATCTCGCCGATGACTAGATTCTCCATGCTCTTCCGAGTTTCTCCCGTGATGTAAACACCTTTGGACGCAGGCCCCACGGTGGGCGCCAACTGTCGTGGGATAATCACGGCAGACGTTACCGGGGGTAACTGATCTTGGGGCAAGACGACACAGGCGTTTGGGAGAGGGTTTAGCTCAGAGGAAAACATGATGGAACTCGATCTGGTAGCCGGCAATCAAGTCGCCGAGTCTCCGATCTCAATATATTAACTCAACTGTCGTGTTACGCTGGATGCTCGATATCAAGCGATATTGCTAGAACTCTTGGATCTCTCCTAGCCTAACTTAGGGGCCGGTTTATAAAGCACCCGAACCCTCTGTCTTGCCCTCCAAGGCGCACCCTGAATCCTACCCGGACACTACGTACAAAACCCTAACTTTCCTTACCGTAACCCACAATCCGGGTTACGAGGCCTACAATCTTGGGCCTTCTAGAAGTTCTTTTATCCTTAGTCGGATCTTGCGCAGCGTCCTTTGGGCCGAATTACACCTTGGAGTTGGGCTACCGGGTTATCATCCCTCCATCGGGATCGTTTCATTGAGGATAAACCTACCCAACATATTAAACTAACTATGTCTGTGGTGCAGGATTTTTGCTTTACCTGGTCTTTTCATAACCCTATGGTCCATTACAAAATTTATAATAAAGTTGTAGACTTGCCTTTCAATGATTTTTGTGCAGCTATCAAGGTGCCACGATGGGGTTCATGTGAGAAAATAAGAGGGCGGCCCAAACCACTGCTGGATTTATATGAGGAGATTTTCCAAGGTAGAAGCTTCACAGGGGAGAGTGGTAAAATACGAGAAATTCAACTCCCATCCATTCGATACTTTTCTTACTTTATTTCCAAATGTGTGCTTGCTAGAAAAACTGCCAACAAGCTATCTGTTTATGATCTAGATTTTATCTTAGCTTCTTTAAGACATGATAGGTCTTATAAATTTGGTGCTTTAATTGTTTTCCATATCTCACTTAACAGTGAGAATGGCGGAATTTGTGTAGGTCTTATTTCCTCTCGGTTGCTAGCTTTGCATGGTGTGGATCCACATCCTCTAGACCTTCAGTTTCCCGTAGAGAGGCTGGACCTTATTTCCATGATTCAACATAAGTTTCTCTCCACCTATGCTAACCTGAACAATTTATCTTATGGAATAACTTTCTCCAAACAATCCAGGTGGAGAGTGACTAAATCTGATAGAGTAGTACTTTTGCATGCACCTCTTTTGTTTAACCTTAATGGCAGGCAAGGATGGTCACTTTCGGAGAGTGAGCTGGATGCATACATTGAGCAGCACCCCCATCATGTAGAGGATGGTGGAGAGGGAGATTATGGTGATTTCGTCCAGCCTTCCGACACTGCAAGGTTTCCATACCAGCACCCCGGTTATGATTATGCGCCTGCTGCTTCATCTTCTTCATGGGCGCCCGAGTACTACCATGCTAGGGATGACTCGCCACAATGGGGATACTTCCCGCATCGTGATTGATCTCCACTTAGGCCAAAAGCCTAAGCTTGGGGGGAGGTATACCAACATCGCACTCATCTATATATCATGTTTCTTTCTGTTCTTTATATATCCATTCTTTCATTTCTTTCGTGTTTTTTGTTTCTTTCGCTTCTTTCTTTTCTCTTTGTTTTTACTGTTTTGTTCTTGCTTTCCAAAACACAAAAGACCAAAAATATTTTTGTTGTTTCTCTTTATTTGCTTCTTTATTTTTTTTGTTGGTTTGCTTTACTTTCTCGTTTCGGTTTAATATTAAAAAATCCAAAAATATTTTTCTTTGTTTGCTTGTTTCTTCTTGTTCTTGTTTTAATTTGAAAACCCAAAAATATTTGTTGTTCTTCTTTGGTTTTGTAAAGTTTATTGCAGAGTTCATCGGTCTTCCGTGTCTCCATTGGAGCTTGTTTATCATTCTATATTATTCAATCCACACGAGTGAAGAGGAATAATGACGATTTATGACAATTCAAGTTGTGGTGAGAGGCTGATATGAACTCTATTTGTTTAATTTTTGTACATATACTCATCCATGTGGAAATGTTTAGTTTGTTCGTGTAAGGTGTATGTTATTTAATTGATTCTTAGTAGTTCATGCTCTCTTATGTTTATTTCCAACTTACTAATATTAGATAGCATGTTATATAAATGTTTGCTTGCCCTGTTTTATTCATAGAAGGGTATGACATTGTGGTATCTCCCTCTAATTGTTTTGCTTGAATCGACTTGGCACATGCTCACACATGCATATGATTGAAAACAAAAAGTCAATTAAGCCTCGATGATTTATTTTGCCTCAGAGTATTTGTATCACTTTTATACCCCCGTTAATTTCGTCTTATTGCAAGGATGATTATGACAGTTGATGCTCTATTGATTATCACTCCCTGTCTATTGCTAGCCTTCACCTGTACTGAATATGAGTTGTACTTGTGCATAAAACTCTCAAAAACCAAAGTTTTCCAAATGTGTCCACCATACGTCCAAATTTATATGTGGTATTTAACCGCCACTCCAAGTAAATTTCTCATGTGCTACCTTTAAAACCTTCAAAAAAATATTCCTGTTTTGTGCCTCTATTTTTGCTCATGAGGGCGTAAATAGAGAATCCCTATCTCACTTTTTGATTCGACTTTGCACACCCGGACTAGTGGCTTCATCCACTTATTCAAATGATAGAAGCGCTGGCGGAGGGGTGCCCAGCCCAAAAATTGGTTACTATAAATTCTTTTCACTATTTTTGCCTCTGATTTATCAGTCAAAGCATAATCGTGTAAACAAAAGAGAAGAGGGGTGACCTTCTATACCAGATGCGTCCTTTGATGGGAGCCTCTCTTGCAAGGTCTAGTTGGCTTGTGACGTACTGTATTGTATGTTTACCATTCGTTGATATAAGCATACACCTCTCTAAAAAATATTTTCAATACCTCTGTTTAATAAAATAAAAAAGCTCTAGCACATGAGTTAATCCTTGCTTCCCTCTGTGACGGGCCTTTCTTTCACTTTCATGCTGAGTCTTCACATTCTCACTTTATGCACCTTCTTGAGAGCATGGCTGTCATTCTTAGTGTAATGTGCTTGTCCCAGAACACGGTTGATTGTGGTATAGCTTTGATGCTTTTATCTTTGATATCTTTACTTCTAGTCTTCATTTGAACTTCAGAGGTGCCCTAGCATTTATGTTTTGCTCCATTATTAAGGGCAACCGAGTACACTTTATCATACCCTATTATGAGAATTGCAATCCTGCAGATGGATATATTTCATGTTGTTTATTATTAGTTTGTTGGTATCTCTTCATGGTTTGCATAACTGCTAGGTGAATTTTATCTTATATACTTCTTATTATGGATTTCCTAAACACTTGATCATATAGTGAGTATATTTACATCATATGAAACAAATGTGTTCGTAAAAGTTCTTTTATCGCACTCAGTTGTCACTGAATTGCTTGAGGACAAGCAATAAGCTAAGCTTGTGGGGAGTTGATACGTCCAAAACGTATCTACTTTTTTGAACACTTTTGCTATTGTTTGCCTCTAAACTTGTGAGTTTTGGATACAACTAACACGGACTAACGTTGTTTTCAGCAGAATTATCTTGGTGTCTTTTTTTGTGCAGAAAAATCAACTTTCCGGAAATTCCCAGAAAAGATCCCAAAGACCTTATTTCAACCGAAGACCCCCGGAGCCAGAAGGAGACCCGGAGGGGAGCCAGGAGGGGGCCACACCACCCCTGGGTGCGCCCCCTAGGCCGCGCCACCTGGTGGTGTGGGGTCCCCAGGCACGCCCTCGGGCTCCCCTTTCGACTACATATCCCCCGTAACCCTAAAACAACAGGGGGTTCGTCATATTCCAGAAAAACACCACACAGCGCCGCCGCCACCTCGAAACTCAATTCGGGGATCAGAAGTTCTTGTTCTGGCGCCCTGCCGGGATGGGGATTCGAAGAGATCATTGCCATCATCACTGCCACCACTTCTCCATCAACCATCCATGATTCCCCCGTCCATGTGTGAGTAAACACCGCTGTAGGCTGAGAGGGATGGAAGGGATTGGATGTGATTGATCATGTAATAATACCAGATTGTTAGGGCATAGTGCCTAGTATCTATTGTTAGTGTTTTCTACCATTGTTGCAACTTGTTATGCTTAATGCTTGTCACTAGGGCCCGAGTGTCATGATCTCAGATTTGAACATGTTATTATTTCATGAGTATAATTATGTTTCTTGATCATATCTGCAAGTTGTTTACACATGTCATTCTGCGGAACCCGAGGCCCCAAAGTGATAGAAATTGGGACAACCAGAGGGGGTGGTTGTGATGTGAGGATCACGTGTGTTCACGGAGTGTTAATGCTTTGCTCCGGTGCTTTATGAAAAGGATCACCTTAATTACCAGCAGTTTCCCTTGAGGCCCCGCTGCAAACGGGCTGGTAGGACAAAATATGTTGTGCAAGTTTCTCATTGCGAGCACGTATAACTACATTAGAACACATATCTATGGTTTGCCTAGAACTTGGATGCTTTATTATTATTATTATCTGTAATGCCCATGTTTTGATTATTATATGAACTATATTTTCCATGCAACACCCGTTCATCCATCCCTATGTCTACAGTTTTTTAATCCTGTTGTTTCCCACGATTGCTACTGCTGTTAATATTTTACTCATGCTGTTATTTTACTACTGTTGCTGCTATAAAACAGTTACCACTGATAAATTGTTGCGAGCAAGTCTACTTTCAGATGCAGCTGAATTGACAACTCAGTTGTTAAGGCTTACAAATATTCTTTGGCTCCCCTTGTGTCGAATCAATAAATTTGGGTTTTACTTCCCTCGAAGACTGTTGCGATCCCCCATACTTGTGGGTCATCACCCTTCCCCTTGGCTCCCGCATGTGGGACTAAAGGAGGGGAAGAAGGGGGTTTGGTCGGCAACTAGGGCCTAGCCGCATGAGACCTTAGGGCCCATCAAGGGGGGCGGGGGCAGCGTTGTTTAAGTTTATGAATCAAGAAAAATATTCCATGGGTCAAATCAATCTGTCAAGCTCACTATAATGATGAACCCTCCTATAGGCCAGAAACCCATGTGGATCCTTTTGGTGGAAGAATTGCCTGTCTTTGTGGAATGACTTCATGGAAATCATCTTAGTACCTTGAAATGTTAAAGGAGTTAGCCTATATTGACAATTGGAATGACATTCCAACAAGAGAGGAATTTCCTCACTTATTCTCTTTTGCCAAGGATCAGGATATCAGACTTTTAAAACCGAGGAATATAGCCAATGAAGACTTCTATGATCACTTTCACACTCCTTTATCCATGATTGCAGACCAAGAAAGGAATGATTTTAAACTATACATCAACAATATTGACACAGTGAATACAAATAATGATCAACGGATTCTCCCATGGTCTGGTAAATATTCTTGCAAGAGAGCATATAAAAGTCTCTTGCCATATGATCCTGCTCCTGCACCATTTCTATGGAATAGGAAATCTTCCAAGGTCCTCTTGACTGGGTGTTTGAGCATTTGGATTCACATGAATAATATCATTTTTTATGACCAGACTCAATATTGATGAATGCATGGGATTCTTTACAAAAACTTTTACTTTAGTGATGTATAGAGCTAAGCATAGTATTAAGGAGGGCACACAACAATGGATTGATACCTTGTAATTCTCTGGAACACCCTTTGTACATATTTTTAAAAAATTATTAAAATTGACACGGTAGGGGCCTTCCCTACCGTTTATTGTAAAAAAATGGTGGTGGCGGCCACCACATGGGATCTTCTTCGGGAGGGCCCCAGCAAGGTGGGATGCTCCCCCTTTTTTGTTTCTCCTTTTATTTACTATTAAATTAATATATATATATATATATATTTAACTCATTAATTAATATATTTACATATTATTTAATTCCCGTGGCTCCGAAACTTCTTCCGGACCATTCCAAACTTCCTTCGGTCTTCCCCGGAACCCTTCCGGTTTCCCTTCTCTTCACTTATATAATTCAGATGATTCCAATATGATCTCTGAGCGTTGTCAAACCCCTAAGTGTGTTACCCGACGGTTCGAGAATACTCAAGAAATGGTCGAGGCCCCTCTTTGACCAATGATCATCAGCTAGACATGGATACCCATAATGACCCATCTGCATTCCGCGAGTAAATTTAATTCAACCATGAACACGGATACCTATTCCTTTTATTCACTTTGATACATCTGTTGTCCAAGAT
This sequence comes from Alopecurus myosuroides, assembly GCA_028641055.1. Lineage (NCBI taxonomy): Eukaryota > Viridiplantae > Streptophyta > Magnoliopsida > Poales > Poaceae > Alopecurus > Alopecurus myosuroides. Next base: position 178,362,026 of record CM054061.1, on the reverse strand, counting down.
CTGATCGTTGACATCTCCATGCCTTGTTCAATCTCGTCACCACAAGAGTTGCTTAACTTGTTAACGTGATCTTCCATCTCTATGACCTAGTCATACGCTGCGCATATTTATGGGTGTAATCTCTTCGAGTGGGCCCAGGGTATCTCTCCGTCACGCGGATAAAAAAATCCCGCTCTCAATACATACGCCTCAACCCATCCCGTTGGAATACATGATGTACACCTTTATGATCACTCTGTTATGGTGTGATGGTTGATGCACTCTAATCAGCCTCCGGAGATAGTGATTAAATAGAATCTCACGGTCTAAAGATTATGATACTATATTTTCTACGTACTGCAACGGTGAACTTTGTGACACTGATCGTGCTGCAATACTTATGTTGGGTATGTCCATCATCTCATTCACCCAATGAAATAACCTTATTGTCAATTGAAAAAAAAATGTCCATGATCAAGAGATCTCGATCACATGTTAACCAATAAACTAGTTTGTATAGAGCCTCACTAGGGTCTCTAATTTGTTTACGTACCACACGTGTATTAAAAATTCCCGATTAATACAACTATAGCATGGTATAGAACTTGTTATAAACTTGATGAGATACGGCAATAAAGACTCATCATTTATTTTCCTCTAGGGCATATCTCCAACACTCGGCGGGCTGGCATGGCAACGGTCGGCGGGTCGCGTAAGGGTCGAGTTCTCGCAAGTGGAGGCAGCGATGGGGGACGAGCTCGAGGTGTGAAGCCATAGAGGCGACGGTGACCGAGCTTGCTCGCCCAGATCTGGCAGGCGTGGTGGGTTGACATGGCGACAACGTTCACCCAAAGCCATCAACGGAGAGGAGTGGGAAGGTGTGGACCTTGGACGGCCGTCGACGGAGCTGGCCATCAGCGGCGGTGGGCCTGGCCTCAGCCTAGATCTAGGCCTTCCGAGTCGGGATCGGGCTGGCTAGGCCTGGCGGGCCGATTGGTTTTAGGGGCCCCCGACCTGGGAGCCCACCCCCTGACCATGGTTGGTTGGGGCGCTGGATCCGGGCCTGACGGGGCTAGCAGCGGCGTGGCGGTCCCGTTAGGGGCTCTGCGGGTTCGACTGGCGGGTGCATCCTGCTCGTTGAACCTCACTGTCTCACGTGTCGGTCGACTGACCCTGTCCTCTCCTGTTCGCTCCAGTGGGATGGTCGTGGCGATGTTCGGCCCCACCATGGGCTAGGTCTAAGACGTCGAGGCGGCGGTCTCGCATGGTGGTCTGTGCGGGCGTCTCTGCAGCAAGCGATGTGGCAGTGGTGACGACCTTGCTTTTTAGCCATTTGGATGGCGAGAAGCGGGTGGCAGGGGATCATGGTGCTAGCGGTATTTCGACCTTGTCAGCACCCATATCGTGTTTTGGGAGCCTGGCTCGATGACGGTGGGCGGTCCAAAATACCGGTCATGGCGAAGGTTGTTTCCAGGCGAAAGTTCAGCGGTTTGGTGCCAACGGAGGCGGGTGTCGTTGCTCTCTTGGGGGCGCCGTTGTGGCTACCTTCATCACATGAGTGCTCCGGGTGAAAACCTTGGACTTTGGCGGTATGAGGCGTCGCTACCTTTTTGGGGTATTGTCGTCGAGCTACGGTTTCTTTTGGTATCGTTCCGTTGTCATTGGTGGTAAGTTTGGTTTCCTGTACTTTTCTGTTTATCTTAATCTGCTTGTACGGGGATTCCCTCGTCATTTTTGTATTGGTTCGGCCATGACGAAAAGCCTATTTAGAGAAGATCACATGCGATCTTAACTCTGACATAAGTCAAAGTGGATTACAACCGCAAATACGAGATTCAGTTGCGAAACCTAGGGCATTATGAAATTATTACTTCCGGCAGGAAGGAGAGGAACATCTTATCTTATACTCCCTTCGTTCCTAAATGTAATATGTTTTAACCATTTTCCATATTCACACATGTCTACGTGTATCTAGACAACTTTTAGTGTATATGTTCACTCATATTAGTTTGCATCTAGACAATATGAGTAATAGCTAGAACATCTTATATTTAGGAACGGAGGGAGTAGTTATCAAAAGGCGTATCAAAACCAAACAACGGTACCTTATCTTCTCAGAACTATTTAAAATATCTTTCGTGTTGTCGAGCCAAGCAGGATAGCTTTGGAAGAAAGCAAAGCTAGTCGGCATGCACGTTGGTTTACCTTTGCTGCGCTGTGTTCCTAATCAAGCCCTAAAACCCACGCACGGTGACCACGGATAAATTGAGTGCGTAGAGACTAAAATTGCATAACTGGAGATGGTTCTATGGTAGCTAAGAAAAGGTTGAGCAGAGCACGTCGGTTGACAGCAACTTTTCTCCTAACGGTATAGTTGTTTATTTTGGTAGGAACAATACATGCTAAGTGTTTGATAAAAAAGCAAACATAGCTTGCGTGTCCTTGTAGATAAACAGAGAGATGATAACGGATTACATCTAGCTAGTGTTACTATATATATCCATCGTCCTAAAATATTTGACTTTCATTTGTCCAAACATATATATATGTATATACCAAAACATGTCTAAATACATTTAGACAAATAAAAATCAAATATTTTAAAACGGATGAAGTAACACACATGTCTGCGTGGCTATGCTGATATATGAAGCTGAACAAACTAAGGGTCTCTTACAAGACACTAGCATATCTTGTAATCATGTCGTAATGATAATGGTCATCTAAAACAAACATCGACAACGACGTATACCGGAACATATCCACAACTTCTCTTAGACAAGCACCCTGACATATCTCTCTTTTCCCGACAATCAATATTATGATATATTTATGAATACCACGATATATTTATAGTAGCTAATAGTACATGGTAGCGATATAGGAGCCGACCACATCGATTATAAAATAAAATTTTAAAAGAAACCATTAAACTTTCAACATTTTTTAACTCTTTATTTCTCTATTTCTCTATGACACAGTCTCTTACTTTTGTAAAAGTATCCTTAGAAAAAAAGACATAGATAACAAACCACAGAAGTATAAATACTAACTACTGTTCTCTCATAATTTTAATTTTAAACTTGCAATACCAAGACTATATGCACGCGCACAGTCATTGAAGTAATCAACCAATATGGACGTCGCTAGGAGCTGAGTCGAATAATTATTCTTGAGGATGTAGCACACTAGACAAATATTGTGAGGACAATCCTGTTGGAGGTATGCACAAGAGACAATAATATTCAATTATTATTCCATCTCAAAAGTTCAGAATTAAGTTTGTGTCATCATGCTACAACCGCTATAGTACTTGAAAAGTGAGTTTCAAAGAAAAATATTTGTGCGGATATGAAGACATAAATAAATAAAAGTTCTTATTCTTGTCTCTAAGATTACCTTATAGTTTGTGAGATAGTCACATTTTTCTGATCATGGACTTGGGTTAAAAGTCTAGCAAAACATAAGAGTTTACTGTTAGAGTAATAATAGTACTCAACCGACCCAATTGTATGTTGTTGTTAAAAGAGACTAAAAAATTGTAATGTATTTTAGTAAAATACATATGAAGTTGTCATTTATTATGATTTCTATAATATGAGAATATCTAGTGACCACACGATCGGAAGTCATATTTTGGATATCATCAACCGTCGTGCCGTAACCGGGGTTCATAACAGTGATATATGGATTTGATCTAGAAGGTGTAATGGAACTGAGATCGTTTAGACTAGTGCTTAACTCGTCTAGACGATAGAGAGATACACACTTTGTACCCTCACAGTATCAACGATGTCATATCGTCTGGCCAGAAACAGTGTGATTTATCACAAATACATCGTAAATATAGATGAGGAAAGAGCACAATATCGGTAACGAGTTTTATGTGTTATGATCAAAAAGTTTGATCAGATTAGAACACATAGTCTCACCTCGTGATATCATTGGTATCGTGAAGTTAAGGGAATAAGTTCAATGAGTATCTTATAAGGTTCTATCGTTCTTCGGGGACACACATGAGCCATCATGGACGTCCACGGTCCTGTTGTTGGCTATTGTTCGGTAAGTTCCCGAACATGTATGTGTGTTATCAAGCATGTACGTTCACACGCTTAAGCCGTGCCAACCTTTAATTAAGGGAAATAATATGTTGTTATTGGTTTGATGAATGTTCGATGTCGTTATGATTTCACAGAAACAAGACCGGTGTCAATCGAGGTGGTTTTGGGGAACTTGCTATTAGAGATAAATTATGCCAGTGTTAGACATAATTTATATGAGAGTAGCGGAGGACATGAGATGTCCGATGTTTCTAACATCGGTAGATAATATTGATGATCTAATCTATAAGGGTTTTGTGGTTTCGGAGGAGTTTCAAGCACTTTACATATAAGGGGGAGTACCGGAAGGGGGCATATTTCCCCCTCATGGCCGCATCCTATTTTAGGGGGCTGCCAGATTGGCCCCAATGTCTTCATAAGTTGGTAATCATTGTCCCGGTATTTTCTTAAATTTATCGGAGAGAAAAAGAGAAAATAAAAAAAAGGAAAAAGGAGGAGGTGGAGTTGGACTCCACCACCCAATCCGAGTTGGGCTAGGGAGGTTGTGCAGCCACCTCCTCTTAGTTTAACTAGGAATCCTTCCCTCCCCCTTTGGCAAGTCTCTCCTCTCTCCCACTATATAAAGGATCCCAAGGTTCAAACCAAAACACAAAATTGTCTCCCAAGCCTCTCTCTCTCTCTAGTAGATAATTAGAGTCTCTTCTAATTGAGTTTTCAGTTATACTCTCTCAATTAGACCTAGCTCTAATTAGCTCTTCTCTCTTATGTGTTGAAAACTTCCATATTCATAATACCTCTAATCGTAGTTGATTAGAGCTACCAATTATCAACATCGGAAGACTGTCTCTCTTAGTCGATGTCGAGTTCTGTATGGTGGAGCGCTGACGGGGTTGAAACGAGCGTACGCGTGCACACCATAAAAGGGATTACACGTGTGATTCTTGATGAGGGAAGACTTAGCGACATCCTTCCAACTAGTCCTAGTTGTGAGTATCTGCGATTGTCCACATCTCTTCTATGACTACATTGAATCCGCTGCCCAGTGAGTCGTGTTTCTGATCCTCGCATGTATGGTCATGCCTTGTTAGGTGCATAGTGACCTTGGCGGACTACGTAGGACGCAATTTTTTTAAATTCACCAGCAATGGTATTTGAACGTACTATGCGTAGATACGATTGAATCTAGAGCACAATTTTGTGCAGGTATTGCATAAGCTTGTGCAGGTACATTAGAAACCTCTCTAATATTCAATTTATTTTCACTGCTTCCCAAAAACCGTGTTTGGTTTGTTTCCAACGGCATGATATTACTTTTTACAAAATTCTGGCAGTCGTAAGACACTCGAGTTTCCCCTGGCATATCCCGCTTGATCCGAAGAAGTGCTTCAGTAGCTTTGGGTCACATCATAGTTGGACTCATATAACGACATGGTGGAAGGGCCATGTGGATTGGATCCACACGAGGGTCATAGTTATGAATAAGTTTAGATTGAGGATCAAGATGTTTTCGTAATGTCTGTGTTTCAATCACCACGCAAAGTTAATATAGCAATGAGATTAAGCATACCTCGAATTGCGTAAGTGATAGTGATAGTTGATCGTAGAACCTACATCCACGCTAAAACTTGCAAACAAAACATTAGACGCATCTAACTTGGTTTTGCAGGGTGTGCATGTGGTTTGGTATAGCTATTTTGTTACTTCTTTTTGACATGATGGCCAATGCCAAAGGATTGTCATTGTTGGACATCAACAATCAGGCGTACATCGCGGAGCTCGGAAGAATTACATGATAGGAGAGAGTGATTCTTTCTCTATCATGGAAATACTTGAAGTAATTTTCATCAAAGGGAGAATTTTCTCAGATTTTCTTCTATGGTGAGAATAGACAAATATGGAGGATCCTCGTTGGAGATGCGTCAAGCATCCCCTAAGAACAAAGGTTATACCGAATCACACAAATGAAAAATTGCTTGTGATGTTTATCCTTTGTTGATTGCACCTTGATTGCGCAGTAGTCGTTTATTAGGGTGGTTCCTCACTTAAAATATCAAAGTTGTTCATGTTCTCCCATCTTGTAGCGGCCGTCATAACATACTTGGGTTTGCCTCCATCATTTGTATCCAAGGGTCCACACATTCTTTCGTCTGCAGGCGGGTATGGATTGATGACTTGTATCCAAGAATCAGTTCGGACATGCGGTATCACATGGTTGTCTTGACTTGCAGGCATAACTAGTTATGAGCTCGAAACACAATCATCGAAAGATGAGCGAGAATCACATTGTGTGATTGGCATGGTGGACTACTCTTTATGTTATGATTGGTTCAGATATATCCATCCTTCTTGTCATAATTTATTGGGATCTCGTTTCACTGAAAGTTGATTATCGGGAATATTAGTTTCAGTGGGAGCATATCTTAATTTAAATTTTATTGAATTAAGTAGTGCAAATTAATTTTGAACTATAGAGTCTAAATAAACTTGTTTTATTGTAGAGACGAATCTTTTTTTTAAATATCAATTTAATCCGATGATGAGTCGTGAGCCTTTGGTTGCAAATGGAAACAATTTTGGAGGAATGGTTTCATGCTCTCATGGAGGTTCTTAGGAACTCCCATATGGATCATTTTGTGGGTCACATGCGTGGACAAGATGGTCATGATGGACCTTATATCCAATGTGACATGCGCGTTTTCAAGGAGCTATTGCACACATGCATTGATGGTGAGCTAGTTGACCGGTTTCGTAACCATCGTCCCTACTACCTAGTAGAGGAACTGGAAGCTTTTTTCACACGTGCGCAATGAGCATTATAATCTGACTAGAGAACTGATAAATAGCTGGCTTGCATTGGGTGAACCCCTAGAGCTGTTTGAAATCAGGATGATCAGATTAGAAAGAAAATTAGAGATGTTGGTTTTCCAATAGCTCGGAAGAATTTCCGTGATATCGTATTAGGATTACTACATGGTTTTGTAAGACTTTATAATACGATCACGGAAGAGTGGTCAGTTCAGATGTTGTTTGCTTTACTCAAGGAAGTAGAAGCTGACATTGAAGCCGGAGATCCTACATGGACTAAGACAGGAATAAGAGTTATACCATCACTACTGACATAGTTCCAGCAAAAATCATTTAGTATGAGATACTAATTGATTCTCTTACTTGCACTAGTGGCGGATACTTTGGAAGGAGAAAATTCTAGGAAGAAGAGATTCTGAAATGACATAGCAAATGCACTTGGAGTGTAGCTGGTCATCTCATGAAGTCCAAGTCAATAGAGAGGATCAATACTAGGAATTCAAAATTATAGTTATTTCGAGTTTGATCATTATGTAATGAATATTTTACGTTCGTGAAACTTGTTGAGTTCAAATTATAAAATATGTGTGGGAATTTCAAATTTGAGAATTCAAAGTTTATGATCTTCTTTATTATGTTATGTCAATTAGTTCTATTATTAAGTCTTGAATATTTTGATTCAAATTATTACTTAACTTTTGGCTTGTTAAATAAATTTAGAGATACATCTTTTATTTGATTTATCAAGATTAAGCGACCACCTCTAAAATCTTTAATGTAGCCAACATCCATTAAGTGTAAGGCACTTGTGAATTTCAAAATTCACATGAGAGATGTTTTTTCTCAATTGACTTCATTCTATTGAAGATTCGGTATGATAAGTTAATCATATTGATGAAGTGGAATAGATGAAATAATTTGAACTTTCAATATTTCATAAAAATCAGTGGGAGTATTTTGAATAAAAAACAGAGATCAAAATATTTTGGTTGAAGTATAAAGGATTTAATAGAAATTATAACATAGTTGACAAAAAAAAATCTTAGTCAAAATTCTCATGATAAATTTTGAGAGATTCAAAATTATCATGATAATGAAATCTTTGTAAGATAAGGATTTAAAAAATGTTATAATTGTCAAAATGTCTTTGTATGATAAGTGAAAGCGTGAAAGGAAAATAATTTTCAACCCACTAAAGAAAATTATTTTATTTGTTTGTTAACGTTGGAACTATGTCATTAATTAACTTAGAGTTATTTTAATGATAGTTCCTAATGATCAATATTTCTTAAGTATGATGCATAATTGATTAAAGGGTTTTGCATAAAATTAGTAAGATTATTGGTAGTAAATTTCCACCTTAAACTCCAAGTGTTTTTAAACGCACTGGATCAAGCAGAAAAATGTCTTCTCATGATTGAGAAGGTGAAAATTATATTAAGTTAAGATTGAGAATCTCTAGATAAGAATTGAATGAAGGGGCAACATGCAAATGTTTCCAATTCATCACTTTATTCAGAAATTTATGTATGAGATACATAAAGTTCAAACTTAATATTGAATAAAGGTCATATGAGAAATTTGATGTAATATTCACTTTGTGATATAGTCATCAAGATTTAAAATTTCAAGACAATGAACATGATGTGCAAAACAAAACAAATAAGATAATAGTACTCATAAATATATGATATTGGATTATCATATAGGAGATATTCATTTTGGCTCGAAGATTTCATCTTGAGAGTAAGTTGGAGTGATTTTAAAATCACGAGAAACGTAAATATTTTTCGCAAAGAAAACATTCTCTTTGCATTAAAAGTAACTTTTTTTTTGTCCATCCATCTTGTCAATCAATTTCTTCAATCATCTCTTCTCCATTCTCGATTCTCACATAGTCGCACTTCCAATTATCGAACCGTAACAATGCTAAATTCTTGCTCTAGACCCCAAAGAGCATTATGCCCAAGTTTCTCCACCACGTTCTTCGCTGCCTTATCTTCCATGATCTATAGCTCTTAGGGATCACCCTCTCCAAATTGTAACTCCCATCTCACAAATGTATCTTTATCGATATTCCGCACGCTTCCATCACCTAGCTTTGTCTTAGATACAAAGAATTGACAGTGAATTGGAAATTTCTCCGCACACCATCCCCCTGTTTTGAATGTCGATGGGCAGCGTGAGCTAGTGAAATCGGATGAGGCCAAATTGAATTCAAATCAAGTTAATAGGAGATGCATTTACCTATTTGAAGTACTATCTGGCGGCTCCATCTCGTTGTCCCTCTTTCAGCGAGCAAATCGAAACGGCCAAGAGCAAATCGGCCGAGGCGACTACGGTCTGTCGCCGCCGGAGAATCAATGGGGAACGGTTGGGCACGGTGGCACGAGGAGCCCCAAGATTCACTGTCTAGATGTCGTGGGACCCACTTGAATAGCGGTTGTCCTAATCTAATCTCACACTTTACTAGGGTGCGTACAATGGTAGAGAAGACACATCTTCTCTTAACTCTCCATGTCATTTAGCGAAGGCAAAATAAATAAGTTATGCAACACATTATCTCTTGTTGCCATCCCTAGCAGATAATGAGAATTAATTATTTTTTGGTAGAAAATTACGTGTCTAAGAAAAGACATATAATACAATGGAGAAAATTGCCTTCTCTTAATAAGAGATCATCACTTAGCTAAGGAAAGACAACATTTTTTCTCTTCGTTATCTCTCCTCCAACTAAGCAAAAATCCGACGTGGCGGCTCCAAAGAAAGGCTGACATCACCACATTTCACGTGCCCTTAAAAAACATCACACGATATATGGTTTAAACCGTTTTATGGTCCATGTCGTGTGCTACCGATTTCGGCCATGATAAACGTCCCCCATTTCTCCCAAAACATTGCGCCTGACGCTATCTGTTGGCCCATTAATAGGCCCGTCCCTTTGCAGCCCAACCGTGTACAGGCAGGAACGTTTGGTTTGGATACTGGATTTTTTTCGTTTGCAGGCCCTGCCGGCCGGGACAGCCCAACGATGTACACTTAGTACGCACTAATGGTTGATTGACTACACTTGACCAGTCCCTGATTTAGCGGGTGATACTGACAAACTGGAGGAGGACTTAGCACGCATCCAGGATAAGGCTAAGCCAGCCGCGTACAGTACGTTCTAATCACCCCATATATATGCATAATAGATTATAGAGTATGATACTCCGTACTAACTACTGGAGTAGGTCTTCAAGGGAGCAGGATCCCTTGATTGCTGCGTTGAGTCCATTGCGTTTCTTCTCCCTCGCCATCTAGTTAAGGTGCCACCTACGTCCAGGATTTGTGCTGATACGTGTTGCAAGGAAAACCTCGTCAGCTGTTGGGGTGACCCGGATGAAGGAGAAACGTGGTGCACACTCGCGTCAACCTAGCTAGCTACTGGTCTCATTTTTAAGCGGGCATAATATGCGTGTATTGTTCTTGATCGTCGTAGAAGTACCGGCCGGAATGTTTGCATGCGCCATCGATCGGTAGTAAATCACGAGCGCCGTATCACCTTTTCCCGTCCGGTTGTCCCACGGATCCAAATAGCGTCGGATTGGGCCTAATTATCGCCTGGCGAACTCAGGTCAAACTCAGCACGCCGGGTCGCAATCGGGGGAATCGGATGAAGAAAAATGGCGCGAAAACCGTCTCCCTCGCCCGTGGGCCCGCCGAGTCAGCGAGCCACTGGCTATCTCGTCCTCATCGCCTCGTTCCCGCGCTGTTCAATGCGCGCCGGCAGCCTTTCAGACTTGCCGAGCCGTCCAATCGTCCACACGGCAGCGCAATGCCACTCCACCGCCAAGCTTCCCGCCCACGCGTCTACACCGCTCCCACGCGAGCGGCAGGTATTAATGTCCCGTCACTTCGTCGCCGCCGCTCGCCACAACTCCCGTCCATAATCCCGCACAGTCCTCTCTTCTCGTCGTCTCCACTTCCCTGAGTCCATGGTTGGGCGCTTCCCCGGCGACAGTGCGGCGGCAAATGGCTTTGGCCAGTGCCATTTGCACGACTGGGAAGCTCGCCTTCGCCAGTCGGCGGACTACCCCACGCCACCCGACGTCCGCGTGCCCGGCACCTGGCGTATGAGCGTCGGAGGTGTCCCCGTGGCGCCGATTCCGACCGGCGCGGACTGCATGGCGGAGATCGCAGAGATCCGCGCCGCCATGCCTCTGGACGCCCAGCTGGATCCCCGTTGGGCGCCGGACAACCACTACGTCTGGTCGGCGTACTTACACCAACGTCGCGAGCAGCGCCTGGCCTCCACGAACGGCGCGCCTATCGTGGGGGCGCATGAACTCCGTCGGGCGACGCTCCTGGTGGGGTGAGCCCGGGCAGATACGCCCCGCTGTTTTCGCCCACATCCAGGCCGGCAACTCCCCGCCGCTTGAGTGGCCTCGGTCGTCTCTTTCTCGGCGTCGAGGAGCGTCGTGGATGCCAAGGGGCATGACCACCGGGTCCTCGTTGTCCTCAGCAGGGACGACCTCCCGTTCGTCGGACTCGGCGCCAATCACTCCACTGTCCCATTCGTCGGGCTCGGCGACGAGGAGTCCTCTCTCCTCCGTCAAGCCCGAGCTAGAGGAGACGCCGCTGCGACGGCGCACCCGCGCCGGCAGCCTCGTCATCAACGAGGGTGTCCGCGCACCGTCGCCTCCTCACGGTCATCTTCGTCTCGTCAGGCCGAAGAAGGAGCCTGTCGCCAGGCAGAAGAAGCCGGCGACCTGGAGGGAAGAACGCGCCGCCATGGCCACCGACGACATCGACTCCGTGCTCGCCGCGTCCAAGGCACGGTACTTGGCTGAGGATATGGCACGACAACGGCGTGTCCCGGAGGATATGCCGAGCAGCGCGGCTAGGTGGAGGCCGCCCAGCTGCGCCACACAGACGACGAGTGTGACATCATCTTGCTCGACGAAAACGATAGGGAGGTGGCGCCGTCGCTCAAGAAGTTCAGTTGCTCGACGGCAGTGACAGGGAGCTGCAGCTACGCCGCCCCGAAGAATGGGCCGCCGAGCGATGACGACGACGACGGCGACTACACCGACTTTGACCAGCTCCTCGCCATCAACTAGTTTATTTTCTTTGTTTAAATCGTCTATGTAACCGTCTATATTTGTCCAAAACTTATCGAATCGCCTATGTTCGACCGATTGTGTGTCGAATTTCGTCGTTTTCATAGTTTTTACCGAATTTCGTCTGGTTGCGCTGGGGACACGGCTGAGAAGTGACGTCCCATAGAATGAAAAATAGCGTTGGACCACTCAAGAGGGCTATTTAGCGCCGAAAAATGGCCCGGGGCAAACGGCCGTAGATGCTTGTCATAGTACTAGCGAAAGCATGCATGCATATGCTGCCGTCACTACCATTAATATTTTCGGAAATATCCATGACCGCCCGATCGTTGACTGTAGTACAGTCATACACTTTGAACCGATGAGCGTAGTCCCACGTAGAGTACGTACGTAGCAGTATTCCTCGATTTTGACATGGGCTGCATGCTTGCCGTCGATGAAGAACTCAGGCCCTGGAAGAAGTAGCCAAAGCCAAGGTAGCTGCCCCGTTCACACGCGATCAAGCATATGATTGCACATACGCCAAGGAGCAGGGCTTGGCCGAGTCATTCGCACGGTCGCACCGCAGGGCACGATAAGACGCTACTAGGGGTTAACAGCTCAGCACCGCACGACCATGCATGCACATGCACATGCTCACACGTGGTCGTGCATGCCCTCGCGACCAAGTTAAGTTCTGTACGCTAGGATCAGAGCTACGACTTTCGATCTCCGATCACTTCGTTGCTAGCTGCTGATTGGTCTATCATTCAGACTCAGACAGCCGGTCATGGCACGCGTGGCCCCCGAGCTCGCCTCTGCATGCCTGCGCGCAGGCCAGACCCGGCACGTGTGCAGGACGTGGCGGCAGTCGCACGACTCCAGGGTGCATGCAGAGGCGATTGGTACCAATCATCGGTTCATTTTTAAAATCCTACTGTAGGATGCCTCGCGGCGGTGTCACAGTTGGAGCTACTTGGATGGTGCTACGTGTACGTGCTACACAGATCGATTAGCAGCTTGCACTTGGAGCGAGCGGCGTACGTGGCTGATGACTTATCATAACTCGTTATAGTAGTGCTAATATTGTACAGCAGGTACGTACATTCGCATGGACCAGGACGAGGGTGAGTCCGTTCCACGTACTGGATGCTGATCGAATCGGTGCACTCAACCGATTGGCCCGCCCGGACTGACGATATGTTTATGCCCATGCTGTGGATGCCCAGAATGCATGGAGCTAGCCGATTCGATTCACTTCGTTTACAGTCTGCACGCCTTATCCCCGACATGCGTACGTGATCGCGATCCTGCATGCGGCCACAATTATTAAGTATGGTTTGCGCAATAATAATCCAGTGGATGATTGACAGATGACGGATCCGGATACCGATCGATGAACGCGGGCTCGATCGGCTCGGGGGGCACGTGGGACTGGCGTGCGTGGTGGTGCCGCCGCGCGAGACCCAATCATGTCATGGCCATGATTGGGAGCGACGATGATGCCCAGCAACGTTACGTAGCACAGTGCTCGAAAGGAAAAAAGATGAGGGCGTGGGCACCCGTGGGCCTGCACGCGTGGTGTACCGGTGCCGGTGCCGGTCGGGCGTGGGGGGACACCGTGTGGGACAGCGCGACGAGGAGAGAGGGCACCCTGTGCAGCAGCCTGCCCATGCCTCAATCCCGTTCCCGTTCCGGTGCCCGGCCGGAGTTGCATGCACCTACCTCACCTCAGCCGGGCGCGCGATCGACACGTCCAGGGCCACGTACGTACATCTCCCCAGAATCCGACGCATGCGGACATGCATCCAGCACCCTACCCCCAAGTCCCAACCGAACCAACGCTATCTTGGATATTTTCCGGATCCGTGGAAAGGGGACGCGCACGGCCCACAGCGTTTTGTTTCACGTCAAAAATCTGGAAAAGTTAAACCTGCTTTCGCCCAAGTCAACGATTCTGTCTCAGTGCAGTGTAACGAAATTGCTCCTTGCTCGGATGTAAACCTCTTTTAGGTAACAATGTAACCCTGTCGGCAATAAGTTTTCTTACACACTCTTTTTCTTATAAGGAGAAGGACTTGTTTGCTTTTATATGGAGTATATTGGAATTTTTTCAAAAAAAAATTGCTCCTTGCTCGTCCTGATGCATGCGTGCGTGCCAGGTGAAACATGCTACACACACCGCGAATCTGAACGTGCGTCCGGGTTGCTGCAGATGATTCCATTCCATTCCACGGATATCTCCATCTTTACTAGCTTGTCGTGTAGTAGTATGTGCTAAATCACGAAAGAAACATGCACCAGGTAAAGCAGTAACAGCCAAAAATCCCAATCCGCGACCGAGCGTGTACTGTCATATACAGTACGAAGTACATTAATCTGGTTTTGATACAGCTTGCGGTGGAAAATTAAATAATAAAAATGGATAGGGAAACAACGAATTTAAAAAAAAATTAAAATGGATGTGGTAAATATCCGAATTCATTTAAGAAAACACAAATACAAATGCGGTACACCTCCGTTTCAAATTAAGTGTCGCTGAAATGAGTACATCTAGACACATTTTAGCGTGTACATACACCATTTGAGTACACATAATTAATTTAAGACAGAGGGGACATTAAATTTTGAATAAACCGTGGATATAAAAAATGGATATATCCATATCTCAATAAAAAAAAGTGTTAGCCAATTTAGGTGATAGCCCGATATGGCAATTACTCGAAGCTAAAAAAAAATATCAAAATGGTCAAATATAGTTTCTGTGTGATCGAAACCGAAACTATTGTCTATTATATTGCTATATTTATCTCTCGAGATTCTATAGTTGACCCATTATTGTAAGACATGAGTTTATTATTTCATTGTATTCATCCATCTTCAAATTAAAAACAAATCTGACCCATATTCATATTTGAATAACATTCGTATTGTATCCACATTTATATTCGTTTTGAAAAAAAGGTTGTGGGATGTGCACTATTCAATCTGCATCCGATATGTTTCCACCCCTAGACACAACCACCATCGTCCAACACATGCTAGATCAACTACAAATTGTATTATATGTACTCCGTTTGATTCATATTAATTATCGTTCAGTAGGATATATCTAAACATGTTTTAGTTCTAGATACATTCGATTTAGGACAATTAATATATGGACGCGGATTTGCTACCATGGGTGGTAGGTGTGCATGCGTTCCCAAACGTTGGATTTTAGGTGCAAAGCTATACTACATGAGATGCATGCATGCGCTGTCGTTGGAAAGCATAGACGGAATAAGCACTCCGTCTCCTATACGTCCGGCCGTTGATTGTTATCTTCCAAGAGCTAGCCCATGATCATTCCTTCATTGCGCCTTTTTTATGCGAGGCACCGTGTTTTTATTTTTGACTATCGACGAAGCATGCAGAAGGTGTGTGCGGTGGCATTCATATAGTACCATGACATCGTTAATTTCGAGGAAGAGTATTATTGATTTTTGCTTCAGACCGTAGATCAACCGCCGCATGCGCAATGCTGCCTTTGAATATCATGGAAGAGGACCAAGGAATTTATTGCTGAACATCTCGACGTAACATGCAAACTTGTTTTTCCGAGTGATCCTTTCTCGCTTATTTCCTGTGTGCAGGGGTCGCGCGGCTGAGAAGGACGTGCATGCAAAGATAAAACTGTGGGTGGGTTGACAACTGTAAAAGTGCCAACGAAAAAATCATTGTAAGGGAGAAGACCTTCACAGCCGTGTGTCCTAGGTGGTAGGTCTAATTCGCTCGAGCTAGTTTTGGCGCGGAGATGGATTGTTTCCGTGTTTTCCCGCGTTTTCGACACCATGTACTGCCCCTTTCTAGACACACAGCCGCCCACCAAAATCTATGTATATAAATAGATGCCACCGCGTGATGTAAGGGCAGCAAAACTGAGCCTGAGCAGCAGAGTATCGGTTTAGGGGCTTGGGCGACAATCGTGCTAAGCACGTAGGGCGCCCCATTCTTGGTTGAACGAGCTGCCGGGTGCATGGAGGGGCAACATATCGGTCATGGGTTAGTGATTCTTAATTTCTGTTCCATTTTGTGAATTTTTTTTCCTGCTACCCGATTGTCATCATTATGTAGCTTGTACCGCCAGTGGCTAATCTAGGATTAAAATGGAGGGTGGGCTCGTAGGAATAAATATAAAAAATTTATAGCCATGTAAGACATAGGCTTACATGGATCTGAGAAAATGTAGTTAAACAGTTATGTAGCACTGATCCCTTGAAAAAAAGTGATATAGCACTTAAACAAATGTCCAATTGTAGCTCTAATTGTAGTAGCAGATGCCTTTTTTTTATACATCAAGTTATTTTAATTATATGTAATTAGTACAGCCTAGAACGAAAAAATTCTTCGAAATTTCTAATCCAGTCTTTATTGTTTTACAACTCAGCGCAGTTTTTTCACTTGTGCTAGTAAACCACACATCGAGAACTAAACACACAAACTGGTTAGTCTGAAAGTATATATATCAAATGAAGAAATTTATAATACTGTAGTATCGGCCGAGCTACAATTATACTACCTGCAATAGTGAGAAGTTAACCAACAGCTCATGTCAAGCACCACTTTTTTCCGCCAGTTTGTTACTCTAGGCAAGCCAAGCAGCTAGATTCGCCCCTGTCTAGCAAATCTTAACATTAATAGTTTACGTTGTACCTTCATGGTCCAGGCTACCAGTGGGAGCTCGACTACCTTCTAGCTGGAACTATGGTGCTGTTGAGAAGGCTCTACGAGAGTCTTCATCAAGAGGTGAAAAATGCATATTCCTGCCGACAGAAGGCCAGGTATACCAGTCTATCGAGGAGGCTTATGAGTTCTTCAACATGTACTCGTGGGAGGAAGGGTTTGGTGTGCGTTATGGTCGTAGTAGGATCAATTGCGCCAAAATTAAAACACGGCAAGACATAGTGTGCGCCTGCGAGGTAAGCCCAAGAGTTAGTCTTCCATCAATTTTTATTTTTTCTTTATTTCTAAGCGTGCCATGTGCCTTAAAAATGGTTCTTAACGACAGCGTTTGGGTTTCCAATCCTCTTACAGGGTAGCGACAAAACGGAGGGTAGCCGCTCATCAAGATGCTATTGCCCATGCATGATTTCACTACTTAGGGCAGACGACGACTCTTGGTTTGTCAAACGTTTCACTTCAGAACATAGCCACCCCATGTCTATTTCGTGCGGAGAGAAACGTAGGTGGCCTTCACATAGCAGAATAGATAGCAGCACGCGAGAGCTTGTTCGTCACCTGAGATCTAACAATGTGCAGTTGTCTAGGGTGTGTTCCATAGTGGGATCTGTCCACAGATCTGATTCTTACGTCCCCTTTAGCAGGCAGTCCGTGCGGACACTCTGTGCGAAACTGGCACAAGAATCTATAGATGGTGACATGGAAAAAACAATATCTGTGTTCATAGACATAAAGAAGAGAGATCCAGGATTCTTAGTTGCCATGGACCTGGATGACCAAAAAAGGGTTAGGTCGATGTTTTTCGCACACGGCTGTAGTAGGATTGCCTATGCGTCATTTGGCGATGTCGTTACTTTTGACACTACGTACAGAACCAATTTATACAACCTACCATTTGGGCTCTTCGTGGGAGTAAACAATCACTTCCAGAGCGTAGTTTTTGGCGGCGTGCTTCTAACCGAAGAGACAATAGAAGCATTCAAGTGGACTTTCAGGAATTTCGTAGTCGCTATGGGTGGTGTTGCCCCCAAGACAATTTTAACTGGTAAGTGCACCTCGAAGATACTATAGAAACAATCTTTCCTTAAAGATTTCAGTGATGTTTTTATCTCGTACATTTTGTTTACATGCCTCTTTTTTTCCTTTTTTTTACCGGGTTGATGTGCTTACTAAATAAGTTCGCAGATCAGTGTCATCAAATGAAAGTTGCTATTGAAGCAGAATTGCCAAATACCCGACATAGATGGTGCAAATGGCACGTGCTAAAGAAAGCAAAAGAGTCTCTTGGTTCAATATATTCCAAGAACTCTGCTTTCAAACGAGATCTACATGAGTTGCTGGATCAGATTGTTTGCCCCCATGAATTTGAGTCCCGATGGGCTGAGCTTGTTTCTACTCACTCGCTTGTAGACAACGAGTTCCTTTCTAGGGCATTTGAAAACAGAGAGATGTGGGCAAAACCATACTTCAGGGAAACATTCTGTGCTGGTATGACTAGCACACAACGAAGTGAGAGTGCGAACCATGTTTTGAAAACATACATCCCCCGTGCAGCTCCTATGCACTTGTTTGTAACTCAGTATGACAGGCTTGTAACAGACCGCGTGGCCGACGAGGGGCGTGAAGAACATGCAACAAAGCAGGTATTGGGGACGCTCAAACCCTAGTCGCAACACATCGTGATTTACTCTGAAAAACTGCTTTGTTCATTTCGATATCGTTTAGTAATTTTGTTTCCATTTGTTAGGTGAATTTCTTGCTCCGAGCCGGTTTCCCTATCGAGAAGCACGCCACGCGGGTTTACACTCGGGCAATGTTCGAGCGTTTCTTCCGAGAACTTTTTCGGTCAGGTGGCTTCGTTTGCTCGAAGCAGGATGACTGTAACATGTTCACTTTGAAGTACGCCCGCACAAGTGAATCATCCGGAGCTTCGATGCTTGAGTACGTGGTGCAGTGCGACGACGCCATGACAACACTACAATGTTCATGTCGCAGCTTTGATCACTGCGGAATTCCATGCCGCCACGTACTGAAGGTAAATTATCACATTTCTTTGTGCTTCTCTTTCCGATAGTTTCTTCACTAATAGCTAAATCCAAACACCTATAACACGAAAACTGCTCTGTCAGGTCCTAGTTCACGTTGGAGCAGTGGAGCTCCCAAGTAGCCTTGTGCTGAAGCGGTGGACAATATACGCTAGGGAGGGAGTTGAAGATTCCATCCCGGGATATAGTGATGCTGCAAAACTAGTTGCAGACTACGCCACCATGCACGGTGTGTTGCATGCCTCCGCTATGGAGCTTGTGTTGATGGGCACGACCTCCCGTCAAGCATTTGAAATAGCTGTCGACTACATAAGCCATGCAAAGGCCGCAATTGCAGCTATGACGGTAAACGACCCGCAGTCCGTGCAGTTTTCTGTGCAGAGCGCTGCAGTCGGCGGCGAAGAGCTATTGCAATTTGACTCCGCTATGGCTGCCCCACCTAGGGTTCGATCCCGAGGCAGGCCTAAAGAACTAAGGTTCAAATCACCGATAGAATCGCCCGGAGCTATCAAGAAGCCATCATCCATTAAAGCAAGAAGAAAAGGCACTGCTTCAGACTTCCCACGAAGATCAACCAGGTTTCTGAAGACTGGTGTTTACATAGTGGACCATTGTGGTTTCTGCGGTTCTACCGAGCACCGCAGTGGCGAGTGCGAAGCTGAAAACGAGGCTGCTTCCCCGGCGGCTAAACGGAGGAGCTGCAAGAGCTGCGGCGAGTACGGCCATAACAGGTCCACGTGTGGGAGGAAGTCTACGTACGTCGCGAAATAGATACGCCTTGGTTTTTTGCCAAAATGTTTTTCTGTGAAATTTGCATCACGACCTAGTCCAGTACACAGAATAGTTTTTCAAGTGTGCTTTCCTGTTTTTTCTCCATTCCTCGCTATGTAACCAAAAAAATGTTCCTAGCCGCTTTGCTGTATCCGTACCTGACAGACTGTACTTGCTGAAGTGTTTTATTCTCGATATGTCCATGTGTATCCGCCAGCACCATACCTTTGCTTATATACTATGGACAGCTAATATTTGTACTAGCAGGTTCAGAAAAAATAAAGGCTGTACTTAGTATTTCGTTTTTTTCTACCTTCTGAGGAAACAAACTTTGTAAGGTGCAGCAGGCGGATTGGGAAAACATATTTGTACAAGTGCCTCCCTTGGCAACGGTCATGAACTCGAACTAGCCGTTGGCGTTTTGAGGCCACCACTGGTACTATATATAACCACACACGGAAGCAATCGGAGCACACGCCAGATCACCGCCCCATTCGCATGACATAGCAAGGTAACTCTGCCAAGCGCTGCCGTCTCTCGTTTACATAATTTTTGTCTCATTTAGTTTCCCTGCCTTGCAACATTTAGCTTTTTGAATCACCCAATGACAGAAATGTCGAAGATGAGCTACGAAAGAAGTGACAAGTACGTGGGGCGCTCTAAATTCAACTGCTACTGCTTGGAGAACGCTGACTTGTGGATATCAGGCACTAGCTCGAATCCAGGGAGGTTATTCCTAAAGTGCGCAATGTTTAAGGTTAGTAGCCGGAACATGGTACGCTTAAAATGAAAATCTTGGCGACTAAGCTTTTTTGTGTTTCTTGAGCAACCTATTCTTTTTTATGAACCACAGCGCTGTGATTTTTTTGCTTGGGAGGACGAACTCTCGGAGAGGAAAAAGGGAGGCAAGACGGGTGCCGTGGAAGGTGTTGATTACAACCGCCCCTCTAAAGATATCAATTTGAAAGACAAGCATTTGGAGATTAAGATGGAGTTGGTCTATATAAGGAACCTGCTTGCAATCATTCTAGTGTGTTGTCTTTGGATAGCTGCCCGCCTGTGATTGGTTTCAGTAGTCAGCATCTTTTGTAATCTATTATAAGTGAAATTGTTTGCTTCACGCGCTGAAATGGATGTAACGGCTATTCCATTTTCTACTAAACACGATAATGTGAGAACATAAAATCAAAACATAGTTGATGAGGATAGTTTGAAAAGGGAATGAGCAAAACATACCGCTCATCTGTCTCTCCATACATAAACATAATTGTCGATCTAACATACGGCGACATCGAGGTGGTAGCAAATTGAAGACAGTACAAAAAGGGAGCAGCCCGCGGCATGGATGATATGAATCCATAACTAGAGTTATTATTGTGCATAAACTAAGCGTTCTAAGCGCTGGCTTGTCCACACTACTAGGCGGCGCTACCATGGGAATCTGCCTGGCTTTGCGAAGGGCGAAAGCCCGCATCGTCAACCTTAAACCTCCCACTCTGATCCCTTGAGATTAGCTTCTTCCGTGTGGACTTCCTTATGGGTTGTTTTGTCACAGGAAAGCACATTCTTTGTAAACCGTAGACAAAGGTTTGTTTTGCCAGTAGCAGTGTCTCGTGGCTTACATGCTGCATACCAGAAAGGGGAGCAAGCAACAATTAGTCTTCACTGCAAAAAATCCCGGCTAATAGGCATGTATCAAATTGTTTTTTTTTTTAATGTGATTACCATGAATTGATCATCTTTGGGTATGCTATAGAAGGCCGTGGCTATCCCCATGTCATTTCTGCACAGAAAATGCTTCCTTTAGCATGTTTTATGACATCGATACAGCAGAGATCAATGATGAAGAGAGTTAGATGTGTTTGCTTACGGATAATGTGGAGGCCCGCCGGAGAGGGCAACATCATAGGTCCACAACTTGTCTGGTGTTTCAACTTGGCCCAGGCGGCTCATATGGGCTTGCGCCGCAAGTGTGAGAGTGTTCATCATAGCATAGCGGGATGCAAGAACTTCGGAGGGGGGGAAGCCAGCAGCAGCAGGGTGAATCAGCACAGTTGTGGCACTCTTGAAGTCAATTGATACAGAAGCTAGACCATCATCCATTGAAACAAACGCAACAACCTGTAATGTCGTAAAAGAGAAAATAAGTAGCCGTAGTCCAAGCCAGTCCAAGCTTCAACTGCTAGAAATATCATTTCTTGATTATGGACTGCACAAGGATATTATGGTTCAGACAACTGTACCCTGTTGCAGCCTCCCAGGGCATACTGAAGCATAGGTGTTGTGAACAATTCTTCGCACCTCTCGTAAATAGAACCAGATGACAAGACTTCTTGCTTCATTGGTTGTTTCGGCGACGTCATGATTGCGGGAAAGATAAACAAAGTTAGCCCGGCAAACAAAAAGGACGAACCACCTAACGGGTAGGGATAAAACACAATAAATTGCTTACAGCCCAGCTGTGTATGACGTAGTGGCACTCGCCCTGAGCTCCCGGGTAGCGGAAGTTCTCGTCGCGCCGTAGAGTCCTCACCAGTGCGAAAGCAAAACCCGCTACGACGTCCACTTCACCCATGAGGAATTTCTTCAAATAAAGACCATCGATAGACACGCGGGGAGTGTCGTTGAACTGGACGAAGGGCCTAATTAACGAAGGAGCATGGAGAAAGTTAGGGGATAATTGTTATAGATAAGCCATGTGCGCCACAATTATTTTTTAGAACAAATCTGTTGGGGGAAAAAAAAGGCTGCAATAACTTACTGTGATAGATCGCTGTCACAGGCATCAATGATAAACCAGAGAGCATTGGATCTCACCAGGTTCTTCAACTTGTCAAGTTTTGACTGCCCTGCAATGGTTTTCCTCTTGCCAGTTCTTGGTGCCACCCCATGCCCAAACATCCAGTTGAAATATGGGTCGTTGACAGCCGCAGCTCCAGTTGCTAGCTTGAGTTCTATTCAGATAAATAAAATCATATTAGTTCTTCTTTGCTGAGCAGTTAGAGAGTGTGTATAATCCCCCTTTGTAGGGCCATGAAAACTAAACGGACAGTGTTGACGGACTTACGTATATCCAGTTTGCGGTCATGTGTTTGCCTTGCTAATTTAGCCACAGCTTTCTCTGTCTGTGATGCAACAAAATCGGTCATTATCTTGGCTGATGCCTCCATGTGCTTGCACGACTCAGCGTGCCTTTCTTGCCTAGCTGACTCCAGCTGCATCATTTGGTCAGCGAACTTGCACAACCTCTCAGTGATCTCTCTAATCGCTGAGAAGTCGCTCTCCCGATTTTTTGCACCTTCGTTCCTGCAGTTGCTACAGTCCCCCTTGTGCTGTCCCTGCATTTTACATGCCAAGTGTATTAAACTGACTTGCTTATTCTTGTATCCCCGACAGAAATGTAAAAATTTGTATTCAGTTCTTGGCTACTTACGCTCTCATGCATCTGGTCGGGCTGATTTCCAGTGGGGAAGCTTTCTGGCAGCATCCTTAGCTGATTGGCAGAAGCCGGAGTGAGCTGAGATAAAAAGAGCACGATTAGGATTAAGGTAACGAGGACTCGTATAATATATCGGAATTAGAAATGGAGTAAACTAGCTAAGCTCATTCGAAAAAAATACAAGCTGAGCTCGTGTTTGTCTGACAGATGTTGGTTAGAACATATATATCGGTAACTAGAACAGAATCAATGGCCCCATCTGTGCGTGCACCGAACTGACATATCAGTTCCCTGCTAAGCAAAAAAAATAGATTTCCTGGGAGGGAGAGATTAACCTGAACAACGAAGATCCACTGCGAACTATGAATCCGGAAAACGGGATAAAAGGAGTACATCCATCTAGCCCCACGCTTCGAACCGGCCATTGGAAGAATATGGTGTGAAGATCTACACTTGGCTGTTCTTCCTATAGAGCCCACAGCTTTTCCTCTGAGTGCTTGCGTGGGAGATTTGTTTTCAGACCTCGCCGGTTTCCTGGATCTTGTAGTGTGGTGCCGGTTAGGTCTGGGTCTCTTTTTATGGACAGGATGGCTAGGGGAATCTGCGATTTTTTTTTTCCGGCAGTGCGGACAATTGCTTTCATACAATCAGTTAGGTGGGCTCCTTGATTTTGGAACGGGTCTGCAGCCCACTACCAGCTAAGCGGGATCGAATAAGGGGATGGCATAAAGGGCCTGGGCCGGTGCGTGTGCCCCGCGTTGCAAGTTGTACTTCCGTGCATGCGGATTTTGCCTTAGTAAAACCTCAGATAAGAAAATTTTTGTTCTTCAAACTTGTAATTAAGTGGCAAAAACGTACCTGCGTTTTTCTAGCTTGCAAGAAGTTGTGGCCGTAGTTTGCCATCGCTGCTAAGTCCGGGCACGGCATCCTATCGACCCCTCCAACAACCTATGTGTTTAAACGTGTAGAAGTAATGAGAAAAAATGACGCCTACCATTGCACTCAAATAAAGCACCCCCTACCACCAAATTCGTAAGTCCTTGGCAGCTCTTACCTGTATTACAGACATAGGACCAGCGCCACCACCACCGATCACGTAGCGTGTTTGCTCGAAAGCTCCAACTTCCCCGCTCAGCGTTCCTTCCAGGTCAAATCGTATAGGCTTCAAGACAACAACATGGGTTTATTTTCAGTTAACTTTTATGTAACTAATTGGTAAAAAAGGGCACGTAGGAGAGCATGCATGAGCCGCGTACAAATCGTCGTACGCCCGCGAAAGAAGTGCCAAACAAAAAACAACATGTTCAGGCGAGAAACCAAAAAAAAGTTCAGAAGCAACCATTTTTTTCAAAAGCCCCACCCGGTAAGTCTTCTTTTCTTGGCAGATCATTCTTTGCAAAGCACTACTCGGCGCGAGAAAATTCATCATTATCAGAAGAGTTGTAACGGCGAAAAACAGTACCCCGCCTGGCTTGCATGGAAGCGTGCTAGTGCGGTAGGAGCAGTATAGGAATTTTTTGAGTGGCTACACTAAAAGCAGGCCTTTTGTTTTTTGTAGATTTCCAAGAAGGTAGTAGAGTAGAACTAGAGCTTCGGGTTGGATGAAGAACTCATAGATAGGATGCATGCGTTTCTCCTTCGCGAACTAACCGTGTAGCTGCGATGGCGTTGGCGCTGGCTCAGTGCACCCGTGTCAGTAGGAAGGTCGCTCGAGTCAAACACTGGTCCACCATCCATGAATGCTCCCTGGTTCGCCTGTAAGTAAGAGAGGAAATAGTCAGCTTATTGCTCAGTGCATCGAAGGAATAGAAGGAACTTGCGTACTGGTAGGAGAAGTTAATGATCTAACCTGGCCATTCAATGCATCCTCCGCCTGTTCCTCCATTGTTGCTCCAATTCTGAGCATCGGAGGAGAAGGGATAGGAACTCTGGATATGAGGAGACCAACGGGGGAGTGGTGGTGGTGGGTGGCAGGAAGTGAGAATTTATTGCAGTTCCCAGGCGGAGGCGACTTGTGTCCGCGAGCTCCTTTGAATGCCTTAAGTAGTACACGCTTTTGACCTGCGTAAGGCACCGGATTGAGTATGGCCCACGACCAAGACACTAGTCTTTCTTTCGCGAAAGGCATGCACAGTACTGCTCCTCCCCCTCCCCCATATCTGTTTTCCTGTAACTTCGTTTGCCTTGAAAATATTCCCGTCTGCCTCCTCTGTGTAGTAAAATAAAAGGGTGGGCGGACTAGGGCAGTAAATGGAGGTAGTAGACTAGTAAGCTAGATCCAGTGCCGGCCCTATCAAACCAAGCTGTCCCCATCTCCCCTTCTACCGAGAAGACGTACCAGGCGTGCCTCCCGCCAACCGCAGAACCGCGCCGTCTGGTCGCGGTGTGTCCTGTTTTCCGGTCGGTGTAGAAAACAGCAAGCGGGAGGCGTGATGGATTGATGGAGTGCAGGGGTGCTGTCCATCGTACTGCACCCCCGCCACCGTCGTGCTTCGTGCCGTTGCGGAGCGGCAGCCTCTCTCCAAGGAAAACCGTTGGGTGGTGCAGGAGGCTCGATGCCAGGTGTACCTTGCGAGTGAGATATCGTTTACACGTTGGAAATGGAACATCTCAGTCTTGAGTGCATCGTGGAGGCAGATCTCGTTGTCTTCAATTCGCGTAAGCCTGCATAGTGCCAGTGCAGTACAGTATCAGGGGGAAAAGATACAGCAGAGCCGACGAGTATGGGCGTTCCGTGGTACGTAATTTTTGGCACCGTGGTTCCCCCGCTATGAACTATGTATGATGCATAGAAGACCAGTGCGCACTTGTTTCCCTACCGATTTAACGCTACCCTATCTGCTCTATGAAATAAGGAGCTGCAGGCAGTAGAACGGGGAAAAAGGTATTTATTGGACGCCCTTACGAATGCAGTTGGTACCATACCATATTTTTTCGTTTACAAAAAATAGTTTCCTAACTGGGATAGAAATTTGTTTAAGCACGGCTCCATTTGAAAAAATCCTAGTTGATGTAATTACATATTTTCTTCCTTTTTTCGTCTATTTTTTCAATCCAACTTAGGATTGAAATTTGCAAGAGCAAAAAGTTCTAGTAGTTCGATACCGCATCTTGTTCCCTAATGTAAATCCTTGTCACATATGTGCGCAAAATAAAAAATTTGGGGGGGGGGGGCTATTAATTGCCAATAAAACATCCAACTGGACGATGATTTACACAAAGAAGCTGCCGGCTTATCGAACTGGACGTTTATGTGTCATGTGCTTCATATGATGCCTAGTAGTACACGCTCATTAGCAATTCCCAAGGCCCGGTATGAAATCAACGAATACTTCATGCGTTTTCCGCGGTGATATGTTCGATTCTATTTCCGCGTAAGACAATGTACACCCTATGCTTGGTAACACTTATTAGCGTACCTAGGGAGTGTCGTTACGTAACTCAATTTAGTTTCTTCATGACTTCCACTTTGGTACTAGCGGGGCTTGCTTGGAAACAACACGACACCGGGGCCCTTGCACCCCCGCACCGAACCCAAACTAATGGTTAAATCGTTACTCCCCATACATAGTCGCCTCATTTTCCTTTTTAGAGTGGTGCTCGTTAAAAGAACTATATAATCCGACCCTAAAGGGGGACCTCCTCCTCGGCTGCCTGACTGGCCCTCTGTAGCACTGGATAGTACCTTGAGCGACGCTCTTCTCACTTCCTTTCCTTTTGTAGAAAGCTGCGTTCGAGACCAGGTGTCTCCGTTGCGAGCTACGACATATACCCAACGCAGCGCCGCCCACCCCTCCCCCGCTTCCCCCTGCCTCCGGACATGATGTACCACAAAAGTCGAGGGGCAACCAACCCATTACGCGAGAAGGACAGATTTCTCCCCAGTTACTAGTACGCTAAAGCTCTTCGTCGCCTATGACTCCGATAGGCGGTTTCTTTCTAGATACAACCATGTGGGAAAAAATCAGTTCTGGGGTAATTTGGTGTTTTCTGTGCGTACCGAGTTTTGTTTTTTCATTATTATAAAAAGGGTTGGGATCTTCTACCCTTAGTTCGAACTCTATTCGAATGTTACTATTCATGCCCACCCCCATCGAGGAGGCACTTCTAATCTATAACAACTGCGATAGTGACGGGGGTGTGGTATGGTTGTTTTTTTCGAAATGTTATGTTTTTTTGGATAAATTAGCAATCGTCTTGGATCATTATACTGTGCGCCTAACGTCTGCTTGTAAGTTGGTCTTAGAGTATTATGGTGCAACACAGAACCCCCGAGCACATGGAGATGTAAGTATGGAACCAACTCCGCAACGATATAAAGACGTAAGGTAATATGGAGATCGCAAAAGAAGTGAATTTTAAAATCAGTTGTTCGGTTTGACGCTAATTGGTAGAGTTTTTGATAATGTCAAAGTTAGGTGGGTACGGAACCCACTTTTTGCAAAGCACGAGTCAAACATCTCTTTCTTGGCGTCGACATATTAGACCCTTCATTTTTCGTACCGTGTTTCTTTTCCTTTGATGGTTTCATGAACGGTGGAATGAGTTCCAGCTCGTATCAATCAAAACTGCACCGTTGACCCCCATGAAGTTAGCATTCCTCTTGCATACTTGGTTGTGCGACAAACGTAAACATTTCAGGGCGCCCCGTCTATCATGGTGCAACACCTATGGCCCGAGCATAATGGAAATTCAAGTATGCACCCAACTTTGCGATGGTAAGAAAAGAAAAGGTAATATGGAGATCGGCAATAAGTAGGTGCTTCAAAGTAAATTTAAAAACCAGTAGCTCGGATTGGCACTAGTTCATACAGTTTCATAAACGACATAACTATGTAGGTGCGCAAACCCACTCGTGGAAAACAGTAGTGAACATCTTTTCTCTCCCCGTTGTTCGTTCCCTTCGATTGCTTCATCAATGGCGTAATGAGATCAGGAAGGTGCGACGTGGTCAAGATCGACTGTGGTGTATATGTCGCCCGCCAACGATAGAGCATCTATGCAGTCCCTGTTGACCATCCGTAACAGGGGGGGGGGATGAATTATAAATGGAAGGCGATAAATTTCAATAAGCAACCCGTGGTACGAAATGAAAAAATTTAAACTTACCGTGTCTTTTCCTTTTCCCAATTAAGCAGGGAACACAGAGTATCGATATGCACCCCGACAGGCCCATTCCTGTAAGGTTCCAGATTGCAAACTATGAGCAATAGTAAGACACTACATGAAATATGTACAATTTTTTTTCTAAGGGTTTTTGACGGAAGAAATTACTTTTTGGCCTCTTCAGTTAAAGTAAGCATGAAACTAGCTGCCTCGTTTGTGTCGCTAAGCATTCCTTCAGCTTGTTTGTCCATGCGCTTGTCCTGTTAAGATTGTTGGTTAGCGAAAAAAAAAAAAATTATTGGCAGGCAGAAAATTATATGTTGTAAAATTGTTTCGGCAGTTGAAAAAGGGCAGACCGCGGGCTTGGAAGGTACGAGCTTTCCGCTACGAGTTGCCGAGCTGGCGGCCAAGTTAGCCTTGCTGCTTTCGGCCGACATCAACTGATTGTTCTTGCAGAAAACAATAGTACTATCATTTATTTTTTTCCCCTGTGTTAATTTGAGAACATTGGTTAGAGGCCAATTTCCTGGAATTTAATTTCCTGTTACTCTACGAAAAACAGCACTGAAAATTAAAACAAACATGATGTCATTCGTTCTTAAGCGATGTACTTGCCGGTTTAATGACGAGCTCGGCGTGGGTTGCGATCACGCTAATGTGGTGGTGTGTGATCTCGTTGAAATCTGTCACTTTCCTTGCAACGTAGCTTAGTATTTCAGGTTTGTCTCCATCCATCTTGATCCTACCTGCTATCATTGCATAGGAGCCCTCTCTACCAGCAGTTGGTAAAGCCAAACATTACATGAGAACTTGTCTAATAATCAATGGTTACAATATATTGGGAAGTAAGATTTCTTACGGGATGTTGTTGAGTTCATGGCTGCCCACTGTGAACCATAAGGACGCGTCAATCTTACCAGTGCAGTCGTCAACGCTAAAAGTCCCTTTGTACTCGTCGGCTGTTATGTTAGTAACACGGCCTACGACCTTTACCTATATAAGAAAATAACGGTGGGATGATAAACAAGCTTGCAGGAAAGGTTCCGTATATCATTCCTTTGCATTACCAGTTTGCACGAAATTGGTACAGACAAACACGAGAGTGGTTGCGTGCCTTTTTAATAATTTAAGGGGAGGCTGAGATGAGAGATAGGAGTTGTATTATTCTTTTTTTAACTAACCGTGGATACCACTGTGTTGTTGATTGCTAAGAAGTTGCCCTTCCTCTCTCTCCATGCATCTGCTATCTGCTTTATGTTAACGGGCATGAGAGTTAACGATTGGTTCAATCCCAGCCTAGCATCAGGTGCCTCCACTGGCCTTGATTTCCTAGTCAGCACAGAGCTCGCCATGCTCTGCGGAAGTGAATGGTTTTAAAAAAACAACCTGAATGGTAAGAAGCTGAGGGGTGAATAATGCCTAAAAAAATGGAAGGTAAGTAAACGAAACCTGGATGCAATCTGGAGAAAGCACAGGCACAACTGCCAGGCATTCTTGCTTTATTTCAGCAACTTTTCCTTCCATTTCAACTGGGTAAGCCAAAAAGTTTAACAGATTAATATTGAGAGGAGTAGTGGGCAGCTATGTCGCCCTGTTAGAACTAATCTATATATAGACGAATGGTGTGGCGGAGGAGGGAGTCGTTAGCTGCTTCTTTTAGCAATCCCTGTTCATGATTTTGATGTTCCTTATTTCTTTCCATAGTGTACTGCTTTGCTGTCTTCGTGAGCTGGATGGTAGGAGCGTGTAATCATCTAGGTTGGCCGGGAGTACTGAAAATCCACATTTGGATGGGATGCAAAGCTGTTGGAAAATAAAACAAGTCTGCCTCCCTAGAAGTTGCGTGGAAATTTCGTACGCATGGAAAGACTTATATGCCCCCCTTGTATTTCCTATAAGAACGACCATGCCAGAGAAGTGGAGGGCACACCACACCAAAGATAGCGCTCTTCCCCTCTTGTCTCCCACAATTTCTTCCACATAGGTTTGGATCATCGTTGGATCAACCAAAAAGAGCAGGCGGCCCTGATGGGTAAAGAAAATCCTGAACTATTTATCTTCTGCAAGTGGAATTTGCAGTTTATTCTGTCGACTGCCCCTCTTGTACGCTTACTAACATCTTGGTTTTTCGTAATAAACAGCTACCATTGTGAATCAACTTCTGGCAGCGGCCGTTATTCTATCCCACATGAATGGGATTTACGTCAACCGTTCAAAGCCATGGCTGGTGTTTCTGGGAGCCTGCTCGATGTTCTGGGCGCTTGTGCTAATTGCACTTCTTGAGGCCATGAAGGAACCGACCTTGTCGATGTACCAGCGATGGATCATCTTCAGGCATTTCTGTGGAGCAGGCGCAATCTGTTTCATCGTGCTGACGGTGAGAGTCCAAGCGGCTGTTCCCTGGTGGTTTGCAGTTCTTAGTTGGATGTGCTGCGCCAATCTCATCATTATCGGCGGCTTATTGGTTGCATTCATAGACTACCATGCCTTCGTTATTTTCCCTGAAGCAGGAGTGTTGATGTTAGCTAACTAGCGGTTAAGGTTGTGCTGAAATGGAAGTAGTGTGCACTTGTTGTTCCTGGCACTTCTGAAGAATGTGGTAGAATTAATGCAACAATCGTGTGTGTCTGTTGTAACCGCAGTACTAGGGCTCGTGTGTGTCTGTTTGTAACCGCAGTAGTAGGCCTTGTGTGTGTCTGTAGTAGGCCTTGTGTTGTTTTTCCGTACTGAAATAAATTGTAACTCGCCGGATGAGTAATGTTTCCTTTGGATATCATGGAAGAGAAGTTCCTTGTGTTGTTTGTTGCTTTACATCTCGATGTTCCTTCTTCTTGAGTAGCTCCAACTAGGTAAAAAAAAGGTCCTACTTCGGATCCTTCGCATGAAGGCCCTACATTGATTTGCATAGGTCAGGAAGGATTTCTTAAAATTATTGTCTTGTATATCGTGCCGAACTCTTTCATCACATGGAACCATTTTGTGTATATGGTGATATAAAATTAGGAACCCCCCCCCTAAATGTAATGATAAAATCTTTGGGCACAGTATTATTCTAAAAAGTGCCGTACCTTATCGCCGACCACACTTTTTAATGGGGCGCAAAAAAGAAAAAAGGCCATCGAAAGGGAACTTACTAATAAAGAAGCAAGTTTAACGGAACCTATATTCTTGACTTCTACGTAATGATTAGTGGTAAAATTTAACTGTACTGGAAGTTGAATTGATGGAAGTAGGGGAGTCAGCGCTGGTAGAAGGGGCCAACCTTATACCACGTTAAATCCACGTTTCCTATGCAACTGAATGAGTTGGTATATCGGTGTCCCCTTCGGTTGGAGTCGTACGAGGGAGGTGTAAACTATGTGAGGCAGTCCAACTGAATGAGTTGGGATATCGGTGTCCCCTTCGTTGGGCGTCGTACGAGGGAGGTGTAAACTATGTGAGGCACTGGCCCGTAGGTGGAGACTGATGGGGGTGATTGTACCTTTAGCAGCGGCAATGTGCGCGCTTAATTGGAGGCGTGTAATTGCCGTGGTCGGGAATTCTTGAGTAGAGGCAACAAAGTAAAAAAAAATCCTACTTATGATCGTACTCATGACCGCGGTACAGTGATTTGCATATGTCAGGAAGTTTGTATACACATTACTGTTATTCATATTCTGGTCGAACTTTTTCATCGCATTTGGAAAAAGAAAACACACACCCCCATGATGTACTGATAACGTCTTTGCGCACAGTATTAGTCGAACAAATGTGCCGTAACGTCTTTGCGCACAGTATTGATGCAACTGAGTGAGTTGGGATATCGGCCTTCCCTTCGGTGGACGTCATACGGGAGGTGTAAACTATGTGAGGAAGAGGCCCCTAGGTGTATACTCGTGGGGGTGATTGTCCCTGTGGAGGCGGCAATGTGGCTGCGCGCGCCATTGCAGCTGTGTAGTTGCTTTCGTCGGGTGAATGGGGAGGATGTTCCACGTTATCGTGCGTTTTTCGGGCCGTATTTGCAACACCAAAAAAGAATATATATATCTTCCTATGCTAAGGCCTGTCCCAATTTATATTTGGCTAGTCGCCGGGTTGCCGAGCTTGTATTGTCTGCGATTTCTATCTTTGAGCTGGTTTAAGGTGGTTGGTCGTGCGGTCCCCCGAAAACCGTGCGAACGACATGTATGGCAAGAAGATCTTGAATTGGGAAGCATATCGTATCTGGTTTTAGTATAATTGTTTTAGTGGTTCAGTGTGAAAAGGCGCTCGTAATCTGTGATTTGGTATCATCCTCCGGTGGAGCGTTGCAATTTTTTTCTGGCTTTTGTGTCAAAGTTGTGGTGCGCGCCAATCTTCGTTTATCATGAATCCCTAGAGGTGTCGCCATAGAATTATTGGCATCGTCGGGCTAGACTAAACCCCACTATGTATAACATCGGGATGTAGCGTGGCTCCAATTTATATGTACACCCCTATTTTTGGTGATGCTCGTATTTTACCCTCCTTCATGTTCTATGGATTAGAGCCCTAATTCTTTGCTATTTATTTTGGAAAGGTCCGGGAAGAGATTATTTTATATATTAATTCCTGCCTTTTGAACTTTTTTCCGGGCACGTTTTCGAATTATCTCATATGTGTCCCAAGTATATTCGTGGCTGGTAGTTAGAGTGTTGCCTGTGTTGGTGTGTAAGAAGTAAGAATATGTTTGTCGAATATATAGTGGACCTATATTTGTTTTTTTCCTTCTTCTTGTGCTTCCGGGTTGACTTACCCCCACCGGGCTCGTGAAAAAATTGCCAGCTATAACACAAGCTCTTTTGCGTTGTCACCAGAAATGTGCCTCATAAAAGAAATAAAGACTAGTGCATGTATGTTTGTAATTAAAAGAAAGTTCATTAATTAACCACCAATAGGCCATACAGATGGGTGTCCATGCACCCTAGTTTTTTAAAAGAAAAAAGCGAACTAAGATTAAGCGAACTAGAGAAGCTAATAAAAGGACAACGCGGCAACCCCACAGCGCAGCAAGCTTGAAAACTTGCAGAAACAACCCACACACCACCCCCACCCTCAAACAGTTTCGTCGTCGGAAACGTCGATGATTGGCTTCTTCCCCTTTTCTTCTGCTGCTGGGCTTGGCTTCTCCTTCTTGACGGATGCATCGCCGTCGTCGGGGACACCGTCAACTGCATCGAGCCACTCGTCGACCGCTTCGTTCTCCTTCTTGTTGGCCTCCAGCTCTGCCCTCCTAGCTTCCTCCGCGGCCACTGTGCTTAGTGAATCGTGCACAGCAAGCTTGAAGTTCTTGTCTTCATCTTCGTCGTCGTCTTCGGGGACGACGGGCTCGTCGGACTCGTCATCAATTTCGCCTTCCTCCTTGTCAGAGACAGACCAGTCATCTGCTGACTCGAAAGGGGTGTCGAGCACTGCTAGCTCGCCTGCCCGTTGTGTGCTGGCTATTACACCGTCGGGAGATGGTGGGGGGGAGGGGAGGTACGGTGTTGACTGCTGCCGCGGAGGTGTGGGGCTGGAAGTGGCTAAGGCGTTTCGTGGACGTGTAGTCACTGCTCGCTTCCTAAGCGATTTCGTCGCTCGGATACCAAGCAAGGTAGCTAGGCGATTTGGCTTCATGGTGGGCATATTGGTTGGTGTACCTCTTCAAGTGCAGGAGATGGGGTTTTATAGAGGGATGAAAGGCTACCTCTCGGGCGCGCGGCGGCTTGTTGCTCTATTTTCGAATATTGCCCGCTTTGAGGAAGATAAGTGGACGGGTGGACGAGACAGATCGGCTTGGTCCTCTGCGTACGAAAACAAAAAACACGGCGTTCGTCGTGGATAAATGATGTGTGCCGCCATGTATGATTTCTAGCAGGCCATCTGGGCTGGCAAGTGCTACATTTTATCTCAACGTTTGTTCGTACCGCCTGTAAGGAAGGAGCCGCCATTCCACTCCTTTTTTTTAATACACCCCAAACAGCGCACAGTTCTACTCCTATCCCTATAGGGGTATGGCCAAAGGCAGTAATGCTGCGAAGATGAGTGCATGGTCGCCCGATCTGGGCTCTAGCTCTGTCTTGCTGGCCGGAAAATAATCCTTGCCAGGCTGAGTGAAAAACAAGCTTTGCATGTGGTTTGGCGCCGCGTAGTACTTGCATGCGTAGAGAAAAAACTCTTTCCTTAACCTTGCTATGTTATCTGTTGCCATCCGTTACTTGGTGGGTCGTGATGTGATCCTAGACTCAATTTCAACTTTGCGCTGGAAAGTGGTTATGGATGGGATATTCTACGCGATTTTAGCGGGATGGTGGCCACCTAGGCTAACGAGAATTCCATGGTTGGGTGTACGCGTAGTTCCTGTATGTATTTGTTGAGTAGTGCTAGACAAATTACAGCACGGAAAATAGGAGCTGGCTACAAGGATCTCGCACTATAGCCAAATATAAAACATGTAGTGTTGACGGCATGGACGCTATTACGAATTTTTTGAAAAAAAGAGCACTCTTGTAGTGTGCTTTCACAACGATAACTATAAAAGAAGTCCGCCCGTTACTTGTTTTCGTAAACGAAAACGAGAAATATCTAGTGAAATTGTACATGAATCATAAATGATCTTTTCGTGTGATTGGTAATGATCAGTTGTCGATGTCTTGTACGAATTGCGCAGGCAAAGTGCCGGTGTTGTTCTTCAAGTGTAGCATGTCGTACAGCAGGTCCGCGAGTGACACGCAATCCTCCTTTAGCTGTGACCCAAAAAATAAAGGTGAGTGCGCTCGTTTGGAATGAAATTTTTATTTAGGTTTGTGGTGCAATATTTGCTAATCAAAAAATTTCTGTTTGAGAAAATAGTGTAGAAGTACAGGGCTGAAACTAACACATGTCAGTCGGCCACCCTGTTTGACGCCGTCAAACGTCCGAGCAAATTGCAGCGCTTCGGGGGCGTAGTCATGTCTGGGAGTTAGTTCACAGCAGATAGTTAGCACGGGGGTGTAACAAAAAATGTAACATGAATTATAACATTGGAAGCATAACATACTCTTCGGTTCTGTTTTGATCAAGAGTGGTTTGGGTAGTGTACACAGTCGACCAGTTTTCCCAGTCGACAGACCATCCATCGAAAAATGTTTCAATGCAGCGTCGGAAAGAAGAGTTGAGAAGATCTTTAATCTTTTCATATGCATCCCAATCCTTGGTTCGATTCGCTGGGGCGAATATGGTCAGCTGACTCCTCTTCATGTCCCAAGCATATGAAGCCCACTTGTTTGCGACCTTGACTAGAGTGACTATCTGCATCGAGTTAGAAAAAGAACGTCAGAAAAAAAAACAAAAGTATATAGGTGGTTATGAACGGGACATTTCATGGTTATTGCAAAACTCTTGGAAAAAGCCATTTCATCGGTTCGGAGAATTACCAGCATGCACTTGGAGATGTCTTTAGAGTTTTCTCCACCTACCCATTGGTTCTGGATGCTACGCGATGATATGATGTCCTCCCCAGCAATAACCCTCATCTGGGAGTGTTAAATAAGTATTTAGTTGCAACCATGGTGAAAACGTATTGTTGGCGGTAGAATTGTAAAAAAGAATTACCGGAAAATCAGTCTCCAGGAAATGGCGCCAGTCAATAGATGCGCCATCTATATTGGCTTGCTGGAAACGACGGAGGAGAGCATCACAAGTGTCTGGTTCGAATGTTCCATTATCCCTAAATTGTTCTAGTATTTGTTTGGCTGAAATTTCAATGAACTTGGGCCAACCATGGCGTATCCAGTACCTGCATGGAATACGGAATATGTTGTCAACAAGTGCACACAATGCGAAATTGTGGGGAATATAAATGTAAATCCACCGAGCTACCTGTTTTCGTCAGCATCGGAGTTCATAACCCATTTGTGGAAATGTGTGGCAGCCTCGTTTTGAGAGCGCCAGACATGCCACGACGTGTCCCTAGGGGGGCAGATGATCTTTCCCTCCCTAACTTGTTTGCGAGTTATTGGTGACTGTGTGAATTCTAGCTCCGCCACCGTGTCATTTAGGTTTATGCTAGCAGATGACCTCTTGTTGAATAGGTATTGGCCTGACTTAATTTTAGTAAAGGCAAGTGGAGACGTTGGGCTAGAACGTCGCAATGTTTTCCTGGGTGGGCTTGGGCCAAGAGGAGATATTGGGTGCTGGTTACCTCCAATGTTACTACAAGGCTCAATTTTTTCGCTGTCTTCGAAATCAGGTCCGAAGGAGAACACAGGGGCTTCGCACGGTGTTCCGTGCTGCTTACTTGAGCCTAATAAATAAGAAACACAGAAAATGCATGTTGGCGGTTGTCATATGATTGGGTCAAAATCACGAAAACATGTAACAAGATGTTTGAGCTGGCCAAAAAAACCAACTAGTTACTACTGGGAAAACTTACCAACGCGAGAGGGGGTTGTTGGCGACGGCGTGAATGGCTCGTCGCAACTAATTGAAATCTCTTCTACTATTGCTGGGTTCATCATTGTAGGCGGTGCGGTCAGTTTGATGTTGGCAAGATGTTGCACAAGCTTGTCCGTCTCTTCTTCGATAGATGTCCGAGCTAGCGTAAGTATCTTCAAGCACCGTGCCTTGTGTGCCTTCACCGCTAACATCGCTTCAATGTTTGCCTGCGTGTTTTTTTAATAAAGTAAAAAAGTGAAGTTAAAATGTAATGAGCGGGGTTAAGGCCCTATGTACAGCCTACCAATGGTAATGCTTACGGTAATCTGTATTGTTTGTTCTGGAGTTTTTGGCTTTCCGACGAAACCATCTCCGCGTTGGCGCTTTTGTTCATCAGGGCACCTAGAATTTCCGGCAAGGCCGTTTAACAGCCCCCTCCTGTATACGACTTGAGAATCTTTCCTCGCCTGCAGAAAGTGTACAACAACAGGGGATGGTCAGTGCAACGTACAAAGTTTTGAAACAAATTACGGGTTTCGTCCCAGGTGTCGTGCAAGCAGGAATGATACCTTCCCTGCACCAAACATCCTGCAAGGTGTCTGCCCCCGAAGGCCTGTAGTTTCTGCTAAAATTTGTTTACACAAAGTACGCTCATCGTACAGCTCCATCCGTGGGACTAGTCCTTTCTGTAGTGATGCCGGACCATAATCCATATTGTCGAGGTAGAATACCTGATTGGCATGGAAAAAATCCACCTTAACAAATTACGAGGATGCAAAAAATGTCTAACCTAGTACAGTTCTTGATTACTATACCTGAAGGAATATGACTACCCCGGTGGGTGGGGAATAGTACGTGTTAGTCCTGGTGGCCATCCTAGATGCAGCACATGCTGAGAAAACTGACTCGAGTAAATATGATGCCCAGTTGAACTTATGAATGGTATCCGAGTTTTTCAGAGCAGGCCAAAAATTTCTGGATTCGGTATCACCTGGGTTCCTACTGTCGCTTAGCAAGCATACAATGAAAACGACAAAAGAGGTCTTGAAGGAAGCCTGGTCTTCTAATGATAACTCCAAACCTGACAGTTGGCGCAATCTCTTCCCTGACGCTTCGAGAGGCGAAGTATTCTGTTCATCCATGCCGATCAATTTTTCAATGGACCGGCGCATGCCTTCGGTCTTATCCAGCGACGCGTCCCAGACCTCTTTGCCACTGCATGGGATTCCAAACACCTTAGCAACATCTTCCTGGAAGATCATTAGCCTCTTCCCGACATTTACACTGATAGACCTGTTCATAGTGTCCACTTTTGGCAAAAGCCACATAGTGAACTGTCTGTCAAACTTGACTGCATGGACAGGCTTTGCAAATGAACTGAACCCAGTAGCAGAAGCCAACTCAGTCTGGGCAGGCGTAAACATCTGGATGATGGAGTTGTGCTTGGCTAGAAGGTCTGAGTTCCCGTAGCTTGATTGCTTCACTGATACACGATTGGTAACGGTGCTTCCAACACCTCCATCCTTGGATGACCGTCCTTTTCGACCGTTCCATGAAGTCTTGGGGTAGCTCATCATGTGCTTGTTCCTATAGAGTATGGAACTAGATATGAACACACAAAAACTAAAAGCAAAATTCACTCTTTATGATGGAATGCTGGAGAAGAAGTGCATTTAAATTACCGGATCGAAGCAATAATAGGCGCCCCCGGGCTAGCGGCCACGCTCGGTGGAGGCGTGGTTCTTGTCCAGTCCTCCTTGCAACTGCGAACATGAGAGGAGTGGGGAGGGGGGTGGAGATGGGGGTTAGGTTGGGTCAGGTGTGGGGCAAGCGGACGGCGTGGGCTCACAAGAATTCATTTATTCCAGGGGGGTCTCGAATAAAGACATTTGTGCGGGAAAAAAACATGTTTCAAAGAAGCAATCAAGCTACGGCAAATCATTATTTCTAGCCAAGCACCAATCTCATCATGCTGGCATTTTTTCCAGGGGGTAGTCGAAGGACATCTTGTGAGCAACAAAAAGACGTCCGTGCGAAAAATAAAGGGGGTGCCATTCTCGTTTTCCACCTACCAAAATGATGGCGTACGGAGAAATGTTTTAAATGAGTGATGGGTGATCATGCTGCGGTATTACATTTTTTCTAGACAAGAACCACTGTCATCATCCAGACACTTTTTTCCGGGGGGGGGGGGGGGGGCAAAGGACATCGTGTGCAGCGCCTAAAGGACATGCATGTGAGGAATAAAAGGGTTGGGGTTCCAGGTGCAAAAAAATGCATGCGGCTCAGTTCGGAACTTTACGATAGGTGCTATCGAAAAGAAGCTAGCCCATGATCCATCCTAGCATGCGGATTTTTTTTGCAGGGACCGTGTACTTTGTTCTGTCTTACGGCGAGGCGTGGACATTGTTTCTACAGGGAACGTGCGCATTATTTCTTCTGTGCAAGGAATCTGCGGCGCGAAGGACGTGCATGTGTAAAAGCATCTGTGGTTGGGGATGTGCATCTCCACATGAGCCCGAGGAATATTAGAGGTGCGTGTTAACGTGAAAAAATGCATTGCTTCCGGTATCCTCGATGAGGGCGCAATATAAGAAATATAAAACTTGATACAACCGTTTGAGACTACTTTGACAAAAAAAACTGGTGACAATGTCCCCCCAAAATTGGTTATGGTAGGTGGGAAATGAGAATGGCTAGTGAACTTTAAAAAAAATCATAAGTGGTCTCTTCATGTCATAGTGAGAAAAATAATTGTGGCATACTTGAAACATTTAGATCTGCGTGCACACAAAAAAGATGACAGATGAAACAAGTTTCAAAAGCCTATGTGTGATCATTAATTCCCATGTTCTACCGAATGGATGAGGGGTGCTGATGAGAGAAAAATAATAGTGTCCAAAGTTGGAGTGTAAAAGAGATAAGGGTGTTGTTTCGCATGCTCCCATTGTGACGCCGTTATGTTCTATCGTGTGCTCCCATGTGCTCCTGTTGTGCTCTCTATATAACATCCTATGGCCAGATGTGCATGCGCACCTATCACCCATGGTAGCCAGCTATTTTGCATTAATATATATATATATATATATATATATATATATATCGAAGAACAAGCAACCGCGGAGGACTTGGGAGCCCTCTCGCGCTACCCACGTGGCGGTTCTGTGATGGCTCTCGCGTGTTGTTTCTGTGCTGATGGGGGGATGGTTTCGGCGTCTCATCTTGTCTTACTCGTCAGACTCGTTTTGTCGTGTGCGGTTTTGATTGGCCTCACGATTGAACTCCCCACCGTAGAAACCCTAGCTTGGCTCGTCCTCTTTTTGCTGCGTGGCGGCGGTGACGGCCCCTCTCCCGATTTCCTCCTCTTCCCCATCTCTTACGCCACCATAACCGCCGCGCCGCGTGCTGTCTCGGCCTCCTCCTCGCTCCGCCACCTCATCTACTGCCCTCCTCTCCTGCGCGTAGCTCCTTGCCCCTCTGATCCTCTTCTCAGTCATCTTAATCCGCAGTGAGGTTGGATCCGATATGGGATGGGAAGGGGTTGCTGCAGCGGACGTCGGCGGGGGAGAGATGGTGGCGGCTCCGGTGACTGATGATGGCTGCTTGACGGCGGCAGAGGGTGGACGGCGGCAGACTCGGGTGGTGGACAGGAGGTGAATGCCGAGAGACCGGCGTCCGCTCGACCATCACCTTGCAGGAGCATGGCCGCACCTTTGGGTCTCGGCTCGTTGAGGTCACAGCTACTGGTAATTAGCAAACTGCACCTCTTTTCTTGCTTTGCTCCTTTTCCCCTCTCCTCTGCTTTTCTCCCCTTAAGGAGGCGATTCTTTTGTAGGTTACAGTGCAAGCGTGAACACGGCGATGAGATCAAGTTGTTGTCCCGGCCGACAAAGATTAAACCATGGATGATTTAGGGCTGCTCGGACCTAGGGTGGAAAGGAGTGTCTCCACATAGGTAAGCAACATGAGCTCATAGATTCAGGTTGTATCTATAGGAGTAAACGATCAATGTGAATAAATAATTACAGTTACTCTTTCTAAATTGTGTTACTTGACTGAAACTGAACATCTCGTGATCCGAGAACATTTATTTGGTGTTGTTCATTAACTACCACATCAGATTTTGGAAAGTTACATGGGGACTGATCAAGCCGTCTTTTGTGTGATCTAATTCCTTTTTGATAGTCCAATGATTTCGTATTTATTCTATTATTCTAAATCTTTTGATGAAGCTTAACATATTGCTTAAGTCATGAGTTGATGTCTTTTAATATTGCCATGCATACAGGAAAAAGAAACGACATTCATATAATCTCGAGGATAGGCGATCAACGATATATATAGTTCTTCTCATTTCCTGCTGCAGGTTCATGAATCATGAGTACCATACCAACAAAGTTATGACCACCGTCTGTAGCACCTTTTGCATTATATCAGGTCCTTGGGTCATCTTTGTTCTTTGCACAGATACGCACAGCCAGAGCAAAACAACATTCCACACCAAGGCTGCAAGTTATCTAGGATGAAATAGATCGATAAATAAACATGAACACATGGAGAGTCCAAGGCACTAGATATCGGAGTGAGATATCACGTTTATTCCTTATTTTTTATTTCCAACATGGGAATATTTGAGGAGGTAAACCTTTGAACTACTCTTCAAATAATATGGATATGTATTTTGGAGAAAGGACGACATGTCATTGTGGCCTATATGCTCTTGGGTATTTAATAGATGGTGAAGAGAGTACTATTACTTTTCAACTTCATTGTTCTGTTAAGAGAAGAAAAACAAGGTTTTTTTTTCAGGTTTCAGACTCTCGAGTTCAGTGGAACCTAAAGAAGAAAAAAACTTCTATTTTATGTGTACCATGTTCCATGGTTGATTATTGTAATTGAAAAAGTTGCTCTGAATACACATTGTTCTTAGAAAGTTATTTGGCTGCTAGATAGATAAAGCGGTTTAATTCTAGCCCTTTCAGTATTCGTTTAAAACTGTGTACAATGGTGTGATAAAAAAAGAATCATATCTTTATACTGTCATACATCTCTGCCTTAATGATGAGTTTAATTTGAACGATACGTTAACTATTTTAAATCCATTGGTTGTGATCCCCTGTTTATCAGTACTATTCACTTTCATTTGTAGATGCCTTACAAAAATACCATATGAAATAAATCTAGGTGGGACAGCTATTTAATAAACCAAAGTTGGAGGCGATTAGATAGGAATGTCGCTTGCATTGAGTATTATACTGGGATTTTGGCACAAGGTAAAGGCTTAGCTACAAAAGTTTGTATGAGCCATCATAATCCGTTCGATCAAAAAATAGCATGATGCATCTCTATGTTTCTGTTTTATTGAACTGATCCTTGATTTCTTACCGATTTATATTTAATCTATGTAATAGTAATTATCATGCAGAAATAGAAATCGTTATTGCTGGGATATAATGTTTGCAGTTTTACTTGCATATACTACAGTTTTACTTGCATATACTACTGATCTGAGAAACCGTTTCATTTATGCAATCAATTTATAATATATTTTGTATTTAAAATAAACTGGTTTTTTTGACATGTTTTCAGGTTTAGCTTTGATGCTCATATGTGATAATTACTTATCCTGGGGGCGTCTAACAATTTTGGAGTCATTTAGAGTTGGACAAATGCTTCAGCTTTGAATCAATAAGAAATGCTTGCCTCTCACCCCTAGACTATTCAGGTAATATATGTAGGTTATTCAGTATTTTGCATTCAATTATGACATGATCTCAAACTTCCAAAAGTAGCCGCTATTTTTAATTTACTTCTTACTTGGAAAACGTTTGTAACAGTGTGCCTCGCCCATTTTTTTTAATCTAAAATCTAACCTTTTTCAAATGGC
Source organism: Alopecurus myosuroides (assembly GCA_028641055.1). Classification (NCBI taxonomy): domain Eukaryota; kingdom Viridiplantae; phylum Streptophyta; class Magnoliopsida; order Poales; family Poaceae; genus Alopecurus; species Alopecurus myosuroides. Next base: position 178,319,739 of record CM054061.1, on the reverse strand, counting down.
ACGCACATATCATAATTACACAAACGTGTGAAGCTTCAAGCTTCTCCTAAACATCTATGAAAAGGGAGATAATAAGGCTTGGGCTGTGGCCTCACGGGCCTCACGGATGAGCTAGCCTCTTCCACCACCAGGGAAAATAGTCCTAATTAACCAATCACACAATGCGAGTTGGTACCTATATCTTCCTCCCCTCGTCTCTCCCTCCACTTGTTTTATGAGTGGATTGCAGGACATGTTTTGATTGGAAATGTAGCATTCTTTCAAATTTCAGTAAACACTAAGATATCTGTACACCCGGAGATCTGTTACATTATTGACAATACATGCCAAAATAGAATCGCAATAACCGGATTTTAAACTCTAGCACCCTCGCGTATTTGCCGCAAGCGTAATCTGCTTGTCTTTTGGGTGTAGGTCCTGCTAACCAAACCTAAATATATGCTAAAGCGGTGTATGTGCTTATCTGAATTAATGGCCTAAGTAATTTGTAGTATTGGATGGCAGTAGCTTTTCTTGAAACATAACAGTCATGTGTGGTGTATCCTCGAGTCCAAAAGTGCAGCTATCAGTTTGACAAAAGGATCATGTACAATCCCCCGATCCCCAATAATGTGATTCCACTACCTCATACCACACAAGCATGCAACAAGTCATTCATATACAAGCACACAGTAGCACACGGGTGTCCTATCAGACCTAAGGTCTTTAATATTCAGCAGTTTTGCACCAAAGGACACCAAAAATCTGAGTGGAAATTATTTCTTGTTTGCTTGTGGACAGATCTAATACATACTGATGTGAAGTACAACACATGGATTTAGATGCGATCAGGGGAATATCTATTTTAGTTTAATCATCAATGTGTTGGGCACTGGTCTGTGTCAATTCTTATCAAAATGGGAGTTTGGGAACCTGCTTATCTATATATACATGTACACACACCACTTCTACACTTCATAAATTCAGAGTTATCATTAACATGGCATATTTCATGATAGTGTCGTTTTCCAATTAGCGAGAGAAGAGGGCACCTATTTGGCTAGCATGTAGCTGCACATTGTTGATCCTAGCATATAAGGATATATGCACAATAGTACATCCGGTTCAAGGCATCTTAAATAACAGATCTTAACAGATGCAGACCTTTGATATATATTATGCAGTGCTCTGAAGAAATTCATGTTAGCTGCACAAACACATTGCTTTACAATATTCACTTTTGGTCTGCTATCTGCTACAATATATATTTGATTTTACAGGTCTCGCTTCATAGCTCTCAAATTTAACCTGATCGTGGAGTTTTGGAGACGCTGTAATCTGTCCAGTGAAGGAATTTGGTCACCTAAGCCTTGGTTCTCCTCGTCAGCATCGAACTGTGGGTGCTGACGTGCATGCAGGTTGACTTTCTTTTCCTTTTTGTTCCATATTCGTGTTCTAACAACATGTTTTTCAAATGGAAGCGTCTACATGGGTTGCTTGAAGTTTGAGATGGCTGCAACTACAGAAAAGGTTTTTGTAGGTAGCATCATCTGGTTTTTTTTTGTGATATTTATTAACGCAAGCATACTTACTGACAGGAAATCTTATATTCTCAAAGACATCATGAGATTTTTACTCATTTCTAAATTATAGACTGAGGTACTTGCTTCTCAATGATTTATAGTTTCCTATTTCTTATGTGCCCCAGTTTCACGTGGTGGGTTCCTAGCTAGCTACACTGTGGAGTTATCACTTCTTAAGTATAACTTACATTGTTATTTACCTTCACTTATAGATTCCTCTTCTATTTCATGGCAAAATTTATCCTTAAGCCTCGGCCCTAGAAGCAACCTCCCTACACTTAGAGAAAAGTACAGCCAACACAAGGTAACAAGGTGATTGTTGTCAGCTCTGATTGGAACCATTTACCTTTTAACTATTTTGATGCTAAATTTATACCCTGCCTCTCTATATGTTCTTCCAGTACGGATTATTAGCAAAGAAGTACACTCCACTATCAATTCCAACCGATTTCTTCCAAGATACTCCCTCCGTCTCAAATTAAGTGTCGCAAAGTTCGACAAAAGTGAATGTATTAAGTACATATTTGTTCTCGTTCCTCACTGAAGTCTTCCATGGCCCCAATTTGGTAGACAGATTTGTACAGATTGTTGTGTATGTAGGACATATGGATACCCTTGTTGTTAGTTGATCGGTATGTTGTATGCTTTTGGTAAAATCTGCACAGCCGTGTGTTTCATGTTAGTTGTTTCTCTTTTGCTCATATCATCTGGTGAACTGATTGGATTGCCATATATATATATATATATATATATATGTGTGTGTGTGTGTGTGTGTGTGTGTGTGTGTGTGTGTGTGTGTGTGTGTGTGTGTGTATGTGTGTGTGCACAATATTATACCAGAAATTCAAATCAGTTATTATACATAAAAGAATCACGAGTTGTGGCTTGTACAACTTGTCAACTTATGGTCATTTGTATGCTAGATTAGGTGGGATACTATGTGGCGTGTACTCTTTAAATGCGAAGCAAATTGATCAGTTGAATACTTACCGATGGTTATTTTAAGCAACCACGTATTTCATTAGTTAAAAATCAAGTTACAAGAACAAATACATTGAAAAATACAATACGTGCCAGAATAACATGTTAGATAGAACTCTAAAAGATATGAAAGTACCAAACTATCTCTAGAGTTTTTTGCACACACTAAAGCCAACTGTCGTCCCCCAATTCCAGCGTAGAAGAGGACATAGTCTCTCATTGTTGGCGTGATCACACACCCTTTGGGAAATCTCAAGAGGAATGTATGACGTAGTCAGTAGCGAATTTTCCCCCGGTTAAGAAACCAGTGTGATCAATCCAGTAGAACTTTGAAATATCTCAGTAGGTTGTTTATTGGCTGGCGCTTCAATAAGCGTGGACCTGCACACAAACACAAATCCTCTCTTACTCCCGAATTTTCGAGAAGGTTGTCAATCTTTTCGTCTTGCTGAAAACTAGAGAATTAATTGTATCAAATTGTTGAAGAATATTAAATGAAAACGGAACAACGAGCAAGTGATGATGAAAAAAAGTAAACAAGGTTGTAATTAATGAGGACCACGGGCTATAGTTTCACTAGTGGTGTTTCTCCTAAGAAAAATAAACATGTTGGGTCAATAAATTACAGCTGGCAATTGACAATCATGAATGTATAATAATACTATTATGATGAAATATAGTTTACGAGTTCTAACATTGTAAACATTATGTCAAGATAAATAGTCCGTCATCCGACAACATCTACTACTAAGAGTCCACCTTGAGACATCAATGCAGAAAATCTAGCTGGTATTAAGTTGCAGCAACGATGTGATTGCTTGTGTGGAACAGACAAATTCATTAAAAAATATTACATAATGTCGAGACATCGTAGTAGTTTTCATAGACTGGGGTGCCATGAGACTACGGTAGAGACGTGGGGTAACGGGATAGCGTAGTAACACAGAACACGGGATTTTACCCAGGTTCGGTACGTCGCGACAGTACGGCGTACCTACTCCTGCACTTCTCACTAATTGGGACTAAAGCCCGTATAACAGGGTTACAATGTGAGGAAATAGATCTAGCTACTCGACGAGGATGAGCTTCTCGGCGAATTGCGTAGAGCTTGTGAAACTTGGACCTAGAACCCTTATGTAATCTATCTCCCGTCCGGCTTTATATAATAGCCGGATTAGGGCTTACAGAACAAGAAACCTAGAAGACTACGTTTAACTTGTAACTTGGAAAGTAAGGAATCCGTCTTCTCCTCCAAGCCAGATCACGTGGGCCGTGATCCGGGTTCTTCTAGAATCCGGCTTCTGCGCGTCGGACTACTGGGCCGCCCAATGGACCTAAGCCCATTACCATGTAGGCCACCCTGGTAGTCCGGCTCTTTAGTCTACCATCTTCTATACCCCTATTCAGTATATATCCGACAGTAGCCCCCAGGAAGGATCAAAACTCTGATACTCTGCCTTTCGTCAAATACATTTTGTCCGGGAAAACTTGATTCAGCAGTCTTGATTCTTTCTTCTTTCCTTTTGAAGGAGATGGTAACATAAAACTCGGAACTATGAAAATCCGGCTTTTCTTCTCGCGATCCTTCGCGGAAAAGGAACTTATGACATCAGCGCCTTAATCATGCTGACGCAAGCGCCGCTTGGTTTCACGCGGGAAACCCTGCAACGTATCTCTGACAGATTCTCACGGGAAACGAGGAGATAGCCATCATTCCTCTGTCGTTCCGTTTCCCGGATTTTCCGGTGGTTGACACGCGTCAAACATCCAACGTTCAAAAGAGCCGTTGGCACGTATCTAGAGGTTTTCAGGCTATAAATAGCCGTCCTCGTCATCATCGGAAACTTTCCTCACTCCCACACTGCCCACGCCATTGACGCGAGCTCGAGAGCAAGTTCCCTGCCCCAAGCGCACTTAGCTTCCAAGCACGCAGAACGCACCAAAACGCACCACCAAAGGATGGCATCCTCGCCGCCTTCACCGACCCGCGCCGCCATCGACGAGCTCGTCAACGACCTAGATCCGCAATCGGGAGCGCAAAAGCCCACCGGCGGTGAGCCGGAGAAGACCACGGCTTCCGCGGCGGGCGGAGAGAACGCTTCCGCTGCCGCGGACATAACATCATCAAGCGCCGCGACAACCCCGCCGTTTGCACCAACGACGGCGAGGGTCACGATCCCTTCCCGTGGCGATGAGCGCTTCGCTACCGGAGCCAACAGCAGAACAGAATTTGTCGGCAATTGGAATCCGAGTAATACTTCTCTTGTTCTTCTTCGTCGGATGACAAAAGAAGGTTACATAGTTAAAGGCAAATGGCGGATCTCGAAAGATGAACCCGAGCCCAAGCCAAAAGTCGGAGAATGCGTCATCCTTACTTCTCACATCACGAGAGGTATGGGTTTTCCCCCTTCCGCCTTCTTTCTAGACATCCTTAACTTATATGGCGTTCAACCACACAATATTTCTCCGAATTCCATCCTCTACTTAGCCAGTTTCCAAGCCCTTTTCGAAGGATATCTCGGGATGACACCTGACCTAGGTTTCTGGCAGTATTGTTTTGAGGTAAAGCATAATATCTCGCATGGCGTATCGCCTATTTGCGGGACTATATCTTTTACCCTTAGAAAATTTAGGGAGGAATGGTATCCAAAAATAGAAATGCCGGAACCAGACCAATCTTGGCTAGGTTCTTTCTTTTATCATCAGGATATTCCATTCCCAGGCAAGACAACCGGGTTTCCTCCCTTTGTTAACTCTGCTGCTATTCCTCGCGAAAGTTGGACGACCACAGCAGTAGAAAATTTGCCAGAAAACCTGATGAAGATAAAGCGGCGCATCGCCAAACTTTCTTCCTCTCAACCTTCTTTGATTGGGAAGGATACCGTTATGTGCTGGTTCGGACGCCGCATCCAACCTCTCTCTTTTCGTTCCCGGCTCATTTGTGAATACCAAGGGCCAGAAGATAGTATGAGAGGAACAGATAAGGCCTTTACCAAAAAGGATTTTATAGGACGACTTCACCAACTGGTTGCCGCCAGTAGTCAGATTGAGGAAAATCTGGCGATCTATCACGTGGAAAACCCGGTCCCTAAGGTATTTATCTTTCCTTGTTTCCGAGTTTTCCCTCAGATTATCTTCTCTCTCTGCTTTTTAACATACTATTAACTCCTTCCTAGTTTGATGAACTTGGAGAAAATGATCTTGCTTCCGATGCTGAGCTCAACAAATTGCATGCCGAGTTTCTCAACAATCGAAAGCGCAAAAGGCCAGCTATTAAAGAGGAATCTATTCCCATTCTGGACGATACCCGGATAAAAGAAGAACCATTCGACGAACTCGGATATATTCGTCCAGAAGCAAAGAAATTCTTTGCTCCTGCGCCTCTAATTCGCCCTTGGCCACAAAATGGGTTAGTTATTCGCAATGACATTGCTTTTTCACCTCGTCAAGTTATACACGATGGCCTTCATCACGTTGGGATTCTCTTTGCGGAATATGCCAAAGAATTCCACGAGGTTTTGACCGACTTGCGGGGAATGAGCCAGGTAATACTTCTAGCCCCCAAGCATTAAGTTGAAATATGTATTCTTCTTAATGTTTCTTCAAATGCCTGTTCAAACTTAAGCATCTGGCTTTCATTTCCATGTTATAGCATTCCGCAGACGCCATAAACTTAGAAGTTTTGAAGAAGCTTAGTCTCAAAAGCAAAGAAGTAAAAACTCTTCAATCTGTTATTGAGACAACAAGCAACGAACTAGCGTCAACTCAACGACAACTATCAAAAGCCACCGGTATTTTGTTTTCTTTGGAGAATGCTTGCTGAATTGTTTTCTTTGCTCAAATTGATTATTGCCCTCCAGCTGCTTTGAACAAAGCCAACAAATTAGCAGAAAACAATGTCCATGTTTCTCGGCTTCGAGAGGAAAACTCGAATCTCCGAAAGGAACTTCTGAAAGTTCAAGAAGACCTGGAAGCCAGTAATCTGGCCCTTGGGATTGCTCAATCCAAGGATTCTTTACAAGCAGCGGAAGATAAATCTGTTATCAATGATTTGGAAAGCATGCTACTCCCGCGCATGAAAGAAAGCGAAGAAATTGACAAGGTTCTTGGTAAGTTAATTTCTTTTTACCAATATCTTCCTGTCTTATCTATTATGTTTTTTCATGTAACCTTTGCTTTTGTCAAAAAAGCAGGAAATTTTCCAGGAATTTCTCGGACTGAAAAGATCCGGGCCTTTGGAGAAGTGTGGAATTCAATCAGGAATGCAGGAATGCAGCTGATTAGTAAATTCCTTCCCACAAGCACTGTACAATTTTCGGAAGTTTACCGGCTTCCGGGTGCCATCACAGAGGTAGCAGAGTCGAGAGAATCTATCCTTCGCTCTGCCGCACGAGGTGGTGCACGCATGGCACTTGGCCTTATGCGTCTACATTACCCTAATGCTAGATCTTGGCGCGTAGCATCCGGTGTCCCTCAAGGATATACAGAAGCGCAATGCAATGCAATTTTTGACGAAGTTAAAGGGCATGCGTCCAAGATTGCCTCTATGGTTAATATTTCCATTACTTATCCGGAAGAAGAAGTGCCCGAAGCCCCCGAGAATGATAGCAGCGATGAAGACTCGGATGCTTGAGGGAATACACTTAACCCGAATGATGGATGTGTATAGGAGCTTTTTTACAATGTAATTCATATTGTAATGCTTCTATGTCATTTGTCGAAACAAGAACTCCGCCTTTTGCAATTTCAAGCTTCTTGCAAAGTTTTTCCGGGTTTAACTGTTCCTTTATCTTCTAAGTAATCTGGCATCTGTGTTTTAACTGCTCTAGTGTTTAAAAATGGCTCAATTAGCAATATGTATCGTCATGTCGAGTAACTGGGGACGAACCAAACAGTTTTTAAAACTCAGAAACATGGATTATGCCAGAAGCATTTTTACTGACTAGTTTCAGTAACCCAACACATACACAATCAGATAAAACTTAGAGAAAACAAGGAACTGCTCTGAAACTTGGGCACGCAGGCACAATCCGAGTTTCCTTTAACCTTTAACAGGCCGAATCATTCATCTTTTAAACACCGAGCACGCAGGCACAATTCGGGTCAACATTGAGTATTTGTAAGATCATTGGGAAATAGATAAGGCGGAAATATTTTGTACTTATAATGAATATGAATTCCAACAACTTTATTTCATGATCTCAAAGATGTTTACATAGAAATTGAACTAAGTATAGAAGGGACGTAATTGCTGGATACTCCAAGGCCTCTTTGTCTCTCCTAGTTCATCATCTATTTTTCTCTTTCTTTTGCGATTCGGCTTCTCGGGATCGTCTTCCGTATCTCGAATGTCGACAAGATAGTATGATCCATTCTTCATGGCTTTACTGATGACAAATGGTCCTTCCCATACAGGGGCCAATTTGTGCTTCCTTTGCTGCACCAACCTCAGCACTAAGTCACCTTCTTTAAAAGAACGATGTCTGATTTTCCGACTGTGATAACGTCGTAAACCTTGCTGGTAGATGGCGGATCTTTGAAGCACAAGTTCTCGTTCCTCTTCTAGGAGATCGACGGCATCTTGTCGTGCTTCCTCGGCGTCCGAGTCGTCAAAATTCTGCACTCTCGGGCTATCATGGATCATGTCCGTTGGAAGAATAGCTTCCGCACCATAAACCAGGAAAAACGGGGTTTGCTCGGTTGACCTATTTGGCGTCGTTCGAATACTCCACAACACGGAAGGTAGCTCTTCTACCCACGCTCCAGCTGCTCTATGGAGAGGAGTTTCGAGTCTTGGGCGTATTCCTTGCAGGATTGAACTGTTCATTCTTTCAACCTGTCCATTAGATTGCGGGTGCGCCACAGATGCAAGATCTAATCGGATTCCCGTTTGTTGGCAGTATTTTGCCAACTCTCCAATGGAGAAATTTGTCCCGTTATCAGTTATTATGCTGTGTGGGACGCCATACCTCATTACTAAATCAATAATGAAATTTCTGGCAGTTGCGCCATCCAGCTTTTTGATGGGTTTAGCCTCCACCCATTTTGTGTACTTATCTACTGCTACGAGTAGATGCGTAAGTCCACCTCTTGCAGTTTTGAACGGTCCCATCATATCTAGCCCCCAGACCGCAAATGGCCATGTGATAGGGATAGTTTTAAGTGCTTGGGCCGGCAAATTGGTCTGCTTGGCGTAATATTGACATCCTTCGCACGTATTCACTATGCGCTCGGCGTCTGTCTTGGCTGTTAGCCAGAAAAACCCCGCCCGGAATGCTTTTTTGACTATGCTTTTTGATTGAGCATGATGTCCGCAATCGCCGGCATGGATTTCTTCCAGTATTTCTCTTCCTTCTTCTGGTGAAATACACCGTTGAAATATTCCTGAAGTACTGCGTTTATACAAGTGGTCATTGATCACCACGTATCCTTTGCACCGACGCTGTATTTGCCTTTGCAATACTTCGTCTGCTCCTTCCGGGTACTTCTGATTGACTAAGAAGTTTAAATATGGAATTGTCCAATCCGGTTTAACGAGCATGACCTCAATTGTTTCAGATGCCAGAGGGTAATCAACGTCTCCACCCTTTATGGATGGTTCATGCAAATGCTGGACGAACACTCCTGGTGGTAAAGTTTTTATTCTTTCTGATCCCATGCGGGCTAACGCATCCGCGTTCCAATTTTCCTCCCTTTTTATGTGAAGGACTTCGAACCCGAAGAAACAAATGGCGAATTCATCCACCGTCCTCCGATATTCGGCCATTATAGGGCTTTTCGCGTCCCAGGTTTGGTTGAGCTGATGCTGTACCAAATCCGAGTCTCCATAGCACAAGATGCGTTTTACCCCTATTTCTTTTGCGATATGCAAGCCATGAAGCAGAGCTTCGTATTCTGCCACATTATTACTGGCGTTGAAGTGTATTTGTAATACATACTCCATTGTGTCTCCCTTGGGAGATTTTAGAACTACGCCGGCCCCAGCTCCTTCCTTCATCTTGGATCCGTCAAAGTGCATGATCCAGTACTCGGATTCTGGCATCGGTGTATTTTCCATTGCCTCTGTCCAGTCGGCGACGAAATCTGCCAAAACTTGGGATTTTATTGCCGTCCTTGGCTGGTACTTAATGTCGAAGGCTGCCAACTCGATGCCCCATTTGGCTACTCGGCCGGTTGCCTCCGCATTGTTTATAATATCCCCTAGTGGCGCTTTACATACCACTGTTATGGAATGCCCTTGGAAGTGATGGCGCAGTTTTCTGGATGCAAAAAATACGCCATATGCCAGTTTCTGGTAGTGCGGGTATCTTTGTTTGGATTCGGAGAAAACTTCGCTTATGTAATATACCGGATGTTGATTTGGTATGCTTTGCTCTTCCTTTGTCCGTTCCACAACGATTACCGCACTAATAACCCGATTTGTAGCCGTAAGGTATAGTAACATGGGTTCTTCATATTTTGGAGATGCCAAGATGGGAGCGTTCATCAAGGTTTCCTTCAACTGAGCCAACGCTGCATCGGCTTCTTCTGTCCACTCGAACTTGTCGGATTTCTTCAATAGTTTGTAGAGTGGTAAGGCTTTATCCCCCAGCCGACTAATAAACCTGCTAACGGCTGCAGCGGAACCCGTCAATCTTTGGACATCTTTTACACATGTAGGCTTTGAGATATTCAAGATTGCCTTGATCTTTTCCGGGTTAACTTCTATTCCTCTGTGAGAAACAATGAAACCCAGAAGTTTTCCTGAGGGAACCCCGAATACGCACTTAGATGGATTCAACTTCATCTTGTAAGTGCGCAAGTTTTCGAAGGTTTCTCGCAAATCTTCAAGGAGTGTATCTTTTTCCTTGGTTACGACAGCGATATCGTCCACGTAAACATGGACGTTTCTGCCAATTTGACTATGCAAACAGCGTTGCATGCAACGCTGGTAGGTTGCACCTGCGTTCTTCAGGCCAAAAGGCATGGTTACGTAATAGTACGTCCCGTACGGGGTTATAAAAGAAGTCTTGATTTGATCTTCCTTTTTCATGCGTATTTGGTGGTACCCGGAGTATGCATCCAAAAAGCATAAAAGCTCAGAGCCTGCAGTGGCGTCTATTATTTGATCGATTCGCGGTAACGCAAACCTATCTTTCGGACACAACTTGTTCAATCCTGTGTAATCTATACACATTCTAAGAGCAGTGGTGTCTTTCTTCGGTACTAATACCGGGTTTGCGGACCAATCAGTATGGATTACTTCCTTGATAAAATCCGGTGCTAAAAGCCGGATAATTTCCTTGCCAATAGCCTTCCGTCTTCTTCCGTCAAATCGACGGAGACCTTGTTTGACGGGTTTTGATCCGGGAATAACCTTGAGTTGGTGCTCAGCAAGTTCCCTGGGTACGCCTGGCATGTCAGCTGGACACCAGGCGAAAATATCCCAGTTCTCACGGAGGAACTTGATGAGCTCGCCTTCCTATTTGTCGGTCATCCCAGTCCCTACTACGACAAATTTTGTAGGATCTTTGGGATCTAGGATTACCTGTCTTGTATTCTCGGACGCCTTGAAGCTATCTGTTGGCTTCCGAGTTTCTTTTCCTGCCGGCATTTCTTTCAGCGATACCTCCTTGGCTAATTCCTTCAGTTCCTCCCTTGCTATAACTCTCTGAGCGCAAAGGGCGTTTTCTTTCTCCAACTCGTTTGCCAGCTTGAAATCACCGGCAATGGTGATTACTCCTCCTTTGGGTCCTGGCATCTTCAGCTTGTTGTAGATATAGCAAGATCTTGCCATAAATTTGGCGAAAGCCGGACGTCCGAGTATTGCGTGATACACGCTTTCGAACGGCACTACTTCGAAGGATACTTTTTCCTGCCGGAAGTGATCTTTATCTCCGAAGGTGACATCTAGGGAAATTTCTCCTAGGGATCGTGCTTGCCTGCCAGGAACAATGCCGTGGAAGCGTATATTGCTGTAATTGAGCTGGGACTCGGATATCTTCAAGTGCTTCAGTGTATCCAGGTACATTATGTTGATGCTGGATCCTCCGTCCATCAGCACTCTTCTTAGCCTAGTGTTTTGAACAATAGGGCTTACAACAAGAGCTTGTGTGCCGGGTTCAGGGATATTTCCGGGAAGATCTGACTGATCCCATATTATCGGTGTGTTGGAGTACTTCAAGAATTTTGGGGTTGCAGGAACAACCGCGTTTATTTCTCGAAGTGTCCTTTTGGCCACCTTTGCTGACGGGGTTGCTAGGAAAGTTAACATTGCTTCTCCGTCAACTCTCGGAAATTTGGGTTCGCCTTTTCGCTGTTGTTCCTGGATTTTGTCATCAGTGTCCGATTCACTGTCTTCTTTTTCAGCTTCTGGCTTTTGTTTGGCAGGTTTCCTCTTGGAACCCTTCCCTTTATTTCCGGATCCTGCATTGCCTTTCATATGCTTGTTTAGCCCGCATTGCGCGTTTGTGTGGGTTGGTTTCCCAAACTGAGAGTGGTGGACGCAGGGTTCCGACTTAATTCTCTCCCATTCTTCGGGAGTGTAATTGATTGGATCTGGACTGCGGCCTTTCCACTTGTTCACCTTTTCTCCTCCAAAGGCTATGTTAACCTCCTTGGGCTTTGTTGTTGACTCCGGAGTTCCTTTTTTATCAGAACGAGGTGTTTTCTTGGCCAGTATCAGTGACTCAATATTGCCTCCTCTTGCTCTGATATCGTCTTCGGCTGCAGCATGCTCATTAGCGGTTGTAAGCATAGATCCGAGATCTTTGTGCTTTTTAGAACCAACCATGAACGGTACTAGTCCGGGTTTTAGGCCATTGACGAAAGCATGCATTGCTTGTACGTCAGTTACTCCAGAGCAACTATTCTTCATTGCAGTCCATCTGGAGATGAAATCCACGTATGGTTCGTCTTCAAATTGGGTGCAACGGTTCAGCTGGTTGATGCTATTTGGGCGTTTGTATGTTCCCCGAAAATGCTGAGTAAATACTCTCGCCATATCATCCCAACTGTCGACAGTTCTTGATGGTAAACCATTGATCCAATCTCTGGCTCCGTCTAGCAACATTAGGGGAAGAAACTTGACAGCTTCCAAGTCTGTCCCGTTGTTGATTTGGACGGCTGTGTAATAATCTGAGAGCCAGGTATCCGGGTTTGTACTGCCGGTATACTTTTGGTAGGTTGGACCAACTTTGGCGAAGCCAGAATGCAGGGTTATCCTTCGGATCCTGTCAGTAAAACACTTAGGACCAAAGTATAGATCATCCTTTTCTGCTCTATCAATATGTGCAGAATATCTCCCGGCTGAATGGACAGAAGGGGATCTGCTCCTTTCTTTTCCATTGTTGCGCGGACGCGCTTTTCCGGGGTTATCTCTATCTCTTCCGTTGTCACGCCCCCTGGGATTAGGTGGAGTCCTGCTCCTGTACCTTTCCTTATCTTTAGGCGGTGTCCGAGATCTTTCACGTCTGTGAGGTGTATCGTATCTTCCAGTTTTTTCAGCTGGGTTTCTCGGAGGTGGCATTATTTTGCCATCATTCCGGTGTTTGTCTTCCCGATCGTGTGGTTTATATCCATCTTTCGGGAGATGAGGTCCGGTTCTAGACGCTGCGTCCCGGTTGTCGGGGTTTTTCTTGTCTTTTCTCGGATCCTCTTTTTTATCCGAATCTCCGGGTTCTTCCGGTCCAGGTGCTCCAGCAGCGCAAGTAACAGTTTTGCAGAGGGAGGAATTATCATGCAGCCTCCCTGATCGCTCTTGTCCTCGCTGTTGCTGCTGTAATGCTTTTCCTAGGAAAGCATACACCCCTTGGAGTTTTTCCCCGTTGGAGTACAGATCGTTGTTTAGGATGGCGAATGCTGCTCCCGCGTTTTCCGCTGCGGTTTTGTATATTGGTTCGCCCTTGGCATCTTTGCCGTTTAACTGCTTTTGCCAAGATGGGTTATAAAACCTTTCTTTTGGCGGCAGTTCTTCCGGTTTTGCAATTCCGGGTAACCTAGTAGGTTTTAAGGCAGATCTATGCTTTCTCTCGTACTCCTCTATTTCTTCCTTCATGACTTTGATGTCATTATGGGTTTGTTGGAGATGTTGCCGAGATCTAAGCAGATGTTGCTGTTGCCGTTGGAAAGCTTGTCTCCTGGCTTCCAGCATCTGAGGGGGTTCATCTGGTCCCACTGGTGTTTGTAATAGTTCTTGCTCTTCCAGTTCTGTCATTGGCGGAGCAGTGATTTCCTTGGATTTCTTTTCCGCGGGCTTTGTGCCACTAATATCTCCAACTTCCAGGTTTTCATCAGCGAGATCAGCTGACTTTTTCTTCCGGAGTTTTTTAGAAGCACGGTGCTTTTTCTTGGAAGAAGGAGGTTTTTTGACAGGTTCATCTTCTGTCATCTCCTTGACATTAGGGAATATCGGAGAAGTTTCTCCGTCTTCTCTCTCTTCCACTGGCGGAGGAGTTTTAGGGCTTTCCTGGCTGTCGGCACCCGTTGTATCAGCTGGTTTTGCCATTAGCACTTCATGGAATCCCTCTTGAAAGGACTTAACTTTTCTTACGAAGGCATCGTCGTCTTCGTCTTCGGAGTCGAAGTTATCCGATCCGGTTTCCGACTCCAATCTCGCCTCTATGGTGGCAAGCACGGACTCTGCTTCCGAGTTCATCGTCTGGTTGACAGATGTCGGATCTTCCGTCTCTGTGACGGGTATTGGTTCTTCCGTCTCTATGACGGGTAGGTTGTTATCTGCCTATTGCACGGGATTTCCGTCATCCGTGTTTTCAGCAATCTCGGATTGCACCATGCCGATAAAGTGCGTATCACTGTTTTGTCGGCGATCTGAGCAAAATCCGGCATCATAGTCGTCTTCGACTGGGTATAGGGCGGGTGGGATAAATTTGCTTCCACCGCAAAACCCCATTGCCTCTGCAGTTAGCCCGATAAAGATGTTAGCAGATCCAATCGGTAACACGCAGGCACTTACCAGGTGGTTTTGCGCCGGTATGTAAGATCCGTTGTCGAGGAAGCGCCCGACGTCGTCGTCGAATTCCAGGCTTCCGACAGTGATCGATCTTCCAATTCCGCCGAGTATCCCAGATCGGAATTTCACGCCTGACGTCGTTTCCCCCACGGTGGGCGCCAACTGTCGAGACATCGTAGTAGTTTTCATAGACTGGGGTGCCATGAGACTACGGTAGAGACGTGGGGTAACGGGATAGCGTAGTAACACAGAACACGGGATTTTACCCAGGTTCGGTACGTCGCGACAGTACGGCGTACCTACTCCTGCACTTCTCACTAATTGGGACTAAAGCCCGTATAACAGGGTTACAATGTGAGGGAATAGATCTAGCTACTCGACGAGGATGAGCTTCTCGGCGAGTTGCGTAGAGCTTGTGAAACTTGGACCTAGAACCCTTATGTAATCTATCTCCCGTCCGGCTTTATATAATAGCCGGATTAGGGCTTACAGAACAAGAAACCTAGAAGACTACGTTTAACTTGTAACTTGGAAAGTAAGGAATCTGTCTTCTCCTCCAAGCCAGATCACGTGGGCCGTGATCCGGGTTCTTCTAGAATCCGGCTTCTGCGCGTCGGACTACTGGGCCGCCCAATGGACCTAAGCCCATTACCATGTAGGCCACCCTGGTAGTCCGGCTCTTTAGTCTACCATCTTCTATACCCCTATTCAGTATATATCCGACACATAATATAAGCAATGATCATCATCTATAGACAAGAACATTGTTGTTATCTCCCTAGTGGCAACATCACATTATCCACCTGTCACGTTTCTATCACTCAAACACAGATGTAAAGGATGCATGAGCTCACTATCTAGCATATAAACCCTCTCTTAGAGGTGTGGAACATATGTTGTTGACTATGTCGATGAAGCCTCATGAACAGTCTCAAGGCTAAGCCAAGCAATGGGAATGTTCATGTCTCCCCATATCCAACCTCCAAGAGTCCTACATCAGAGTCCAAGAGTATCAAGGCTAACCCCTGTGATAATTCGCACACATACGTCCATCAGAGTCATGCATCATTTTTCCGTCCAGAACTGGGAACCAAAGGTGCACATTGAGGTGGAGAAATCCCAACACATGAGAGAGAGAGAGACAGAGAGAGAGAGAGAGAGAGAGATTTGAGATTGGATCTTAACTAAAGGAAGAGAAAGCCTAAAAAACTCTAAAGAGAGATCTTTTTCTCAAAATTCTGTATCTTTTCCCATGGGGGTGGGGGTATATATATAGTGGGAGGAGGAGGGGGCTTCATTGTATTCTAGGTTGTTTTGGGGTGGCCCCAAGGTGTCCGCACCCTTACCCTCTCTCCAATTCAGATTTGACTCCTCCAATTGGGGAGCCCTTTCCCGTCCCACCAAAAACTTTTCTTTTCTCCTTTTCTCTATTTTGGAAAATCCTTTTATTCCCGAAATAAAATTAAGGAATTTCCTAGGGGAAGTGTTGTGCCTTGTGCGTGACCCTTGTGTCCACATGGAAGCCCCTGAAAATTGTGGTGCAGCCCTGGGGCATTTCTGCCCCTCCCCTCCGACACCCCCCTTCTCGAGTTTCTTTTTCGAAACTCTTCCAGAACCCTATATACCTTTTGGATAAAATCGTACACTCTATCCAATCATGTCAAAAACACTTTTTAACATCCCGGGACATCTCATGCCCTCTCATAAAATATCTTTGAATATAATTCTATAGTTTGGAACTATCCCGGTGATACCCCCTCTCTTTTCTGAACCATCCAATGTGAACAACTAATTTTGACGCCTTATGTGTGTGGCCCCTACAGGTTCGATAACAAGTATACATGATCGGAAAACTCCTTTCCCAATCAATAATCGACATCGGTATTGTGGATGTCCATATTGACTGCTACAAGTTAATACCGGCGGAGATAGGATCAACTTAGGTTGGACGGACCACCGTCCAATGTAAAATCATCCCCATGGGTAATGGTAAACACAAGGCAATATTTTTTTTTACTTTGGTACCGGAGAGCCAAAACCGCTAACCAAAAATATACATATTCACTTTGACCACAACCACACGCACTTGCCTACCCGACTAGGTATTTTAGCTTGTCTCTCTTCAACGTTCATATAACCTAAGTGCCAAGCAGAAATCAGGTCAATCTGGGTTTACCTACCAGTCCAGTAGACATGCAAGGGAAAACGGAACCTGAGTGGAAGATTGAGTCAAGCACCCAGCAGGAAGGCGGTTGGTAGGCTATCGGGTTTGCTTTCTGGGATGACGTGAAAGAGAGCGGATCTACTCAGGAAGATATGCCCTCGACTATTCGTATCTCTCTTTATAAAACCAAAGAGAAGGAACCAAAATGCAATGTTTTCCAAAGTAAATGCTCCAAATTGTTTAACAATTTGTATACCTTCCACATTCTTTAATTTATGCAAGGGCGTTTCCTTTGTCGGGGAGCAGATGCAAGCTTTTTCTTTCCATAGATGGCCAAATGACTACTGGATCATCGGTCTAGTCTACCTTAATTAACCATTTCAAACTTTATACAGAAGGTTGCCTCTCCCTTTTGTTCGACTCTGACTGCTTTAATGACTGTCTCGGTCTCAGTCTTCGTACATTAATTGTCAACTGTATTGGTTCCGGTTCTTTGGTTGGCTTATGGTTTAATTAAAATCTATCCTTTCCTCCTTTATTAGAGGAAGTCTTCCCCTTTCCTTTGTCCTAGAACTAGAGCAGAATTAGGACAATAGAGGATTAAGGGATAGTCTGGGGCAATAGGTTTACTTTGGATTGGACAAATAAAATAGGAGTGGGTTGCTCTTAG
Organism: Alopecurus myosuroides; assembly: GCA_028641055.1. Classification (NCBI taxonomy): domain Eukaryota; kingdom Viridiplantae; phylum Streptophyta; class Magnoliopsida; order Poales; family Poaceae; genus Alopecurus; species Alopecurus myosuroides. The sequence goes on along the minus strand of CM054061.1, from coordinate 178,302,412 downwards.
GCAGCTAGAGACTAGACTGTTCCGGGGCCTTTGGGCACCTTGGGATCCAAGAAATATTTCAGTTCAATAAAGAAGAAGTTGCCGATTTTGAACTCTTGCTCTATCCAATGTAGACTAAAAGCAGGAGGGCAAGCTTGGCTAAAAGGTCAGCCAAAGAGTGATTTATAGGCCGGCCTGTGGGGAAATCTCTCGTGAACCCACTCCATCCAAACCTTGTAGAAGTGCAAAATGATAAAACGTAAAATCCAAAAAGTAATTACGGATATTCGAGCCAAAACTTTCACTTTACATTTTAATGAAAGGGCGGAAAAACATATTTCTTCCAAATTTGACGAGTAAATGCACCGGAGTACTGATGTTTACCATGCGCCCGAACATTGTTATTGATTCTATCATAGGGTCAAACTTTTTAATTTTCCTCCAAATTCAACATGACATTTCTTCCATTCACTATGCGGCCCTATTAGCACTAAGTTGATTGTTTCTCTGATTATGCATCAAACTCTTTATTTGTGTAACCTTTACGCTAAGTTGTTTGACATTATATCACAAACATGAAGTATACCTTTTAGTCCTCTTAGATCACATAAGGTTATCTTCTCCTTAATCATACATATGATCATATTTTGTTTATACTAATAACACTTAGAACATAAGTTATATCTGATTTGCGTACATACTATGGCATACATGACTGATTTAATCATGCGTATGTATTGCTCATAATATCTCCTTTTCTATTTATTCATAACGAAATAGATGTGCTTTGTATAAGTATTTTGATTTCTAAAAAAGATCCCTTGGTTTCCACCAATATGCCAATTGTTGTTTCTAATAATTAAAGGTATCACTTGCTTATGAGATTGTTGAGCTAGAAGCTTATTCCGAGACGTGGTGAGTTTGTCATGAATTTCTTTAAGAGACGTGAACTCCTATTCTAGTTTTTCATGGCGCTCAACAAGTTTCTCATGAGCCATTCCTAACTTCAACTCTTCTTCTTCAAAGGTTTTAAGTAGAGCAAGGGATTTTTCATTATCCTTCCTAAGTTTGGAAACACTAATGACGTATGTCTCCTCTAGACTAGATAGTCTTTCTTCAAGAGAGGCTCTCATGAATCTCTCTTTCTCAAGAGCTTCTACAAGCTCATTGTCATTGTTCTCATGGCCACCACCATAACTCTTCAAAGTCATGATGATCTCTTCCTTCTCATCTATAAGAGAGTTACCATCATCAAGTTGCCTTAAAAGGGCCTTTACCTTTTGTTTGGTTTCACCTTCAAGACTACATAACCAAGATCCTAGATTCTTGGCCTCCTCCTCATCATCAACAATGTTTTCAACACAATCCAATAATAAGGGAGAACTAGTAGCAATAGGCTTGGAGGTGGAAGATATTACCGCGGTGACTTTTGCCATGAGACATGTAGATCGGATCAATGTCTTCTCATTGGGGGATTCAAATAGAGAGATCGATGAAGAGGAAGACGTAGCTCTGGCGACGTGGGCCACACCTACAACTTCATCTTCTCCTTCATCTCTGGAGTAGTATGTTTCCAATGTGGGCCCTTCTTGAACATGTAGAGCCCTTGGGACTCTTCTAGGAAGGTTCTTGTTTTGTGGAGCTTTGTTCTTGTCCTTGTGAACAAGATTGCCTTCATTCGCTTCTCTTGGCTCAAAAGGACACTCTTTGACGAAGTGATTTGCACTTCCACAATTGTAGCACGTCCTTGGCCTCTCCCCCTTCTTCTTGTAGACCTTGTTTCTCAAGGGTCTAGGAGCACCGGACTTGTGAGCCTCCCATCTCTTCCAATAGCCGTGCATGGCAAGAGCAATACACTTATGAGCACCCTTGTATGTGTCGTCATAATCGTCTTCATCCTCATCATCCTCATCAACTTCTTCTATCTGAGCAATCGCCTTAGACTTCAAGGCGAGGTTGGGATACTTACCAATTCCTCTTGAGCGGGCGAGAGCATCATGCGCACTCTTGTGAGATAGGTATATGGCTATGAACTCACTAAGAACACCAATGGAGTTGAGTGAGTTGTACTCCGATCTTGTTCGGATGCTAGTGGATAGGTTCTTCTCAAAAGGAGTTATTGCCTTGACAAACTTCCTCTTGATCCACTCATCGGAGATTTCCTCTTTTCCAAAGTCCCTCAATAGGTTGCCAAGGGTGACAACTCTTATATATAGCTCCTCGGGACTTTCATCTTCAAGCATGACGAAGTTCTAGGACTTGTCAAGTGCCACATCATACTTGGAGGATTGGATGCTAGCATTTCCTTGGAACAAGGTGTCAAGTTTATCCCAAGCCTCCTTGGCGGTCTTGATACCGCGGGTGTGTTCAATATGTTCTCTTGGGAGAGCCTTTTTGATAGCAACAAGAGTGGTCTTGTTGAGTTGAAATTCAATATCCTCTCTTGGAGTCAAGTTGCTTGCATCATGAGGGTGGAATCCATGGAGAACACTTCTCCACAAGGCGGTGCAAGATCCGGAAATACGAGACTCCATATCGAACTTCCAAGAAGAGAATTCGTTAGTGTTAGGCATGGGAGGAAGTCCAACATTTAGAATGTGTGGCATAGTAGAAATGGGATAAATAGAGTCATAATTAGCAGGTGGTGGAACTCTTGAGTTAGACCCCGAACCATTAGCCGTTTGAGACTTCGAGCCTTCGGAATTCCCACCGCTCTTAGCCTTTTTATCGGCTTTCGCCTTGGCTAAAGCAATGTTAGCTTCCATTTCGGCGATGTCCGGAATGGAATCATCATCCGAGCTAACATCATCAGCGACAGAGGGAGGTTCCTCGAGCTCCTTGGTTTTCCCCATCATGGCCTCCAACATCTTCTTTATGCTAGAAACCTTTGAGCCAACACTAGAACTAACCTTGGACAATTCGGCTTAAATAGTTCCAACCGTTTCTTGTAGGTTAGTTATAGTGTCGGTCATATTGGCGATTTCCACACTAGAAGCGCCGGGCTCATTTTCATTGACCATTATACTCTTAGGAGGTTAAGTCCTTAGTAAGAGCCGAGGCTCTGATACCAATTGAAAGTGCACTATTGTCAACTAGAGGGGGCGGGGGTGAATAGGTTGACTACCATTTTTTCTTCTTTTCCCTTTTAGTTTGGGCTAAACAAGTAATACGAGGTTTTCTAGATGTGCATCTAGGTGAGCAACCTATGTGATACAAGATATGATACGCAACGGAAGTAAAACGAAAGGTAACAAGATAAACCACAAGTGTAAACAAGGAGACAAGGATATGTTTCCCGTAGTTCCTTCTTAAGAGAAGTACGTATACGTTAAGGAGGTGGGGAGCCACCTAGGCGCTCCTCAATAGCACGGTCGTGCACACCTTATTCTCTTTGAGCTTCTCCGGTGAGGGAGATTATCATTTCCACTATGAGGTCGACTTGAATGCGTTGACCAAACCTTTACATGAGGTTGAGGACACTCCACAAGATGGATGGAGGCTCTCAAACAATATGAATCTTCTTTGCAACAAGGTGGAAGATAGAAGCACAAGATCTACTAAGGTTTCTAGGCCACAAGTAGGATTCTAGATCTACTAGGATGTGGTGGATGGATTTGCAATACTTTTGGTGGAATCACGGATCTAGGTCTCCTCTAGCTCTCCACAAAGTTATGGAGTGATTGGGTGGTTCGAGAGGGAGATCTAGAAGGTTGAATCTTGCATTAATGGCTAAGAGAGAGAGAGAGTATGGACAGCTTAGCATTTAAGAGGTAGGGGAAGGGCTTTAAATACCCCTTCCCCAAATATGTCCGTTGGCCACTGTCGCACCCGGACTTCTAGAGGATACTCGCAGTTCCGTTGAACAGTAGTGGATTGGATTACGGGGCTTACCGGCACCCGCATCTCTTACGAGTAGGCCAACACACGTATGTGTGACAACCAACCCCTATCTGTTCAGCGTCTACGTAAACCATCCCATAGAAATCAGGACACTACCATTGACGTACTTCATATCATACACACATGGTACGTCAACGGCGTTGAACAAAATGATAACACAACAGATCTCTAAGACACAAAAGATGGAAATAAGTTGCAAATAGCTCTCACTAGAGCAGAGACAGCAAATACAATCATCCAGAGGACACATGTCCCAACATAACATCATTACATCTCAGCGGAAGCATTCAAAGGGTCTGAGTACAGACAAATCCAAATAGGCTTAAGAAGCCGGAAATGAAAAGAAGACGGAGCCCATCCACGATGTCTCGGATCCTGCCCGGGTCCGCTACCTACTCGTCAGCAGCCTCGTCAAACTCCACGTAGTAGCCGTCACGGGGATCCTCGTAAGCGTAGTCTGCGGAAACCACAGCCCCAAAGGGGTCAGTACATAAACGTACTAGCAAGCAAGACTCACAGTTCACCAAAGTGTAGCCCGTCAACACCAAGCACAGATGCCTTGGGTTCAACGGAAGAAGGGATATAAAAGATGCTGCAACTGGCTGCACTAACCAACTACAGAACATACTACAACTTCCGGCTATCAGAAAGGGGATAAGATAGCGTATCGTAACCAACTACAACTATCCACCGCACAAACCCATCCTGGATCTCGCCCCTTATCCAAAGAAGCAATCCGAGGATAACTCACACAGTTGTATTAATGATGGATCAAGTTGTTGTATCAATAAGCCTATTACTAGTCAAGTTATCATTAGTTAGGTGTAAGTTGTTCTGAGTACTTGTTAGCCAGTACTTTCACCAAGTCAACCATAACCGCGGAAAACACGGCTTCTCGAGAAGATTTATCCCTGCAGGGGTGCACCAATTTGGCCGTACACGTAAGAATAACCCGCCAGATGGGAAGGCCTTTCCCACCAAGCGGGGCACTCAACACAACTCAACTCTTCTTCGCATCAAGCCCAAAGCACCACGTGCTGTGCGTGCGCGGCTAATCGAGCCCCACGAAGAAAAGGGGACCCTCATAGCACTGGAAGACCACGCCGCCCTAATGCCGACTACAAAAGTTCCACCCTGGCCTCGGGTTCGTACCTGCATATGCGTGCATCAAATGGAAAGCCCGAACTAAGTGTGGTGATTTGGACGAGATGCGAATCGAATCAAATTGAGGGGGGCGCCCATACACGCTTCCCACATGCGGATAGTGCGCTCATCATGGATCAGTAGACAAGACCCTTTTCCTAATTAGGGTCGACACTAGCAGGCCTCAAAACCACGCCGGGCCTCCTGGCGGTGCCTTATCAGCAATTTATTATTACCTCAAATTAACAGGTTGTGGTTTAACATCGAGCCCCCGAATATAAACAAATATGATAACAGAAAGTAACTGAGAACAGACTCGAGCAAAACAACCCTAAGCATGCTAGTAAGACACGGGCCCAAGCAACGGGGTTATAGGACTGGAGGTGAGGCAATAACAGGGTTCAGGGTATCATGTGATAGGTTCGTAACAGAAGCAACGATACATATGGCTAGCAGAAATAGACAACGGAAAGTATCGGTAACCAATGTTGAAAGGAACACAATGGTTCATGTGAGTGATAACTTGCCTGCAAACTCAGTAGCCTGGTACTGGGCTAGATCCTCAGAAGGGGTGTCGTAAGTATCGTCTGTCTCAACGTCGTCGTCTATCCGAGAAGAAGCAAACAAACAATACAGAAAGGTAAACAATCAATGTCATGGCATAGTGCACAATCATGGGATGATGCATGTCAATTTAATGGATGCAACAAAATAAACTAGTTGGCATGGTAACACAAATTAAATGGACACATATGCAATTTTGAGTTGCATATGAAAGCCCATGAATTTTTGGTTGAAACAATTGTTTTCCAATTATCCAATAGGTGAAAGTAGATTAGTATGATGCATGGATGAGGAAAACAACAAAATAACAACAATAGAACCAAGTTAAAATAGGGTTTGCCAAGTTTAGAAATTTATTTATTAAGTTAAGGGATTTTTGGTTCCTTAAAGGGATTACACAAATAGTTGTTGTTTTCACCAAGTTAAATTGTGCAAAATAAATAACAAAATTCATATTTGAAAAGATCATAAAATTTTGGGTGGATTACATGTTTCAAATATTGAAAAAAGAATTAGGATGAATTTATTATGACTTAAACAAAATTAAACAAGTTTTAAATGGATTTAAAACAAGGTTGAATATTATTTGAATTTTATTTGTTCCAAACATAAATTCAAATTCATATTTGAAAAGTTTATATTTTCTAGCTTGAAAACATATTTTACATGTTCAAAAATAATTTAATTTGAGCAAGTTATGAATTTAGCAAATTTAAATGATTTAAACAAGGTTTAAATTATTTAAGCAATTTTAATTATTCAAACCATGAAACAAAATTTATATTTGAATAGGTGGTTCAAAATGGTATGGAAAACATATTTTATTTGCATTATTTGGATTAATTATGAATTAGTTATGGATTTTATCAAATTACAAATGAATTGTTTGAATTCAAATTTGAAATGCATTTGGAAAATTCAAAACAGAAAACAAATGTCATAAATAGATAGATAATTTAAGTTGGATCAACACACATATTTTACTTTTATTATTTGGAGTTATAATTTAAAAGTTATTAGCTTTTTAAGTTTAAGGACCAATCTGTAATTTAAAAGGGCTTTGAATTAAAACAGAAAAGGTTAAAAACTTTTTATACAGCGTGGGCATCTACCCTAGGCACTGCCAGTGGGCCTAGGGCTAACGTGTGCACGCGTGGCACCAGTGCCGCAGACAGGTGGGGCCTGCCTGTCAGTGCCCCGCGCAAAAGGTTGGATTTTATTCCGCGGCGCGAGGGCTCGAACCCACGCCCTGCCGTGCGCTCGCTAGCACTGTAACCAGTGCGGCATCGAAACGTTCTTGTCAGTATACGCTGCGCAACAAAGATGAGGTTCAGCTAGCGTTATCTGACGAAACTGAAACAAAGTTTCAGTCTTGCGACGGCGACTGACAACGGCGGAGATGAACGATGGGCTACCGGCGTCGTGGCCATGATCTGGTGGCGCTGAGCAGAGGGACGTGCGTGCAATCGTTAGGGGAACGTGTTCGTGTCCTTGGAGTGCTCGTGCACGCACAGATGCGAGCCCAACGGCAACCATGGCGGCACGGTGGTGGATGCCGCCGGCGATTCAGAAGTGGATGCGCGCGTACAGGAAACGAACGATCGTTACAGAGGGCGGGATCGCTGCGGTAGCTCACCGTGCGTTTGTCGGAGGCGAGAGGAGGACGGGAAGCAGACGGTGGCGACGGCGCGGTGAAGAAGTTCAGAACGGAAGCGGCGGCGTCGAGCTCGTCGTCGACGATCAACGTCCCCTCGGCCCTGCTGCTGTTGCTGTAGAGGACGTAGGCGTTCAGGCGGTGACATAGGTACCCTCAGCGTGGACGGAGGCGAACCATGGCTGCTAGTCGACGGCGAGCTCCTCCGCGGTTCTCCCACCCCCGACAACTCCGGCAGAAATTGGCGAGGAAGAAAGGAAGGAGAGGGTGGTTGGCGGCGGCAGGGAGGAACAGAGACCGTGGGCTAGGGTTTGGTGGGATAGGGGGGTAGATATAGGCTCGGGAGGAGCAGGTGGATCTCGGGCGCGTGCGAGCTGGCGTCTGATGATGTCAGCTGTACGGAGCTGGAAGAAAGGCCAGCAGGCCGGCGCGCGCGGTTGTGCTGGGTGGTGGGCTGGGCTGCCCACTGCCCTGGCGCTCGTTTTTTATTTTTTTTAAATTTTCTCAATCTGTTTTTTTTTGCAGAAATAAAAATGGAAGGATTTGATAGGTTTTAGGGCTAGGAAAAAATTAGAAAAATTATGGCTGGGTTAGTTTTTCCCATAGCAACTAGATGCTAACTTGGTTTTCCAAAAGTTTTCAAATTAAATTGCTGTTTGGAAATTAATTCAAAATTGGAATAATTTGCTTATTAAAATGATTATTATTGAAACAAACTTTTTAATAGGGTGAACCCTATTGTTAAAATAGAACAATGAGTTGATTTGTTTTGATAATATTCATAAATCCAATTGAGTGCTGTTTGGGATTTGAATTTGAATGTTTGGAATAACATGGGAATTAATTGATTGATTAAAAGCCACCATTTTAATAGTTAAACCTTATGGAATAATTGGAAACAAATAAGGGTTTGATTTGACATTATTATTTGAAAAAGATTGTAACAGAGCAAGTATGAAAATAAATGCTTGCATATTGTTTTAATTTGAATTGTGAAAACAGAGTAAAACAGAAGCAAACAAATGGAAAACAAAGTAAAACAAATGCAAACAATTCAATGAATATGATGACATGATGCAAAACTTTAATTAAACAAGAAACAAAACATTCTATGGGGAGTTTTCATACTTGGGATGTTACAAAACGCCCCCCCTTGAAGGAATCGCGCCCCGAGATTCCTACTGAGAAAGGAAAAGGTCCGCATACTTCTTGCGAAGATCCTCTTCGGTCTCCCACGTTGCCTCTTTATCGGAATGATGCGACCACTGCACTTTCAAGAACTTGGTGCTCTTGTTGCGAGTCTTACGCTCGGTCTCATCGAGAATACGAACAGGGTGCTCCTCATAAGATAGATCATCTTGCAGTTCAATGGAATCATTATCAACTGCACGATCTGGATCTTTGAAACACTTCTTGAGCTGTGACACGTGGAACACATCGTGCACCTTGGATAGTTTTTCTGGAAGTTCAAGACGATAAGCATTGTCTGCACGCCTTGAGAGAATGTTGAAAGGACCAATGTATCTTGATGCAAGCTTTCCTTTCACACCGAAACGATGAGTGCCTCTGAGGGGAGTTACACGGAGATATGCTTTGTCACCAGGTGCATAGATCATATCCCTGTGCTTGCTGTCATAGTAGCTTTTCTGACGAGACTGAGCAATCTTGAGATTGTCACGAATGATACGAACTTTCTCCTCGGCTTCCTTAACAATGTCAGGGCCTAAGAGTGAACGTTCACCAGCTCCAGACCAATTGATTGGACTCCTGCATCTGCGGCCATAGAGTGCTTCAAATGGTGCCATACCTAGGCTTGCCTGGTAGCTGTTGTTGTAGGAGAATTCAGCATATGGAAGGCAATCCTCCCATTTCATGCCAAAGGAGATACCACATGCTCTGAGCATATCCTCGAGAATCTGATTGACTCTTTCGACTTGCCCTTGAGACTGAGGGTGATAAGCTCTGAGCATATCCCAATGCTTCTTGAAAGCTTTTCCAGAAATGAGAAGTGAATATGCTTCCACGGTCTGAGCTTATTTCCAATGGAACACCATGAAGAGGAACAATCTTTGCTGTGTAGAGTTCTGCTAACTGGCTAGCTGAGATTGTTTCTTTGACAGCAAAGAAGTGAGCTACTTTAGTGAGACGATCAATAACAACGAAGATTGCATCGTTGCCCTTCTTGGACTTTGGAAAACCAGTGACGAAGTCCATTTCAATCATGTCCCACTTCCACTCAGGAATTTTCAGAGGTTGGAGTAGACCGGCTGTTTTCTGATGGACTGCCTTAACACGTTGACAAACGTCGCATTCAGAAACGTATTGAGCAATTTCACGTTTCATGCCAGGCCACCAATACAGTGTCTTAAGATCCTGGTACATCTTTGTACTTCCAGGGTGAATGGAAAGAGGAGTTTCATGAGCCTCCTTGAGAATGATATCTTTGAGACTTTGAACTTGAGGAACTGCAATGCGTCCTTCGAAAAACACAGTTCCCTTGTCATCAATTGAGAAGGACTTAAATTTCTCCTTTCCTTGTTTGATGTGTTCTACCATCTTCTTGATTTCAGCATCACGAAGCTGTTCAGAACGAATCTTGTCCTCGAGAGTTGGAGTCGCTGTCAAGCTAGCAAGATAACCTTGAGGAACAAGACCAAGGTTCAGCTTCTGGAATTCTTCATGAAGTGGAGGTTGGCTTTCCATGATCATGAGATTATTGCAATATGACTTGCGACTGAGAGCATCGGCCATAACATTAGCCTTGCCTGGAGTGTAAGAAATGGTGAGATCAAAGTCCTTAATCTTTTCAATCCATCTCCTTTGCCTGAGGTTTAGATCTGGTTGAGTGAAGATGTATTTCAGACTTTTATGATCGGAAAAGATTTCAGTGCGATTACCCAACAAGTATTGCCTCCATTTCTTGAGGGCAAACACAACTGCTGCAAGTTCTAGGTCATGTGTGGGATAGTTTTGCTCATGGGCATTCAACTGACGTGAAGCATAAGCCACAACTTGACGTTCTTGCATAAGAACTGCACCTAGACCTTGGAGAGATGCATCGCAGAATATCTGGAAAGGTTTGGTAGTATCTGGGCCAACCAGAACTGGGGTAGAAGTGAGTTTAGTCTTCAGGAGATTGAAACTTTCCTCACATTGTGGAGACCAAACGAACTTCTTGTCCTTCTTTGTGAGATCAGTGAGAGGTTTGGCAATCTTGGAAAATTTTTGGACGAAACGACGACAATAGCTAGCCAAGCCAAGAAAACTTCTGACTTGCTTCACCGTCTTAGGAGGTTTCCAATCAACAATTGCTTTAACCTTTTCTGGATCAATGGCTATGCCCTTGGCGGAGATGACATGACCCAGGTAAGCAACTTCTGGAATCCAGAACTCACATTTGGAGAACTTGGCATATAGACGATGCTCGCGAAGTTTCATGAGAGTGAGACGAAGATGTTCTCCATGCTCTTCCTCAGATTTTGAGTAGACTAGAATATCATCAAGATATACCACAACGAACTTGTCGAGGTATTCATGGAAGACAGAATTCATGAGTCTAGAGAATGTCGCCGGTGCATTGGTGAGACCAAAGGACATGACGGTGTATTCATATAGACCGTACCGAGTGGTGAAAGCTGTTTTTGGAATATCTTCCTTTCTGATCTTTATTTGATGGTAACCCATCCTCAAGTCCAACTTTGAGAATATTGAGGCTCCAGCAAGTTGATCAAAAAGATCATCGATACGAGGAATTGGATACTTGTTTTTGATGGTTTTCTCGTTGAGATGACGATAGTCAACCACGAGTCTCTTTGTTTGATCTTTCTTGGCAACGAACAGAGTTGGGCAACCCAAAGCGGAAGAACTAGGTTGAATGTAACCTTTCTCCATGTACATATCGATTTGCTCATTCAAGAATTTCAGTTCAGGAGGAGCTATCTTGTATGGATGCTTAGATATTGGAGCAGTACCTGGCTCAAGTTCGATCACGAACTTAACTGCTCTGTCCGGAGGCATCCCTGGCAACTCTTCTGGAAATACGTCAGGGAATTCACAAACCACCGGAACATTTTCGAGTAGAGGTAGAGGTTTAGCATCGAGGGTGTAAAGCTGAACAGAACTTGATTCATTTGGAGAATAGACTATCTGGCCAGAAGGGTGGAACAGAGTTATTGACTTCTGAGCACAATCAATCGTAGCTTTATTGGCCTTCAACCAATCCATGCCAAGAATGACATCAATGTCAGAATTGCCAAGCAGAATGAGGGAAGCAAGGAATATGTGACCTCCAATTAGGATCTGATTCTCATGACTGATCTTGGAAGTTTGCATAGTTGCTCCCGGGGAGTTTACTACTAGCGGGGAACCCAAACCAACAAAAGGTAGTTTAACTGCTGTCGCAAAGATCTTTGACACGAAAGAATGCGATGCTCCAGTATCAAACAACACTTTAGCTGGGTTAGAGTTTATGGGGAATGTACCAAGAACGACGTCAGCAGCTTCCTCAGCTTTGTCGACCTTGACATGATTCACCCTCGCGGTCCTCCCGACAGGCCTGTTGCTGGAGTTGAAGGCTTTAGCCGGGGAGCACGCACCATTGCCTGGTTGGTGTTGGGGCGAGGAGGTGGTGGAGGTAGCTGCCTCTGAGTGCACTTGTCAGCATAGTGCCCTGTCTGCTTGCATTTGTAGCAAGTGACGACACGAGGTGCATCTGGCCTTGGCTTCCCCATTGAAAACCTCTGAGCCTGCATCTGAGATGGGTTGGGTGGACGGGAAGCGAAGCCTGGAGAAGCTTGGGCATATGGAGCCCGAGTGACAGCACCATTTGGCACCTAGATGCGGCGCTTCTGCGGAGGGGTGGTCATGTTGGAGGAGGAACCACCCTCACGCGAGTGCTTTCGAGACTCCTCGAACGCCTTGCGCCCATTTTCTTCATTGAGCGCGGTGTTCACGAGCTCCTCGAAGTCTTTGGCCTTGATGTTGGTGAGGGCGTACTTGAGTTCCGGCTTAAAACCTCGGCGGAACCTTGCCATCTTCTTAGCCTCAGCGGACACCTCATCACCAGCGTAACGAGCGAGGCGATTGAACTCATTCTGATAGCCAATGACGTCCAGCTTGCCCTGCTTGAGAGAGCAAAACTCCTCACGCATCCTTTCCATGAGACCATCTGGGATGTGGTGCTTCAGGAAGGCATCCTTGAAACAACCCCAGGTGATTGGGTATCCAGCTCTCATGGTCTGGTAGTTCTCCCACCAGGTAGCTGCCTGACCCTTCAGTAGGTAGGTAGCATACTTGACTTTGTCTTCCTCAGCAACGTGAGCAATGTCCAGAGCCCTGGTCATCTCCCGGATCCAGTCATCAGCATCCAGAGGCTCGCGTGTTGCCACGAAAGCTCTCGGTCCCAGACTCAGAAACTCCTTGATGCTGACTCGTGGATCATTCTGGTTGTTGTGCTGGTTAGCCTGGATCTGGGCCATCTGCGTCACGACCTGAGTCATCTGAGTCAACAGCTCCGTGATTGGCGGTGGCTCAGGCGGGTTGTTCCTTGTTGGCGGCATCCTGAATAGACATGCATTTTAGCACAACAACAGAAAAGGATAGACTTGGTAACCGAAAGAGAGATTATTCCGACGCACGAATAGATAACCAACAGGTACATCATCACATGTTCAAATAAATCAGAATATCCAACACACCATAAATGGTTCGAAAGCCAAAGGATAACTAAACATAGCTAAGAATGGATACATCGATACTCCCATGCTCATCACGTAGGACGGCGGTGAGTAGTACGACGAGGGGTACGGTGAGGAGCACGCCCACGAAAGTAGGTAGAACGACGATCCACATAGATCTGACGTGGTCTGAGAGCGACTCTAGGTGTGGTGAAGTACATAGCGTCGACTCTCTGTGCTCCAAAGCGTGGAATCCCAGTGTAACCAACACCGAGGTTGAGGAGTGGACCTCTGATCGGCTCGTAACCTCCAGCATCTGGCAGACGATGACCAACTGGCTGATCGAAACGTGCAAAGCGCTCATCTCCAACAAAGTCTGTGGTGTACGTCGCCAGACGAGTCAAAGCAAGGTAGAGCTGCTCTCTGACTGAGGCCAACTCCTGAGATAGTGTGGTGGCAACTGCGTCACTGTGCCTCACAAACTGAGCGGTGGTGTGCAGCCTGGTGTTATCATGCTCGTAGACATCCAGGTTGTCGTAGAGAGTGAAGTGAGCTCCCTCCGAAGTGATGTAACCACGGGGGATGTGGCGATAGATAGAATCGTCAAATCCCCAGTAGTCAGCACGAAGGACGGTGAGACTCACATAAGCTGCCTGCTGCACGGCCATATCCACTGTGGAACCTACTGCCTCGTAGCGGTGGACGACACTCATGCCATCATCTGACAGAATGTAGACGATAGCCTGGTAGTAGGTCTGGTCAAACTCTCGCTGCTGCTCGTAGACCTGGTACTCTGGTGCCCCACGGAACCCCAGATAAGTGACCATGTCTCTCAGCATCTCCGGATAACCGGCGGTGCTCTCACAACGAGTCATCCGAACCACCTGCGGGTAGAACCTGAGATCCATCTGTAGATGATCGGGGAAGTTTTGATTAGACGCCGGTAGAGAACTGAAGTGGAAAGCAACAACAAGGTTTCAACGGACGAAAAGGATGTTGAGAAGAACAGGATATCAAAGCAACAACGGGAAACACGAGACCAAAACTCCTGAGGTACTACGGAAAAACCCATCCGGGCTTCTAAAGGATCAATATCTACTGCTTAAGGGATAGAGGATTTGCTTCCGGGGCTTACACGCCTCCGTTCTCAATCATGAGTAGGCAACATGATAAATCATGTCACAACCACCTCCATTCCTATGGTCTAGTAGATATAACTATCCTAGAGAAACCAGGATTCGTGAAATCCTAACTTGAAAGTTTAGGTGAGAACAGAAAACAACGTTGCACTTCCTTACCAGAAAAGGGTGGGTGGGTGGGGAAAGAAGAAAAATGGCAGAATTCCTACTCTCACGTTTCATTTTTTCTATATAGCCACAAAAATAGTTTCTAGACTCAACTGCGACCAGTAAAAGGGATCCTACAGGCAGACAGGCTCTGATACCATTTGTCGCACCCGGACTTCTAGAGGATACTCGCAGTTCCGTTGAACAGTAGTGGATTGGATTACGGGGCTTACCGGCACCCGCATCTCTTACGAGTAGGCCAACACACGTATGTGTGACAACCAACCCCTATCTGTTCAGCGTCTACGTAAACCATCCCATAGAAATCAGGACACTACCATTGACGTACTTCATATCATACACACATGGTACGTCAACGGCGTTGAACAAAATGATAACACAACAGATCTCTAAGACACAAAAGATGGAAATAAGTTGCAAATAGCTCTCACTAGAGCACAGACAACAAATACAATCATCCAGAGGACACATGTCCCAACATAACATCATTACATCTCAGCGGAAGCATTCAAAGGGTCTGAGTACAGACAAATCCAAATAGGCTTAAGAAGCCGGAAATGAAAAGAAGACGGAGCCCATCCACGATGTCTCGGATCCTGCCCGGGTCCGCTACCTACTCGTCAGCAGCCTCGTCAAACTCCACGTAGTAGCCGTCACGGGGATCCTCGTAAGCGTAGTCTGCGGAAACCACAGCCCCAAAGGGGTCAGTACATAAACGTACTAGCAAGCAAGACTCACAGTTCACCAAAGTGTAGCCCGTCAACACCAAGCACAGATGCCTTGGGTTCAACGGAAGAAGGGATATAAAAGATGCTGCAACTGGCTGCACTAACCAACTACAGAACATACTACAACTTCCGGCTATCAGAAAGGGGATAAGATAGCGTATCGTAACCAACTACAACTATCCACCGCACAAACCCATCCTGGATCTCGCCCCTTATCCAAAGAAGCAATCCGAGGATAACTCACACAGTTGTATTAATGATGGATCAATTTGTTGTATCAATAAGCCTATTACTAGTCAAGTTATCATTAGTTAGGTGTAAGTTGTTCTGAGTACTTGTTAGCCAGTACTTTCACCAAGTCAACCATAACCGCGGAAAACACGGCTTCTCGAGAAGATTTATCCCTGCAGGGGTGCACCAATTTGGCCGTACACGTAAGAATAACCCGCCAGATGGGAAGGCCTTTCCCACCAAGCGGGGCACTCAACACAACTCAACTCTTCTTCGCATCAAGCCCAAAGCACCACGTGCTGTGCGTGCGCGGCTAATCGAGCCCCACGAAGAAAAGGGGACCCTCATAGCACTGGAAGACCACGCCGCCCTAAATGCCGACTACAAAAGTTCCACCCTGGCCTCGGGTTCGTACCTGCATATGCGTGCATCAAATGGAAAGCCCGAACTAAGTGTGGTGATTTGGACGAGATGCGAATCGAATCAAATTGAGGGGGGCGCCCATACACGCTTCCCACATGCGGATAGTGCGCTCATCATGGATCAGTAGACAAGACCCTTTTCCTAATTAGGGTCGACACTAGCAGGCCTCAAAACCACGCCGGGCCTCCTGCCGGTGCCTTATCAGCAATTTATTATTACCTCAAATTAACAGGTTGTGGTTTAACATCGAGCCCCCGAATATAAACAAATATGATAACAGAAAGTAACTGAGAACAAACTCGAGCAAAACAACCCTAAGCATGCTAGTAAGACACGGGCCCAAGCAACGGGGTTATAGGACTGGAGGTGAGGCAATAACAGGGTTCAGGGTATCATGTGATAGGTTCGTAACAGAAGCAACGATACATATGGCTAGCAGAAATAGACAACGGAAAGTATCGGTAACCAATGTTGAAAGGAACACAATGGTTCATGTGAGTGATAACTTGCCCGCAAACTCAGTAGCCTGGTACTGGGCTAGATCCTCAGAAGGCGTGTCGTAAGTATCGTCTGTCTCAACGTCGTCGTCTATCCGAGAAGAAGCAAACAAACAATACAGAAAGGTAAACAATCAATGTCATGGCATAGTGCACAATCATGGGATGATGCATGTCAATTTAATGGATGCAACAAAATAAACTAGTTGGCATGGTAACACAAATTAAATGGACACATATGCAATTTTGAGTTGCATATGAAAGCCCATGAATTTTTGGTTGAAACAATTGTTTTCCAATTAACCAATAGGTGAAAGTGGATTAGTATGATGCATGGATGAGGAAAACAACAAAATAACAACAATAGAACCAAGTTAAAATAGGGTTTGCCAAGTTTAGAAATTTATTTATTAAGTTAAGGGAGTTTTGGTTCCTTAAAGGGATTACACAAATAGTTGTTGTTTTCACCAAGTTAAATTGTGCAAAATAAATAACAAAATTCATATTTGAAAAGATCATAAAATTTTGGGTGGATTACATGTTTCAAATATTGAAAAAGGAATTAGGATGAATTTATTATGACTTAAACAAAATTAAACAAGTTTTAAATGGATTTAAAACAAGGTTGAATATTATTTGAATTTTATTTGTTCCAAACATAAATTCAAATTCATATTTGAAAAGTTTATATTTTTCTAGCTTGAAAACATATTTTACATGTTCAAAAATAATTTAATTTGAGCAAGTTATGAATTTAGCAAATTTAAATGATTTAAACAAGGTTTAAATTATTTAAGCAATTTTAATTATTCAAACCATGAAACAAAATTTATATTTGAATAGGTGGTTCAAAATGGTATGGAAAACATATTTTATTTGCATTATTTGGATTAATTATGAATTAGTTATGGATTTTATCAAATTACAAATGAATTGTTTGAATTCAAATTTGAAATGCATTTGGGAAATTCAAAACAGAAAACAAATGTCATAAATAGATAGATAATTTAATTTGGATCAACACACATATTTTACTTTTATTATTTGGAGTTATAATTTAAAAGTTATTAGCCTTTTAAGTTTAAGGACCAATCTGTAATTTAAAAGGGCTTTGAATTAAAACAGAAAAGGTTAAAAACTTTTTATACAGCGTGGGCATCTACCCTAGGCACTGCCAGTGGGCCTAGGGCCAACGTGTGCACGCGTGGCATCAGTGCCGTAGACAGGTGGGGCCTGCCTGTCAGTGCCCCGCGCAAAAGGTTGGATTTTATTCCGCGGCGCGAGGGCTCGAACCCACGCCCTGCCGTGCGCTCGCTAGCACTGTAACCAGTGGGGCATCGAAACGTTCTTGTCAGTATATGCTGCGCAACAAAGATGAGGTTCAGCTAGCGTTATCTGACGAAACTGAAACAAAGTTTCAGTCTTGCGACGGCGACGGACAACGGCGGAGATGAACGATGGGCTACAGGCGTCGTGGCCATGATCTGGTGGCGCTGAGCAGAGGGACGTGCGTGCAATCGTTAGGGGAACGTGTTCGTGTCCTTGGAGTGCTCGTGCACGCACAGATGCGAGCCCAACGGCAACCATGGCGGCACGGTGGTGGATGCCGCCGGCGATTCAGAAGTGGATGCGCGCGTACAGGAAACGAACGATCGTTACAGAGGGCGGGATCGCTGCGGTAGCTCACCGTGCGTTTGTCGGAGGCGAGAGGAGGACGAGAAGCAGACGGTGGCGACGGCGCGGTGAAGAAGTTCAGAACGGAAGCGGCGGCGTCGAGCTCGTCGTCGACGATCAACGTCCCCTGGGCCCTGCTGCTGTTGCTGTAGAGGACGCAGGCGTTCAGGCGGTGACGTAGGTACCCTCAGCGTGGACGGAGGCGAACCATGGCTGCT